>CM060332.1:5306912-5326912 GCA_030674155.1 Stramonita haemastoma
CCCTAAGGAAACATTGGGGAGTTGGAGTCCCCAGGGAGGTTCGGGGCTGGAGGCCTGTAAATTATGGCAACGTTCTGGCGGCTCCTGTGACGGTAGTGGAACCATTCCTATCAGCAGTTGCCTTTCCAATGGACCATTCAGGCAACGTGGAGAGGGGCGGGGGTCTGCTGCATGGGTAACAGCTTGCTTTTCATATTTACTTACCCAGGCTTTGTGCTCTTATTGGAGGTTGCTTTTATTGGCGGGATAGCTCAGTGGTCAGAGCCTCGCTTTCCACAAGTCAAGTTAAGCAGCATCGAGCGTGGTTATCAGTTGCATGGGTGACCGTTTGCGCGCGCCTTGGCTTCAGTACAGTCCCCCCAGTTGTAAATGGATACCTGCCCTCTTTAGGGTCAGGGAAGTAAAGTAGCGAGGGAGAGGAGATGGGCGCCGCCCTCAACATGCTGGCCTCTAGAGAAGCAGAGGTCTCTGATGCCTCACTCCCCTACGACCACAAAGGTTATAGGACACGTATACCTTTACCTCCCCGCGTACCGGCACACAATGGCCAACTCTTACAAAAAGCGGAATAAAATTTAACGTGTGCACAAGATGTTCTGCATGGGTTCGCACATGGGGCCTCGGTTTATTGTCTCATCCAAAGGACTTTTGGGGAGAGTGGAGTCAGCAATGATGCTAACTCCAGGGGAAAAATCCACTCGAACGGGAATTGAACCTGAGTCATCAAATTGCCAGCACAATGTTCTGACCACGAGGCTATCCCATCCCCTAGCAGTCTGCTTTTCGTGCACAGTATTCTTTTAAACCACTTATAGTTTTACGTGTGCACTGTTCTCCACAAGGAAAGAAAGAGGAAGTGTAAAGGCACTTATCAAAGTGCATCGGGGCCTTCTCAAGTGCAAGTCATCTTTCAAACTGTGAACAGATTCTTTTCTCAGGCGTTCAGTTCTTCACCTGGTCTTCTTTAATAAACCGTATCATTCATGCTTTTTGCCCTCTGATTCCTCAGTGCATTCCCCCCAGTTTACATGGCTGAGAAGAAAGCAACACCGCCCCTTCCAGTCACAGCTGAGACTTCTGCTTGGGGGAGGAGGTGGCGGACCTTTTTGCAGGGGATTAGGGCCAGTGTGTCTCCGTTCACTGCTCCACAGTACTTCAGAAATCAGGTTTGTCTCCTGCACCGTTGGGGGCTTTTTATGAAGCCACCTGGATTGGTTTACAATGGCCAGAAGTTTATTTGAGTATGCCTGCAGACAAAATTAAAACCTGGCGAAAAAGCATTTTGTGGGCTGCTTGTTTGGGATTTTGTTTGGTTTGTTTTTGTGCTTTTTACTTTCGTGAATATTCTGCTTGTGGCAGTTCAAAGGGAAATGAAACATTAGGAAAAGATTTGACATTGGAGCACTTGGGTCAATTGATGCACGAGCACTCTGAATGTATGCTTCCATCTTTGTTCCTCAGCCACGTTTGTGCAAATAGATTTATGTTTTAAATTTTCAGTATTACTGTATTTTTCAGTGTTTGTCTCCTTTTCATTTTGTTGCTTTCACATAAATACAAGATTGAGCAGCATTGAGTGTGGTTACCATCCTGAATGGGTGACCGTTCATGCACCTAGGTTTTATTACAGTTACCCAGTTCATCAGCTGTAGATGGATACCTTCCTTCCTTCGGTGCAGGAGGGTTTTAAAGCAGTGAGGGAGAGGAGAGGGGTGCTGCCCTTAAAATACTGGTCCATAAAGAGAAGCTGAGACCTCAGACAATTTGCCCCCCTGTGACTGAAAAGTAGGGGAAGTCTGCTTCTTCATTTATACTTGGTAACGTCTACAAAGGTGTGCTTCTGACTATAACAAAACACCAAAAGCAAACAAAACAAAATAAATAGATGCCAAGTGAAAAGATATATAAATCTTCAGTCAGCAAAACCCCAAGATGTAACAGTATATATTATTCATTAGCAGGGAAGCTTTCTATTAGTAATTTTCGTGTGAACAGATACCAGAGTTACTCCAAAGCAAATAAAAGCAAAGGCAAGAAAAGATAAAAGGAGAAATCAAACATTAAAACAGAACCAAAAATACACGATCTTCACATGCTGAATTGGGGCTTAGAAACAGCTAATGGAGATGAAATTAGAACTTTTTTCTTTTTGCACACCATCTCTGCATCCATGTCAGTGTTGAAATTTAGTTCAGCCAACAAGTAATTACCAGCACTGGAGGGTCTACAAAGTGTTTTATGTGAAACCACTTAAAAGACCGTGGATACATTGATCAAAGCATTCCCAGTCAGCATTAAAGTTTTACGCACCCCTTCATTCCTGTGCACTGTGTTTTCCCTGATCACTGGTTGGTGTTTTCACGCTGCAGGCGTTGAGCCCAGCTCCTCTGGGGCCAGGCCACTGGGAAATTACAACAGTGCAGATTTCCTGACACCCAAACCTGAATCACCTTCAATGCTAAAGCTCCTCAAACTTTAACTGTTTGGAGTGGCCACTCGTCACTGTGATGCCTCTTTGATGTTGTTTTGAAGAGGAGACAGAGTTCTTTTTTTCCTCTTTTTCTTCTTCTTCTTAGTTGAATGTGCAGACAGCAACTGTTGTTGTCTGTCATATGAATGAAAAAATGCATTGCACTGAATTTTGACAATTGTTTTCTCTACTGGAGTTTACCATATATTACTGCAGTAAATCAGTAAATTAAAATTTGTTTAATCTGTTAAAAAAGTAGAATTTCCCTACTTACTGGTGAACTCAGCATCCCTGCACAAGTTGTTCCTATGAAAGATGACAGACCATTAGTTGTAGATTTCACAAGGGCATGGTAGAAATTATAAATATTTGCAAAATTCTAGCAATTTTGAATTCTTGTACTTTCTACATCTGTGGATAGTTGATTTTTTTTGGAAAACATTCAGACTGAAGCAGAATGAGGAGAGCTTGATGGAATGCTCTTTAAGCAGTATCTGTGCAAAATACTACGTATATGCTTGCTACTATTGTTCTTTACACATTTAAGTGATTATAGACAGTAAAAATAACCCCAGAACAAATGGAGAAAAAATGCTTGATATTGATGCTGACATATGAAATTATGTAGATCTCTCGTCTCTGTCTCTCTCTCTCTCTCTCTCTGTCTCTGTCTCTCTCTCTCTATCTATCTATCTGACTTTGTGAATTGTACAAGGGGTGTAAAGCAAGGAGATGTGTGTAGTCCAATATTGTTTTCATTATTTGTCAATGATCTTGCCTTAGAAATTATTGAAAATGGAAAGCATGGAGTCTCTTTTGATGTGATAGAATTATTTGTGTTACTTTTTGCTGATGATATTATTTTGATATCAACAACTGTCGTAGGCTTACAAAGACAGATGAACAGTTTGTATCATGCAGCAACGAGATTGGAGTTAAAGGTAAATATGGAGAAAACAAATATTATTGTCTTTCGTAAGGGGGGATATCTAGCCAGTCATGAGCATTGGAAATACAACTCTGAAATTGTTAAAGTAGTAAATGCCTATAAATATCTTGGAATATTTTTTCAACTAGACAAGTTTTACTTTTGCATGCCAGGATTTAATGAATAGAGCAAAAAGAGCAATACTTGTTATTCTCAAAGTTATTTATAGACTTGATTGCAGTTCATTGAAAGTATTTGTAAAATTGTTCGATTCTCAGGTTCAATCTATTTTACAGTATGGTGCCGAAATATGGGCTTTCGAAAACGGAAATCAGATTGAAAGGCTTCATTTGTTTGCCATGAAACGTTTTATGATGTTGACAATCGAACTCCTAATGATCTTATTTATGGAGAAGTCGGAAGATAACCAATATATCTTAATTCTTATGTGAAATGCATTAGTACTGGCTTAGGATAAAGACTGGAAAATCATAGACTGCCAAGCAGAGCTTATAAGATGCTATATAATCTGGATATTAGCGGTAAGAAGACTTGGGTTACAAATGTGCGGATTTGTCTAAGTACTTATGGATTTGCATATGTTTGGGATAATCAGGGTGTTGAGGATGTTGGGAGCTTTATCAAATGTTTCAAACAAAGAATCATTGACTGCAGGTGGCAGGACTGGCATGACCATGTAGAAAACAGTAGTAGATTTAGGGAATATAGTATGTTTAAAGTTACAAATAGTGTTGAACCATATACCGAAATTGAAATGAACAGATATGTTAAAAGTGTTTGACAAAATTTAGATTTGGTGTATCAGCTATTGCAAGTCATCGGTTTAGATACAACAGGTTAACGGATAAAACAATATGCCGTCTATGCCATAAGCTCAGAAGAAAATGAAATTACACTTTGTGTTATGTTGTCCTGTTCTTTATGACACTGAGGATCAAATATATCCAACCAAAATATTATAAAGATCCGTGTCATTTCCGGTTTAACGTACTTATGGCATCAAAAAATGAAAATGTGTTGAACAACTTGGCATTGTACATTTATAAAGCCTTAAAACGACTGGATGCTGCTATGTCGTAAGGTATTACATGATATGATATGATTTGTGTTATATTTTCTGATTGAAAATGCAATGATTTACATTGGTATGTAAATGATCACCCCTTCAGTTGGGGGCTATGGCCTAATCTGAATAAACATTTCGTATTCGTATTCGTATTCGTATTCTCTCTCCTCTCTCTCTCTCTCTCTCTCTCTCTCTCTCTCTCTCTCTCTCTCTCTCTCTCTCTCTCTCTCTCTCTCTCTCTCTCTCTCTCTCTCTCTCTCTCTCTCTCTCTCTCTCTCTCTCTCTCTCTCTCTCTTCTTCTTTGTCTGTCTGTCTGTCTGTCTGTCTGTCTGTCTGTCTGTCTCTTCTGTCTCTTCTCTTCTCTCTCTCTCTCTTATATATATATATATATATATATATATATATATATATATATATATATATATATATATAATATCTTTGTCTGAAAGTAAGTTTCCAACAAGAAAGACAGCTGGCAGAGGTTAGTTAAATAGTTAGTCTGAAGGAAACGAATAAAGGTTTATCAATTCAAACAGAAAAGTAAGTAGACATTTTCACACGTGTTTTCCATCATGTATGTTTCCTGCAGCATCCACAGTACAGTCAGTTCCAAAACAGGAAATCATTCCTACACAAGACTATGAAAATTCTCTGAATTAGTAGTAGGCACCATCAGTCTCGGAAGACTATGGAGTTGCGCTCTAGTCTTTAGAGCGCAAAGCCTGGGTAGGTAGGTATGGAGGGCAACTGTTACCCATGCAGCAGATCCCCCCTCTCCACTCCACTGGAATGATCCATTGGAAAGGCAATGACCGATATGAATGTTCCAACACCGTCGCAGGAGCCACCAGAACGTTGCCATAATTATAGCCTACAGCCCCGAGCCGCCCTGGGACTCCAACCCCCCGATTTTTCCTCAGGGATTGTGTCTAAACACGACACCTGTGTGCATGCTGGTCTTTTTTTAAAAATATTTTGTCATCCATTCCTACCGGCACACGATGGCCTGCTCTTCTGAAAGGCGGAACGGGGTTTTAACGTGTGCGCAAGATGTATAGCGTGCGTTCGCACACGGGGCCTCAGTTTATAGTCTCATCCAAATGACTTTGAACAAAGGGAAATAGAAATTAGGATAGGATGACAGACTGGGATGTGGGGGGAAGTCAGAGACAGAGGAAAATACAAACAAACCTCTCTCAACTCTGGAAATAGTGTAATGTTTATTAGTCTTTGGCCAAAAGATATTTCAGGGAACAAGAGTGGAAAGTGGAAGAACAAGAAACATAGGCTCTCACAAGATCATACCTTGGCAACACAAACAGTACATACAAATGTTCAGATTTGAAAATCACCAATTAAATTATGACAGAGATCAAATAGCCTAACGAAACACAGTGGAGATGTCTTAAAGGAGAACAGGTCTACAACAGACAGGGCTAAGAGAAAGATACAGGGGGCGGTATTCTGTGATGCACTGCTTTTCCAAGGGACAGAAGCCTGCTTTCCACCCAGAAACTTTGCTCTGTCCTCAGTGGTATAGAAAAAAATGCATTGCAATACAATGCAATACAGTAGAACACAAGTGTACAATGCAATACAATACAATGCCATACGACACATTGCATTGCAATGTAATACAAGGTCAGACGATACAGTGCAAGACAATACAGCATAATACAGCACAATGCATTAAAATACAATGCAATACATTGCAAAACAGCCTAACACAGTAGGATAGAATACAAAAGGATACAATACAACTAATTCACATTCCGAATTTTTATATTAAAAAAATATTTCTAAAAGATTATAGTGATTCCTTTACGCACGCAATCTGAAAAAAGCACACATCACATAAGATATTGGGAGTACTTAGTCTTCCAAGAGTTTAAAGGTAACTGACACCATGCATTTGTTTCTGTATCACAGAGTACAAATACAGTAGCTCAACTCTGACTGCCAATAGCTACCAGTGTGGATCTTTTTTGCCCGTGTTTTTTTTTTATATTTCTTATTGAACAAAATGATGCAGAGCAGTTTATGTCGAAGTTTGAATATTCAAATTAATTGTGTGAACTTATGCTGAGTCAGTAAGTCTTTTAAAAAAAGTTTTCACCTTGTCTACTACTGAGTTTCATATGCTTGTGTAAGATATATTGAAAAAATGTTTGCAGATGCACTGAGACTGTACTAATAGTTAAAAATCACACACACACACCACACACACACACACACACACTTCTCATTTCATTTTTTTAAATAACGTTTTTCCGCTGTGAGCATTAAATTAATTGGGAATGTGTACAGTATGGCTTTACTTTCTGTATCTTGAACACAGTCAAGAAGAATGAATATCACACACACAATGAAACAAAAGCTTTTTTGTAAGGAAACATAATTATAGCACTCTGACACACAAAGTTCACAGGCTTCAGAGTAAACCTACAAGACAGGCAGTGCTGAGAGCACAGGACTATAACTTTGGACAGAAACACTTTGAACAGTTAACAAAAACATACATATACAGAGAATGAGAGCTGAACCTGTGACCGTGAGAAAGTGGTCTCTTTGACATGTGCAACTCTGGGAATGATCAAGAAAGTTTGGGTTTTTTTGCTTGTATTCAGGGAAATTCTCTCTTCAGAAAGAAAACTGAACGGCAGAACTGGGAAGGGGAGGAGGAAAGAAAGAGGGAGAGGAGGATTTAGGTCATACAGCTGTACATCAACGGGGATCGATCCCACGGGAATTTTGTAGAATTGCATTCTTGTGGAATATCCAGATTGTGTGTGTGTGTGTGTGTGTGTGTGTGTGTGTGTGTGTGTGTGTGTGTGTGTGTGTGTGTGTGTGTGTGTGTCTGTGTCTGTGTGTCTGTGTGTCTGTGTGCGTACGTGCGTGTGTGCATAATATATATATATTATATATATAATATATTATATATATATATATATATATATATATATATATACACATATATATCGTGTGTGTGTGTTCGTGTGTGTGTCCGTGTGTGAGTGTGCATTGCCTTGAATACGTTTTTTATGTTTAAAAAAAAACCAATCTTTCAGGTCCATCGATGTGTGCAGGCATAACTCCAGCGCTTAACACTTCGTCGTTAGTGGGACACAACACACACACACACACCACACACACACACACACACACACACACACACACACACACACACACACACACACACACACCACACACCACACACACACACACACACACACACACACACACACACACACCACACCACACACCACACAACGCACACACACAAACGCACACAAACGCACACACACAAACGCACACACACATATACACACGACGGGGACGGGTAACCTAGTGGTCAGAACATTACCTCCAATTTGACGACCAGGGTTCGATTCCCGCTCGAGGGGATTTTTCTCCTGGAGTTAACATCAGTGCCGACTTCACTCCACCAAATATCCCTCGGATGAGACTATAAACCGAGGCCCCGTGTGTGAACGCACGCAGAACATCTTGCGCACACGTTAAATCTTGCTCCGCTTTTCGTAAGAGTAGGCCATTGTGTGCCGTGGGAACAGATGACAAGATTTACAAAACTGCATACACACGGGGACTGGATTTAAAAAAGCACACAAGCGCTTATTCCATTATCCTCAGAATAAACAAAACATATCATCTCTCTACGTTCCAAGCAACACACACACACATACACACACACACACACACACACACACACACACACACACACACACACACACACACACACACACACACACACACACACACACACACAGAGTAAGCCATTGTGTGCCGGTGGGAACAGATGACAATATTTACACAACTGCATACACACGGGGACTGTATGAAAAGAAGCATACGAGTGCTTATCCCATTATCCTCGAAATAAAAGAAAAAAAAAAACCACACACATACAAAGAGAGAGAGAGAGAGAGAGAGGGGAGAGAGAGAGAGAGAGAGAGGAGAGAGAGAGAGAGAGAGAGAGAGAGAGGAGAGAGAGAGAGAGAGAGAGAGAGAGAGAGAGAGAGAAGATAAACACGTATAATTATTGGAAAGTATTAATTTTACTTCATGTTCATGTTAAGGTGGGATACAACCACACCAAAATACCTAGCATGCACTCACAGCTCTACAGAGCATTGACTTAGTTGTACATTTTGTCCAGTAATTCTTGTCTGAACTTCTTCATCTGGGCATTATTATGTAATGCAGCCTATAACCACGGCAAGTTCCATCTGCAGAGAAATCTCATTGAGAGAATCTGATAAGAACATCTGTAATATGTCTGTTGCTGGATGTGTGTGTGTGTTGTGTGTGTGTATGTGGTGTGTGTGTGTGTGTGTGTGTGTGTGTGTGTGTGTGTGTGTGTGTGTGTGTGTGTGTGTGCGTGCGTGTTTGTGTGTGTGTGTGTGTGTGTGCGTGTTGTGTGTGTGTGTGTGTGTGTATGTGTATGTGTTGTGTGTGTGTGTTTGTACGTGTGTGTGTATGTGTGTGTATAAGTGTGAGTCAGTGAACCCACACACACACACACACACACACACACACACACACACACAGAGGAAGAGGCTGGATATTCCCTGTGTACTTGTTAATATCTAGATTTTGAGAACATTCTTTGTACTCAGTACGGTTATCGAAAATCTTGTACCAGAAACATTATTTCTCTAATCTACAGATTGAAACTAAATGCCTTTCGGCAAAATTTGCAAAAAAATATACAATGTATATGCAGTGAAAAACTTTCAAATATTCATGTTTTGTATCACTGTCCAGGTTTAAAAAAGTTCCGACCATCATTTCAAAATAAGCCCCCACACGAGGTTCTTACGAATCCGAGGCTATTGTGTGAGATAGCGTTATCTCTGATGCGATCCCCAGTATTTCATTTTTGTAAAATATGACAATGCTCTGTCACAGTATTGATATCAGAATGATTCGCAAATGTTCAGGTCCTGCCTTTAGCATAGTTTTCTGATTGTTCTGAGGTTTGTGTTTTTAGTGTTTCTTTGCCTTGTTTTTGCTTTTTTTTGTATTGTTTGAAATCAGTATCTTGATATTATTTCCCCTAGTACCAACATGCATCTCTTTACTTTGTAGCCCTCATCCTCATCTCATCACCCCCCCCCCCCCCTCTCCCCTCTAATATCACATTAATTGAATGGACGTAAAATTGAAACACACACACACACACACACACACACACACACACACACACACACACACACACACACACACACACACACACACACACACACACACACAGAGGGAGAGAGAGAGAGAGAGAGAGAGAGAGAGAGAGAGAGAGAGAGAGAGAGAGAGAGAGAGAGAGAGAGAGAGAGAGAGAGAGAGAGAGAGAGAGAGAGACAGACAGACAGACAGACAGACAGACAGACAGACAGACAGACAGACAGACAGACAGACAGACAGACAAGACAGACAGACAGACAGACAGACAGACAGACAGACAGACAGACAGACAGAGAAAGAAATACACAGAATAACAAAAAGCAACATAACTATAAACCATCTCCATTGACCAATTCAGACCTCACCCCCCACCACACACCCCCAAAAAGTAAACAGCCTTCATTCAACCCCAAAGCTTGTACATCACTGGAACCCATCAATCCCCCCCCCTCCACCAACACACAATACACACACACACACTACACACACACACACACACACACACACACACACACACACACACACACACACACACACACACACACACACACACACACACACACACACACACACACACACACACACACACACACACACACACACACACACACACTACACACACCCAACCCCATTTTTTCTGGTCCCCTGTCTTTATTCCCCCCCCTTTTTAACAGCCATAAAGAAAACAATTCTCCCCAGAACAAAACTAACCAGCGGCTCCCCAAACACTCCGCTGTCCTGTCCGCGGGGATATTGCTCCCCTAGGCACCCGGATAAACTTCCCCCCATTGTGGCCCAATCCGGGTGGCTTCATAAAACCCCCTCCAACCCCCGTAAACGATCAAAGTGCTCACTGAAAGGAACAGGGTTTCAAAGCGGTGTGCAGTGGCTGAACAGTCAAAGCCCCGCCACCTCCACACTGTACGGGGGGCCACAACCAAAGGCCCATCACTCCTTCAACAAGCCAACCCAAGCAGAAGATGTCGAGTTCAAAATGGTAGGAGGAGGAGGGGGAGAAGGGGAGACGGGGGAGGGGGTGGGGTGCGCAAGCTCTTCTTTTTCAGTTTGGTAAACTGAGGGGGAAATGGCTGACGATTTGAATGAGAACGATGTGAATGACAGGCCAGCCATATTGTGGGTATTATACACCCCCCACTATACATACACGGCATAACCTTGTGGCTGTAGAATTTGAGGACCCCCCCCCCCCCCTCCTCTCTCTTCTGGGTGAAAACGCGGGATTACAGCGTGTGGGATACTGCTGGAAATGTGGAGTTGGGTTTTTGCCAGCCAGCAGTGTGCCATCACTGTCTGTGCTGACCTGACAAAGGGAGAAAGTGCACCAGGTGACTGGAGGGCTTGTTGCAGATTTCAGTTTGTGTGTCATAGAATTGGAGCTTGCAGTTTATGAATTGGCTGCCTAGGTTGTCGTGTGTTGTTGTTTAGATTCCCTTGCAAAGGTGTCATTGCGTGCAAAGCATTCCACACCCCCAACACCCCCTATGCCGTAGATGAGCCTCACAGCAGATGCTTTACCAGCTGCCAAACTCAATGTAACGGTGATGCCTGAAATGTGTGTTTGATGATATTGTCCACCTATAACCAAAAACTTGCATGAAGTAGGGTATTTCAGACGTACTGGATTTTTAACATGTGTTTCTTCTTGATAGGGGACGGGATAGCTCAGTGGTCAGAGCACTCACTTTCCCCCAGCCAATGTTAAGCAGCATCAAGCGTGGTTACCAATGGGATGGGTGAACGTTTGCACGCCTTGGCTTCAGTACTGTTCCCCCAGTCCCCCCAGCTGTAAATGGGTACCTGCCCTCTTTAGGATCAGGGAAGGTAAAGCAGCGAGGGAGAGAAGATATGGGCGCCGCCCTCAACATGCTGACCCTAGAGGAAGCTGAGGTCTCTGACGCCTCGCTCCTCTACGACCAGTAGCCATTCTTGACAATCTTTTGCTTTATTAAACCAATCCAATCCAATGATGTTGCTTAGAGCCCCGCCAACCGCACAGGCCATATTGGGGCTGTCACCTCGTCACATTTGAAGATTCGTATTAAAAGTGGTCAACGATATACAGTTTAAAACGGGGTATAAAACCAACTCGACTGTCCTTGCTTGTATCCACACCCTGGTCAACCATAGGGGTCAGCCCAGGATGGCCACCGTGTCATGGGAAAACCAAACAGAAGAAGAAAATAAATGATAAAATAAAAGCAAAGCTGAATTAAAATCACCTTAAGGCCTGCTGAAAAATGCTTGAAACATACAGAAAGGCAGTTGCCATTTGCAAGGAAATAAACATGATCTTGTGACCATCAATGTCATGCCCCCTATGGCTATATCTGCAGTCAGGATCCGAAGGATAAAGAACAACTCAAGCAAACAATGTTGAATTTAATAGTAGGTAGAGAAGTTATGGTGTTTTGAACTGGCTGTACCAAAGTTATTTTTTTATCAGTTAGTTTAAACCATTGTGACCTGCTTAAAATTAGCAACAACAACAAAAAGAGATATAAACTAATTTTGTCAGTTACAGATACAAGCAAAGTGTTAAAGTGTTATTTGGATATTGTTATGCTTTGTTCTGTTGGGATTGTCTTTTTCTGTGATAGCCTCCAGCATAACAACCTATGGTATTCTCCATTAAAAGAGAATAATCACCAGAAGTCTGAGTCTGATAATGTTCTGGTGAGGTACCAGAGAGTGTCTCATGCACAAACTTCTCACTCACCCCAGTGTGTGTGTACTTACTGTCTCACAGTCATTCCCAGGTGTGATGATTGAGACAGGGTGCATGTTCTGGGTCAAATACAGGCTGTGTAAGATGGAGAAATGTTTAACAACAACAAGAACAACATATACATATAAATCATTAAGATTAAAAAAACAACAACCTATGAATCTCTTTGCAATGCTTAAGGCTGAGTCAATTTTAAACTACTGAAATTGCAAAGCTATGATTATGGTGAAATGCAAACCTTTAACACTCTAACCCAGTGTCAAACATACACACACACACACACACACACACAACACAGACACCACACACACACACACACACACACACACACACACACACACACACACACACACACACACACACACACACACACACACCAAAAAACAACAAAAAAATCCTTAAGCCAAACAAACCCAATAAGGCAGACTACACCCCCTCCATGGCTATTCAAAATGCAGTGGAATGTGCCGTACACCCTTTACAGTTGCTATTCTCAACATGTAGTGCACCCCATCTCCTCCTAACAAAACATTAAAGAGGCATCACAGTGACTGGAGTGGCACTCCAAACAGTTAAAGTTTGAGGAGTTTTAGCATTGAAGGTGATTCAGGTTTGGGTGTCAGGAAATCTGCACTGTTGTAATTTCCCAGTGGCCTGGCCCCAGAGGAGCTGGGCTCAACGCCTGCAGCGTGAAAACACCAACCAGTGATCAGGGAAAACACAGTGCACAGGAATGAAGGGGTGGTAAAACTTTAGTGCTGACTGGGAATGCTTTGATCAATGTACCACAGTCTTTTAAGTGGTTTCACTACAACATCTTGCTGTCCCTTTGGGTTCGTAATCACTCACTGGTTGAGCTAGATGTGAACACTTACCTTGGCACAAAAAACTGCTTATGGCAGCCCCAACTGTGCTCTTTGTTAATTTAATTTCTTCTACTTTAAGCCCTAAATCAGCATGTGGGTGACGTGTTCTAGGCTGTGTTGCTTTGTCATTTTCTCCTTCTATCTTTTTGTCTTTGCTTTCAGTGGCTTTAGGACACCTATGGTGTCTTTTCTGAAATTGTTTTTGTCAGCTAGTGAAATTAATGCTGTCATTTTTTTAAATCTTTACTCTGCTGACTGATACTTAAAGATTCAAATATGTATTGATCTTAAAGTCATAATGTGGCTTCCTTGATAGAGGTAAAATAGTTGTATACACAACATTTCACCATTGATGAACCTTGGAGCTTTAGTCAATGAACCAAAATGTGCATTCAGTTAGTATTTTTTAAAATTTGGTAGTTTGTTTTTCAGCATGCCAAAATTTATAGAAGAGAAATTATGTAAAGCGGTTAAATCACCAAATCCTGATAAATGTAGAAAGATGCAGAGTAAACAGAATTAATTACCAAATTCTAATATATGTAAAGAATGTAGAGCAGACAGAATCATCAAATTTGACAGATGTAAGAGATGTAGAGCAGACAGAATCATCAAATTCTGACAGATGTAAGAAGTAGAGCAACAGAACTCAAATTCTGACAGATGTAAAGAGATGTAGAGTGGACAGAATCACCAAGTTCTGATAGATGCAAAGAAAGGTAGAGCACACAGAACCACTGAATTCTGATAGATGTAAAGAGATGTAGAGTGGACAGAATCACCAAGTTCTGATACTTCTCACCAGTCATATATCTTGTCAGAATCAGGGAAGGATGTTTTCAGTTAGGACAGTACATAAAACAGCAAAAGTAGAATCCAAACAGCGTTTTGAAAAGTCTAATCCCTTAATGCATAGTAGTTCCCCGGTATAGGAGTGCATGTATGTGAGAAGCTAAACAGGTTGGCTGATGGGTTTTGTAGAGGTTTTTGAGAAAATTTTTAGAAAGATCAGATTTGAAATGAATCATGGTTTTTTTTAAGCGCCACTCAGATCAATATGGAAGCTAAAAAATGAACTGGCAACATCTGTTTGGACCATTAACAAGGGGTTATTTCTATGTAAATTGAACCCTCTTGATTCTTAGGATACCTACATATTTTTCATTTACTTTAACCACACTTGAGTGGGTACATACCTACCTATGTAAAGTAACCAAATAAAAAGCAGAGACGAGCACTAAACAATTCTACAAGATTTTGAAAAAAAAATAGCACAGACTGTTTGCTCAAATTGGACTAAAAACAAAGACAAAAGCATGCATTCAATGTGCTTGCATCATTTGACATAGGCGCTAGAATGCAAAACTTTCCTCCCTACCCATGTTTCTGTTCCCAAAGAACTGCCCCAAGCAAAGTGTTCATGAAAATAAAAAAAACCGAAAAAAAAAAACAAACACTATCTGGAACAAGCAACCCACAAAATGCTTTTTCCCCGGGTTTTAATTTTGTTTGCAGACATACCCTTATAAACCTCTGGCCATTGTACACCAATCCAGGTGGCTTCATAAAAAGCCCCCAACGCGTGCAGGAAACAAACCTGATTTCTGAAGTACTGTGGTGCAGTGAACGGAGAAACACTGGCCCTAATCCCCTGCAAAAAGGTCCGCCACCTCCTCACCCTAGCAGAAGTCTCAGCTGTGACTGGAAGTGGGCGGTGCTGCTTTCTTCTCAGCCATGTCAACTGGGGGGAATGCACTGAGGAATCAAAGGGCAAAAAGCATGAATGATACGGTTTATTAAAGAAGACCAGGTGAAGAACTGATCGCCTGAGAAAAGAATCTGTTCACAGTTTGAAAGATGACTTGCACTTGAGAAGATCCTGATGCACTTTGATAAGTGCCTTTACCCTTTCTTTTCAAGTGCAGATATTGGGGGCAATAAAAACTCTTACATTGTTAAAAATAACCCAGCTTGCAAACAGATTTTGATCTCCCAAAAAGCCCAGCCTCAGGAGGTTATGGCAGTTTCCCCATAGTGGTTATTACTAGCCTACAGGGCACCGTTTTCCTATCCCTACAATGCATGAAATCATCAACACTACAACCTGGCTACAGTTCTCCATTTCAAAACCCGCCAGGATACTTGATTGCAGGTGTTTTCTCCAACAGTCACATGCTGATAAATGCACAAATGAATTCCATGACAATTTTTTTCACCACCTTCATGATTCATCTGTTCAGTCAAGGAGTGTTGTTTTTGCTTTGTTTTGGTTTGTTTCCATTCATAACTTGGTAATAGAGACACACCCTGTCAAGGACTCTATGAAGTGTAAAATGGTAAAGGTGCTCATTCGGATGAGACTTTAAACCGAGGTCCCCGTGTGCGAACGCACGCAGAACATCTTGCGCACACGTTAAAACCCCGTTCCGCCTTTCGGAAGAGCAGGCCATCGTGTGCCGGTAGGAGCGGATGACAAAATTATAAAATAAAAAAAACAGCATGCATACAGGTGTCATGTCTAGACACCATCCCTGAGGGGGAAAAAAAGTAATGGGTAGGCGCTGCACTTGTGGCGACACGCTCTCCCCGGGGAGAGCAGCCCGAATTTCACGCAGAGAAATCTGCTGTGACATAGTGTGGTATAAAATAAATTAAAAAATGTGACCTTTGTGGTCCATACGGTCATAAACCTCATGAGAGGAAAGGAAAACCAAACCACCAATCTGATTTAGTCCTACCTGCACTTTCACCTATTCCGTAGTCCGCGGACCATGGGGGCACCACTGAAGATTTTGCAGCCCGCTTTCTCCACTCCTCACGGTTCCCCCCCCCCCCCCCCCCTCCGTAGCAGATCGCTCCACCCAAGGCCTGTCTACTCTCTGATGTCTTCCAATCGTTTCCTCTGTCTGTCTGTTTGATTTTGGTATGGAAAAATATATAACTTGTCTACCCGATGTATATGTTTACACTCTTATGAAATTTCGTTGCAGATGTCACAAACTTCCTATTGAGGTTGGACGTTTCCATAACATACCACGGATGAAAGAGTATGTCAAAACGCACTATGTCTGTTATAGGGGATGAAATTCATTTTATCATGGAATGTTCCCACTTTACACATTTACGGCAAGATTTTATTCCTCGCATTTTCGTCAAGCATGTCCAGTTATAATTTTTGCAGGCTGAGAAATGTAAATCTAGAAAAGTTCTTCTGTCTCTATCAAAATCATAAGAACTGCAGTATTTTTGAAATTGATTTGATGCCTTTAACCTGTGTAATTGTGTCTTTACAGAAATTTACATACCTTTAAAAAAAAGGTCATGAGTCTTTAATAATTGTTTGTTTATTTATTTTGTGATGAATTCTTGCTTTTTCAGTTCCTGTTGACATTGATAATACTTTGGATGTTTTGCTGTAAGGTTTCTCTTTCTCCTGTTGAACTTGTTTGTTATCCTCCATGCCCAAAGGGTTAAAGGAATTAATCTTGAATCTTGAATCTTGAATCTTTTCTCATCGTCTCCCTCCCCTTACTGCTCCCTGTAAGACAGTCCAGATGTTTGTGTGACATGCCCTACCACTTTAGCTTGGACTTTTTTGTTGTTGTTTTTTGTTTGTTTGTTTGTTGTTATTTTTTTTATACTACAGTCAGGAGCTCTTCATTATTGTCGAATGGCATTGTTTAGTAGGCAGGGGGAATATCTGACGTCAACACAAAATCAAACTGGTTCCTTTTGTTTCTATAACATAAAAGGCGTATAACATGTACTCTGCAGAACTGAAGCAGAATCCACACTTCATTGGTCGCTTGTTTTTTTTTTTTTGTTTTTTTTTTCGACGAGAGCTCCGAGGCTCCATAGTGATGAGAGTTGTGTGTACGCGACCTTTCGCTACCTTCACCATTGAAGCAACCGCATTCCGACTTCGGGGATGGTGTCTAAACACGACACCAGTGTGCATGATTATGCTTCTTTTACACATGTTTTGGTCATCCATTTCTACCGGCACGAATCGTTTTAACGATTGGGAATAATGTTCTGTGTGCGTTGTTGGTACACGGGGTCTTCAGTTTAAATTCTCATCCAAAGATTTTCGGGGTGGTGGTTTCAATTCTGATGTTAACCCCAGGGTTTAAAAAAAAATCTCCTTGAACGGGCGCCTAGGTGGTGTCTCGAACCCGGGCTCGATCCCAGACCATCAAATTACGAGCCCAACCCTCTAACCACTAGGCACACTACCCTGAACCCTTTCGTGAAGTCAACATTAAAAAAGCATAAATCAACCTCTGTCACTTAATGTGACAATCATAGAAATTTCCTTTGAATTTGACAGCAGGTCAAAGTTTTTCCGTAACTAAAAACTATCACAGTACAGTTTGCAACCTGTTTTCAGTTGACAGTATAATAAGTTATTGCTGCTCCGAAGCCGGGAAACGGTCGCATGCACAACATCTCTCCATCAGTGAGCCTCAAAGCTCTCGCCGAGGAACGAAAAAAGAAAGTTATTTCATGGACCTCAACTTTAGAATAAGAGATTTGCTTCATAAAAAATGTATTTAATTTGGAGTTCGATTCAAACGTTTGCGCGCCTGCACGCAAGCGCGTGCGCGTGCACACACACACACATCTTTTTTTAAATTCACACACCACGCACGCACGCAGGCACGCACGCCCGCCTCCCCCCCCCCCCTCCACCATGCAGGCACGCACACATATACCTCCAATCATAAAAGCGTTGACAAAAATACGCAAACACACATTTTCTTTTTTTATCGTTTTTTTTTTTTCATTTCATCTTCTCCATAAATACACATCTATGACTAAATCGACAGCGTAAAACCGCAGCTGTACATACATACATATCAAATAAGTTAAACATCGTTATGTCAATATGTATTCTTCTATGTTGCTGTAGGCTTTGGCTACATGTGCACAGTACACTCAAAAAGTGACAAATAAATTCACAAATAACCAGAGGAAAAAAACAAACTACATAACTCGATCTTAAACAAAAAAAACTTTACAAGCAAACAAACAAAATACAAAATATTTGATACAAACCACCCCCCCCCCCCCCAAAAAAAAAAAAAAAAAAAAAAAAATCAAACCCAGATGCACGAAACAAACAAAATTAATATTGATGCAAAGGAGCAAAATTTGATCAAATTCCTTTTTTTATGTAACTATTCGCTTTCAACCAAAACAAGGTGCTTGATGATGCAATTACGTGAATAACCCTTTTCTTTTGCATCATGTATATCATTTTCTCCCCCAAAATAAAGAAACAACGACTATGTTAGAAAATAAGTAAACAAATAAATCAAGAGGCAGATGATGAAGGTGTTAAAGTGTTTTCCTAGACTTGCATTTCCTTAAAAGTAAACGCGTAAGTTTCCTTCAAGTGTGATATTAATGTTCATGACTTCAGAGAGAGAGAGAGAGAGAGAGAGAGAGAGAGAGAGGGGAGAGAGAGAGAGAGAGAGAAGAGAGAGAGAGAGAGAGAGTTCAGACCTCACATACCATGAAATGTAATTCAAAAGACTAAACGATAAATAAGTAAAAGAATAAAGAAAGGAAAAAAACACAACAAAACTTAACATTTGCGACACCACAACAACATACATTCTACATAGCCAACGCTATCCACCGCCCCCCCCCCCCCCCCCCCCCCCAACCGTGTTTGCAAATAAAGAAAGTATTCAATGAAAATAGATTTTTGTCCATCCCTCATCCCGCCCTTCTCTCCCCTCCTGCCCCCCAAAACCAACAAAAAACTAAACACAATTATAACAAAAAAATAGTGAACGAATGAACTGTTCAATACACAACTTTTATTTCGTTCACTCTAAACTAAAACCCTTTTCGAATTGCATTTTCTTCCTTTTGTGCCCTTCATTCTGTCTTCAACTCCACGCTATACAATAAACCAAAACAAAAGCAAACAAAACAAAAACACAACACAACACAACACAACACAACACAACACAACACGCTGAACATACAAACAAGCCCACAACTATTTCATAATAACAGGAATAACAGCTCACCGAATGAGGTACACACTGATTGTTGTTATCATTATGTACTTTGACATTTTTAATGCAAAACTAAGCTTCTGTCATTCTCTTAACATAAATACAGAAAAGATCACTACAAACACTCTCAAGAAATTTCGAAACAAAAATGTAAACACAAAAATAATGCAAAATTATTTCAACAGAAAAATAAATAAAACGCAAAATTGTTTCAGCAGAAAAAAATAAACCCAGTGACAAAAAAACATCAATAAAATAACGAATGAAAAAAATGAATGGTCAGATGAATAAGCAATACAAAAATGAATGTTTAACTAAACATATAGCTAGACTATGCATGACAAATGTAAATCTTTTTATTTTGATACACACGCTTTAAAAAAAAGTAGCAAATATCAAGTGAATGAATGTAATGAACACATAAATAAATGAATAAACAGGCAAATGAATAAATGTTATCCTTACATTCCAAAAATGCACTTTTAGAAAACTGGCCGCTATAAATCATTTTGCTAAATCATGACTGAGTCTTAGAACAGCGCAAGGACCGAATATAAATGTAAAAAAAAAAAAAACAGCACATGAATGCTTTTACATTATCCTCAAAATAAAAGAATTGAAAATTGAAAAAGCAACAACAACAGAAAACACCATGGATTTAATAATCCGATA
>CM060332.1:5331912-5356912 GCA_030674155.1 Stramonita haemastoma
GTAGGTCCGATAATATACTCTGTTTTTAACTGTAAATGTGCCGTGCATGTTCAAATGTAGGTCCTATATATATTTCGTTTTTATCTATTTTTTTTTATATCAGTAGCAGTATCGTGCCTATCAGAGCTTTCCTACTCTTTCTGATTGTCAGCATATCACGCTTTATTTTGTCATACTAATTGCGACCCGTGACGGCAATGTTAAAAGTCTCTACTGATTCTAATTATCCACATTGTCTCACAGTCATTGACTGTGGAAACATCCCAGTTTTTCTGTCATACAATTGTGTTTCAAATTATCTAACCATGTCTGTCTGTCTGTCTGTCTGTCTGTCTGTCTGTCTGTCTGTCTGTATGTATGTATGTACGCATCTATCTATCTATCTATCTATCTATCTATCTATCTATCTATCTATCTATCTATCTATCTATCTATCTCTCTCTCTCTCTCTGTGTCTATCTATCTATCTATCTATCTATCTATCTATCTATCTATCTATCTATCTATCTATCTATCTATCTATCTATCTCTCTGTCTATCTATCTCTCTGTCTATCTGTCTGTTGTTGTATGTCTATTGTCTATGTATTCTATGTATGTATGTATGTATGTATGTATGTATGTATGTATGTATGTATGTATGTAGTATGTATGTATGTATGTATGTATCTCTCTCTCTCTCTCTCTCCTCTCTCTCTCTCTCTCTCTCTCTCTCTCTCTCTCTCTCTCTCTCTCTCTCCCTCTCTCTCTCTCTCTACTTCTCTATCCAACCATCCATCTAGCTATCTATCAATCTATCAATCCAACCATCTATCTATACATCCATCCATCCATTCATCCATCTATGTATCTATCGATCGATCTATCTACCTTGATAAGCAAGATTGTTTTTTTACAGAGTAAACACCACAGCAGTATAACTTTGCTGATAATTATAAATGTCATCATCACAGTGTTAGCTGATTTCTTGCGTCAACATCGTCACAGCACCACTTTTCCTGATGGAAAATTTGTCAATGTTGGTTTTTTGCTGATGTAAATGTCAAACGGTTGTTTTATTTATGTTGCAAATAACGTCAGTGTTGCTTTTCTGACGTAAGCATCGTCACAGCGTTGGGGTTGGGTTTTTGTTTTACGTAAACATCGTCACATGCTTCTTTTGTTTGTTTTTCTGTTAGACACCGTCACAGTTTTTGTTCTAGTGTAAGCGTAGTGTTATTTATCTTTTGTAAACAGTAACATATGTACAGCTGATATATCAGAGTATACATATAGAAATGTTTTTAACGTAATTTTATATTGTAAGTTTTTCTCTATGAATATTAACAGCAATTCACTTAAGCAAAAATTATTGATATAACTTTTACTACAATGGGATTTTTTTAAAAAAGTCATTTCTCAGATTTAAATACTGGAACATGTTGTAAGGGTATTGTTTTTGTTCTTTAAAAAATGACATAACAAAACAGGTTTGTTTTCGTGACGTATAGATCTACACCAGCTGATTATTTTTAAAGGAATATTTTTTTTCTCTGTATCTGTTCGTGGTAGCATTTTCTTTTTAGTAGTAGCGAAACATTTCAAAGTTTTGCTCTCTCTCTCTCTCTCTCTCTCTCTCTCTCCTCTCTCTCTCTCTCTCTCTCTCTCTCTCTCTCTCTCTCTCTCTCTCTCTCTCTCTCTCTTCATATAATGCTAACTACCTATCAAGTCAGCAATTTGTTTTCCTGTAACTTACTATATAATGGTTACAATAGTGTTACTTTTCTGTAATGGATATTACTTAATCATCACCAGTGTGTTGTTAAGATCGTTTGGGTTTTTTTTTTCATATGATATATCCCTACATAGTTGTATGTGATGAAAATATTGAAAAAAAAAAATCACAGTTAATTTATGTTCTTGTTGCGTTTCGTATCTCATTACTACTACTGTTTTGTTTTTCTGGTGTATTACCCAAAAGATAGTGTATTGTCATAGTTTATGATATTAATGTCCGTTATAGAATGTTGTTTACACTTTCTTTCCTTTTTCTTTTATTTCGGAAATAATGAAATAAGCACTCGTGTGCTTTTCTTTTTTCATCCAATCCCTGTGTGTATGCATTTTTGTCGATTTCGTCATGTTCCCACTGGCAAACAACAGCCTACTCTTCCGAAAAGCGGAACGGCTTTTAACGTGTACGTGAGATGTTCTGCGTGTGTTCGCACACAGGACCTCGGATTATGTTCTCATTCGAAGGACTTTTGAGGGGAGTGGAGTCGGCACTGATGTTAACTCCAGAGGGAAAAAATCCTCTTGGACGAGATTCGAACCTGGGACAGCAGATCAGGAGCGCATCACTCTGACCACCAGGACATCCCGTCCCTCTGATGAACAAACTGTGTTGTGTGTGTGTGTGTGTGTGTGTGTGTGTGTGTGTGTGTGTGTGTGTGTGTGTGTGTGTGTGTGTGTGTGCGTGTGTGTGTGTGTGTGTGGTGTGCGTGCGCTGTGTGTGTGTGTGTGTGTGTGTGTGTGTGTGTGTGAGCGCACAGGCGCATCCTAAACACCCTTTCTCCTAAAAATAAATTATCGACGTTTGATATATCGAAGAAAAAAAGAAAAAGAATGTATCTATGTTGAGTTTGCACTACAAACAAACACCAAAACAAAAATAACATGCAAAGGACAATTACTTTAAACAATCGAACAAAATCTGAAAGCGCTGTTAGCCTTTTCTTTGCAGGGAAACTGGTGATGTTTGCCAATGTGCTGATTCTATGTGCTTTATTATTCAAATCCTAAGAACTGGACAGAAAACACCATTTGCGCACCAAAATATTGCAAGGGAAGCCATCTGGTGCCACATTACGTCCCTTTTTTGTAACATGTCATCACAATTAGTCATAATCACGTGGTTAACTGACGTCATGCACTCTCCTTCTTAAACCACTTGTGTATTTTCCTTTTTTTAAAAAAAAAGTATTATTATTATATACAAAAACACGTCAGGTTTAAGTAGATTGAAAGTGGCGAACTTTCAAGTATCCTTGACGTCAGGTTCAGATAGATTGAAAGTGGTGACGTTTGAAGAATCCTGTGTGAGATTTAAGTAGATTGAAGCGGTGACGTTTGAAGTATCCTTGGCGTAGGTTAAGTAGATTAACAGCGGTGACGATCCAAGCATCACTTTGAAGTGCTCTTCATTATTACGTGCTCTGCTTTATACTTCTCTAAATGACAAATTCAGGTCACTGATCCTGATGACGTCTTGTTTTGTGCATGACGTCAGCACCAGCAAGTCATCATTTCATGCCACAACACTACCACTCCTTGGATGATTGGATGCAAACTTTTTGTTCCTGTCTTTAAGAAGAAAAAACAACAGACTGCCTCAGACCAAATCCCATCCTTGAACACTTCGAGAGTTTTTGCTATCACGTTCAGAATTCTTCACACTCCCTCGTGACCAGACTCTTTCACTTGGTCAAATCATCACTATCCACACCATCCATCCATCCATCCATCCTCAATCCTCATCCCCAATCCTCCTCCCTGAGGATGTTCACCTGGGTCACTTACAAGTGTACTCCTCTGTTCTCTCGCTACACCGGTGGCAGTTGACGCGACAGCACCAGTGAAACTTGCAGTTGCACTGCCAGGTACGCGTGTACTGGTGCGTGTTGTACCCCCGCCCGCAACACATCAAGTCACAACCGTCAGTGCCTTTAGAAGTCCTGTTGCACTTACGCCCCACAGTTCCCAACGATCCCGTACTGGGATCATAGTCACAGTAATTCGGCGAACGTTCCAGATGCACCAAATGTTTCCGGCGAGGTTTGCGGTGTTTCCGCTTTGACCTCTTCAGGACGAGGGAGATGGGCGTGCGAGCGCGCCGGCCCAGGTAAGGTTCCACCAGCTTGGACTTTCTGTAGCGCCTGTACAGGTCGTCCCCGATCTTGCGGAAAGGGGGCAGGGTGGTCCAGCAGGTCTTCATGGTGCAGGAGCCGGACACGCCGTGACACTTGCATTCTGTGCCCATACTGCTCTTCACCGCCTGCACACACACAAGAGACAGAGGGAAATGCCAGGCGGGTTGGAAAGGGTTAAGGTTAAGCCAGGACAAAACATACCTTGGGGTTTGTGGAAAGGTAAAAGTCTGGCTTTGAAATGGAGGGCTGCTCGGTGTGTGAAGGTGTCCCCGAAATGTTGGAGGTTTGTTGCTTGTGTGTGTGTGTGGGTAAACAGACACGGCATACACACGCACCACGCACGCACTCATGCACGCACGCACGCACGCCACACACACACACACACACACAACACACACACACACACTCACACTCACATCACTCCACACCCCTGTTATACGTCATGCACTTCTTCTCTTTCTCTCTCTCTCTATCTCTCTATCTCTCTCTCTCTCTCTCTATCTATCTCTCTCTCTTGTTTTCTCTCTCTCTCTCTGTCCGTCTCTTTGTCTGTCTCTGTCTGTTTGTCTGTCTCTGTCTGTCTGTCTGTCTGTCTCTTCACACACACACATACACAAACACACACACATACACACACACGCGCGCGCGCGCGCGCGCACACGCACGCAGGCACGCACGTACACACACATACACATATACACACAGTAATAGATTGATGTCTCATGCGCAATATGCATTTGTCACATGCATACAATCTAGGTCTAGAAAGGCCTGTCAATGGCACAAAAAAAATCATGTCAAAAGTGGAACAGTAATTTTCAGAAAGAAGGCTACAAAAGTTGGGATGTTTTACAAGGGTAGGACTTCTTTTTTCATAAAGAGCAATCTCATTTTTGATAGAGTGAAAGCCGTGTTAACAAAACCTCTGTGCATAATTAGGCCCTACATTGTGCATACTGACTGATGTTTACAGTCCACTGATACGGATCTTGCGCAGAATAGCTGTGTTGAGGCTTGTTTTAACAGTATGTGTTTTATAGCATTGGCGTAAAAGCTCAAATTGATAACATCAAACTTTCCAAAGCCTACGACAAATGTCTACTTGCTGTCCGTTTTACAAGACTTTCCGTGTGTTTTTTTCTCAGGAAAAGAGAAAGAAATGATTTTGTATTTTTTACCACTTTATGTCAAAGCAGATTTCTCTGCGTGAAATTCGGGCTGCTCTCCTCGGGGAGTGCGTTGCCACAAGTGCAGCGCCTACCCTTTTTTTTTTTTTCCTGCATGCGAATGTCTTAAATTGTTTCCCTATCAGAGTGGCTTTTTTCTACAGAATTTTGCCAGAGTCAACCCCTTGTTGCCGTGAGTTCTTTTACGTGCGCTAAATAGTTATGTGTAACACACGGGACCTCGGTTTATTATCTCATCCGAAAGACTGTGGACTGATTGCCTTTATACGTAGATTAATATGCCGTGTTTTGATACAAGGTACTCAACTGGTGACTTTGGTAAAGGACAGACCACAGACTTGTCTTTGTTCGATGTGTTCTCTCATGTTCTTATGTTTGTCATTATCAAATATTTAAATGTACGCCTATCATCACAGCCTACAACAATCTCAAAATGAACTGTAGAAAGGGAAGTTACACTACCATATATTATAATCACAGACTGCCCCCTCCCCTCTTAAAAAAAAGAGCCTTTGGTGATTTGTAGGTCTAAGATAAGTACAAGAAAAATCTTTGTTGTTGTTGTTGTTTCTCTGCTAGAGTTGTAGGGTTCCTCAATGAAATATTTGTGTATATGACTGTTTTTACCCGCCAGTAAGTTAGCCGACTTCCGACTTTGGGAATAATGTCTAAACACAACACCAGTGTGCATGCGACTTTTTATGTTCTGCATGTGTTTGCACATGGGACCTCGGTTTATAATCTCTTCCAAAAGACTTTATGGGTGAGTAGAATCAGTACTAATGTTAACTCCAGGGGGAAATCCCTGTGAACTAGTGTCTGGGTGATGGTTCAAATCCTAGCTCACTCCCAGGCCAGGGTAAGATTCTAACCACAAGGCTTTCCTGCTCCCTTCAAATCTTTAGAATAAATAGAAAATATCCCTTTATGCCTTAGGACCATGATGGAGAACACTCTTTGACAGTTCCAGGAAACAAGCAAATGAACCAAATGAGTAATTTCTTCCGCAACAAAACAAACAAGCAGAATAAAGCTGCACTTAACAGGCCTACCAGCCAATGCAACAATCATCCTTATCATTCTTTATGTTTAGACAGCAACATCATTGGATCGAAACTCATAATCAGACATCTTTCTCAGACCATGCTAAAACCTTGCAGAACGCAGACCCAATCAATACACGGTTTGCAAGACACGTGATAATGGTGGACAGAAACCTGGCCAATCAAAACACCATTTTCAAGACACGCCATAAAGGTGGTGGACAGATGTGTAGCCAATCAAAACACAGTTTTCAATGTATGCTAAAACCATGGGACAAAGCCTGGCCAATCAAAACGTGGTTCTCAGGCAAGCTTAAAAGCGTGGACAGAAAGGGGACAATGGTGTGGGGACTGTCCCTGCCCCCAGGCCTCTTTGGACCATAGGACGGGAGGCTGGTGTGGCACTCTCCTGCTGCTTTTAGAGTGGAAACAAATGGTCCTCTGCTGTCTTCTGTTACTCTCATGTTGAGACCAGCAACACCCCAATTTCCATCTGTGAACAGCTGGGCTGGCCAACTAAAAACACTAGTACAAAACATGATGAAAAGCTTTGATAAAAAAGGCAAAAGGGTCGTGAAACACTTCATGTTCTTCTTTGTGTTATGATTGATGGGAAGGAGGAGAGGGATCGACTATCACCACAACATGATTGATCTTTCTTTGCATGAAATCATGCTTTTTTCTGAATGAACCTCTCTGTTAACAAACACGGACTGCTGGGAAAGCTTTTCTGGGCTAATCTTTTCACTTATGAATGAAACATTGGGAAAAGAATGTGTTATAAACAGAATTAGCCCTATGGTGCTTTTCCCTCCCTGATATGCCTTTCACGGGGCCCAGCTCAACCACAATAACTGCACTAAAAGCACTAGCAGGCATGGAGACAAAAGGGAATCACATTCAGTCCTAATAGATAACACAGCTAGTGGATTATGATAAATAATATGAGAAGATGAGGAAAGCAACAGAGGAAGATGAAGAAGAAGAATGAGGAAGATGAAGAAGAAGAATGAGGACGATGAAGAAGAAGAATGAGGAAGATGAAGAAGAAGACTGAGGAAGATGAAGAAGAAGATTGAAAAAGATGAGGAAAAATAATGAAGAATATAGAGAAGATGGTGATAAAGACTGAACAGGATAAAGAAGATTGAAGAAAATGAAGACAGCTGAGGAAAATGGAAAAGAAGATTGAGGAAGATGAAGAAAAGGACTGAGGAGGATGAAGAAGATTGAAAGAGATGAAGAAGAAGACTGAAGTAAATAGAGAAGACAATGAAGAAGCCTGGGGAATATGAAGAAGAGTGAAGACAATGAAGAAGATTGAGAAAGATGAAAACTGAGGAAGATTAAGAAGGACATTTGGACAGATGAAGAATAAATCTGAGGAAGATTGAAGAAGAATTCCAGGGAAGACTGAAAAAGACTGAGAAAGACAAAAGAAAAAACCGAAGAAGACGGAAGAAGACAAGGAAGAAGACAAAGGAAGAAGACAAAGGAAGAAGGCAAAGGAAGAAGACAAAGGAAGAAGACAAAGGAAGAAGGCAAAGGAAGAAGGCAAAGGAAGAAGAGGCTAAAAAAAGGCAAAGACGTGAGGACCTTTTCCACTGGTTGTTAAGCAAGTATGCAGAGGGATTTCTGTCAATACTTTTCATGCT
The DNA here is from genome assembly GCA_030674155.1 of Stramonita haemastoma. Classification (NCBI taxonomy): domain Eukaryota; kingdom Metazoa; phylum Mollusca; class Gastropoda; order Neogastropoda; family Muricidae; genus Stramonita; species Stramonita haemastoma. Next base: position 5,339,705 of record CM060332.1, read on the forward strand.
ACAAGTCCTTTCCTAACAAAATTACATTTCATTTTGTTGTCCTTTGATGTAACCACAAGGAGAAGACTTATGAAGACCAAGAAGATGAAGGAGGAAGACAAAGGAAGACGAAGGCTGAAGAAAAAGGCAAAGACGAGAGGACCTTGTCTACGGGTTGTGTGTAAAGGGTGATTAATGTCAATACTTTCTACGTACAAGTCCCCTTTTTCAAACAGATTTACATTACTTTCTGTGCTCCTTTGAAGTAACAATCAGGACTTATTTTTCATTGAATGTTCCAGTGTAGTAGATATTATTACCCCCCAAAAGAAATTGCTCTATCTTGCCCCTCAAAGTTTTTTCTTCCTTTCTCAGTTACCTTTCTGAATGGAGATCAGGTTTCAATGAAAGTGTTGTACAGCAAGATGTTGCACGACATTCATAGCAAGCAAGCTAAGAGGGGCCCAGAAATAAAACGAGTGTCTGTGGTCCCCTCTGATTCAAAAGAGAACCTAGTCTAGTCTAGTCTATACCATACTGCGCCCATCTTCTTTCATCTTTTCTTTGGCTAAGAAAACAGTCAACAAAACGTAGGCTCCACCCTCGTTTCTCCCTTAACACCAAACCAACATTCCACCAACGTGCACCTACTGCCACATGAGACTCGTATCCTACAGGGACAGCGACGATTCTGACGCCAGAAGAAGAGCTTGGTGGGGTGGTAGTAGAGGAGGGAGAGGAGGGGGGGGGGAGGAGAACTGGAAAGTGGAGGCAGAGAGGTAAGGCTAAACATGGCGTCGGCGTTTGAAGAGGCGAGGGTTTGTGACAGTGATCAAAGGAGGGTTGCAAGCCTTTGATTCAGCCCGGCTCAGCCCCACAGAGCGGACTGATTTACAAGTGTGTGTCCACACAGAGACTGTCGCCGCTGCCTCGCTTACCGTCCCGCCAACAGCTCCTTCGGTCAACAAAGCGGCGCTACGGAGGGAACGAACCTTCCTGCGCGCGACCAGCTCCCCTCCGCCATCTTGACCGGGCCTGCAGTCGTTTTGACTGCGGGCCTGCTCTCGAGTGATACAGTAGAAAGGGCAAGGTCAGCCGTGAGGCTTGCATACAGTTTCCCCGTGGAGGCTTCATCTTACTGTGGATGGGCTTCGTTTGCTGAGGGATTACAGGGTAAATGTGATGGGGAAAAATCTAATGGAAAATATTTTCCTTTTCTTTTTTTGTTTGTTTCTTTACTGAAAAATGACAGACTTTTACTCATTATTTCCTTTCTTTCTGCCTCTTGTTCGTATTTTTGTTCACACTGATCATATGTTTGACAAAGGAGACATTGAAACATATCAATCAGTGGCCATTTTCATTCAGGACAGAGGGCCCCACTTTTCATTGTAAATCAACATGTCCTTTAGTTGGCTTGATAATGAGGATGAGGCATGATGATGATGAAGATGATGATAATTTCCACATCATCCTCGTGAAAGGAGGCGGCAGAACAGTTTCCATTCGCGCAAATAAATGAAATACACTCAATTTGACAGAGGCTATAGCCAAGGGGCTGAGACGTTTGATTAGGAGCAAGCAAAAAGGAGTTTGCACAATCAGATTGTCAGCAGGCTACAGAACAAACAGAGGAACCAGAAACACATCATTCGTCCTCTAAAACATCATTGAAAAGGTTTAAAATACGAATGAAGAACTTTTTGCTACCTTCATAGACTCAGCAAAACATTTGACAGTGTGATTCACCAGTATAATTTCAAGACAATATCAAATGTATAAAATGGGTTTTTTCCAAACATAATCATCTCCCTGACTTTCTCACTTTATGAAAACGACCAAAAAGACTCTCGCAAGTGTGACAGTCAGAAATGTGAATTTTTCAACATCTGAAAAGGAGTCAGCAAGGATGTATTCTCTCACCTCACCTTTTGAATATGTCCACAGAGCAGGTCATCAGAGTCTAATATTGAAGACGGGGATCTCAAGATAGGGAGCGGAAATATAACAAATCTGCGCTACACTGACAATACAGTCTAAAGCTCAATTTGCCAAAAAGACAACAGTGGGAATTATTACTATCTCCCAAGTCGACATTTGTGCACCCTTGCCTGTACCCTGTTCCACTTTGTTGTATGCACATACGTGGATCATCAAACATTCAAGATTGTGTATCACAGACAGACAGATAGAGAGACAGACAGAAACAGAGAGATAGAGAGAGACAGAGACAGAGACAAAGACAAACAGGGGCAGAAACGCACACACACATACACTCGCGCACGCACGCGCGCACGCACATACGCACACATACACACACTTACACACACACTACACATACACACACACGCGCGCGCGCGTGCGCGGGTGCGCGCGCGCGAACAAAGACAAGGAATAAAGAATATAAAAAAGAGAGTAACCAATCTGACATGTGCACTCAGGGCAGACACCCTCGAACCTCCACCCCCCTATCCCCCCAAATGCCCACTCTAACCACCACCCCCCACCCCACCCCCACCCCCCCCCCCCCCCCCCAAGGCCTTTTCTTACATGCCAACACCTTGCCTCAAAACCTGCAGGTATAAAAAGCACAGAAAAGAAGACCCATAAAGGCCACGTCCATTCCAGAGAAGAAGAAAAAATGTACCCCTGTGCCACTTTGATGACTGACTCCAGTCATGCCATCTTTCGCTTTTTCTTTGTTTTCTTTTTTCTTTGTTTTTTTTTTTTCTTTCTTTCTTTTGGCTTTTCTTGACAAAGAAAACCGAAAGATTTATTTTTTCCATTATAAAATAAAAGAAAATGAATCTTTCGCTTTTTCTTTGTTTTTTTTTTCTTTCTTTTTTTTTTTCTTTCTTTTTTGTTGTTGTTTATTTTTTCTTTAATTCTTTGTTTCTTGTTTGGTTTTTTTTCCCTTTTTATGTTTGTTTGTTTTTGTTGCTGCTGGTCTTTCTTTTTTTTTGTTAAGTTTTTTTGTTAGAGTCTGATTTTCTTCCTTATTTTGGTTTTTCTTTGTTTGGTTTATTTTTGTTTCTCTCTCCATCCCCCTTCCTTTTTTTATTTTTCTTGTTTTCTTATATTATTCTATTTCTTGTTCTTTTCTTCTTTTCTTTTCTTTATTTTTGTCATTCTTTTTCAGTTTTTTTTCTGTTTCTCTTCTTTTTTCATTATTGGTTGTTTTCTCTCTTTCTTCATTTTTTCTTTCTTTTTTCTCACTTTTCTTTCTGTCTTTTTTTTTTCCCTTTTTTCCGATCGTAATTTCCTTGAAAATCATTCGTGGAAAAAAATAAGTGGAATACTTTCCGAATACCAAGGAACTCTACAATATTGAAAATACATTTAAATTTTTTTTTTAATTATCTGTCTAGATCTATTCACAGAATTTTTGTTGTTTAGTTTACAAACATGTACCACGTATATTATGTATGTATGTATGTAGTATGTATGTATGTATGTATGTATGTTATGTATGTATGTAGTATGTAGATGTTGATATGTATGCATGTGCATGCATGATGCATGCAAATACACGCAGAACATCTTATGCACATTTTAAAAACCTGCCCGCCTTTCAAAAGAGCAAGCCATGGTGTGCCGGTAAGAGTGGCGGACAACAAAATAAAAAACAACCCAGCATGCACACAATGCTGTGTTTAGACACCATCCCTGAGGAAAAATCGGGGAGTTGGAGTCCCCAGGGCGGTTCGGGGCTGTATATGGCAGCGTTCTGGCGGCTCCTGCGACGGCACTGGAACCATTCGTATAGGCAATCGCCTTTCCATTGAACCACATTCCATGGACGAGAGAGAGAGAGAGAGAGAGAGAGAGAGAGAAGAGAAGGAAGAGAGCAAGAGAGACAGAGAAAGGAGAGCAGAGACAGAGACAGAGACAGAGAAGACAGAGAGACGAGAGACAGAGAAAGATGAGGACGAGAGAGACAGAGACAGAGAGACAGGAAGAAGAGAGACAGACAGACAGACAAGATACAGATACAGAGAGACAGAGAGAGACAGAGAGACACAGAGAGACACAGAGAGACACAGAGAGACACAGAGAGAGACAGAGAGAGTCTGCCGCATGGGTAACAGCTTGCCCTAGATAATTTCTGACCCAGGCTTTGCGCTCTAGAGCCTAGAAGGTATTTGTGTGCGTACACACACACACACACACACACACACACCACACACACACACACACACACACACACACACACACACACAAACACACACACACACACACACAACACACACACATACACACTAAACACATAACACCCGTACGTACGCACGCACGCACGCACACACAAGCACATACACACACATACACACAGAGAAAGAGAGAAAGAGAATGATCGAGACAGAAACAGACAAACAGACAAACAAACAAAGACACAGACTAGACAGACAGACAAACAGACAGATAAAGACACAGACTTAGACAGACAGACAGACAAACACACATAACAGACAACCAAGACAGACACAGACAGACAGAGAAGGAAGGACAAAACACACAGGCAATCACGTAGTATTCCTCCCTCTTTCTTCTGTCTTCTCACCCCCATCATTATCTTCTCCTCGCTACCCCCCCCCCCCCTCCTTTCCACTACCCACCCTTCCACTAGTACCCTTCCCGCTCACTCACTCATTCGCTCACATTCCTCACTCATTCACTCGCTCGCTCATTTATGCTTTATTTGTTTGTTTTTTTTTTTTATTGTTTACTTTTCTTTTGGTTGTTTGTTTTTTTTTTAGTTAGAGGTTGTTTTTTATATTATGTTATCCCTGATAAGGGCTGGGACTGGATGTAAAACAAAACAAACAAAAAAAAGCACACGAATGCTTATTCATTATCCTCGAAATAAAAGAATTTTGCCTTGCCTTGCCTTGCCTTGCATTGCCTTTGCCTTGACTCACTCATTCACTCCATCCCCGAGCAGGAAACTTCAATAACTGACGGTCAGACAGACTGGTACTTGGTGAGTTCAGAGGTATAGTAAGGAGGAAAGAGAGAGAGGGAGATTTTTTTTTTTTTATTTATTATTCTTCTTTTCTTTTTTTTTCTTCTTTTCTTTTTTTCTTCTTTCTTCTTTTCTTCTTCTTCTTTTTCTTCTTCTCTTCTTCTTCTTTTATATCGAAGATAATGGAATAAGCACTCTTGTGCTTTTTTTTTTTAATCCAGTCCCTGTGTGTATTGCAGTTTTTGTGAATGTCATCTGTTCCCACCGGCACACGATGGCCTACTCTCACGAAAAGTGGAACAGGATTTAACGTGTGCGCAAGGTGTTCTGCGTGCGTTCGCACAGGGGCCTCGGTTTAAAGTCTCATCCGAAGGACTTTTGGGGAGAGTGGAGTCAGCTACTGATGTTAACTCCAGGAGAAAAATCTCCTCGACCGGACTCGAACCCGGTCCTCAAATTGCAGGTAATGTTAGACCACTAGGCATCGAGAGAGAGAGAGAGAGAGAGAGAGAGAGAGAGAGAGAGAGAGAGAGAGAGAGAGAGAGAGGAGAGAGAGAGAGAGAGAGAGAGAGAGAGAGAGAGAGAGAGAGAGAGAAAGGGAGGGGACAGGGGAGAGGGGGGGGGGGGAGCACTCAGCTTGTCAGGATCGAGTGACGGTGTAAAACTGTCACCCTTTACACTCCCTGAGCTACAGGGGGTGGGGGTGGTGGGGTGGGGGTGCAAGGGGAGGGAGGAGGGGTGGGGTGGGGGGGTGGGGATGAGAGGGTAGGAGATGTTGAGAGAATGAGTAGGTGAAGTTGGACTGGGGGAGGGGGGAAGTGGAGGTAGGGGTGAGGAAGAGGACATTTAGAGTAAAAGACTATATAAAAAATAAAGGATTTAAAGGAACGTTAAGATTTTAAAAAAAAGAAAGAAAACCAGAAAAGATGGGTAGATGGATTGATGGAAGTACAGAAGACAGCGGGAGTGTGTGTGGTGTGTGTGTGTGTGTGTTGTGTGTGTGTGTGTGTGTGTGTGTGTGTGTGTGTGTGTGTGTGCGTGTCGTGCGTGTGTGCGTGCGTGCGTGCGTGCGTGCGTGCGTGCGTGTGTATTATGTATGTGTGTAGGGGGTGGGGGGATTAGCCATCAAGTGCCAGTTCTGACACTGTACCCGACTTCATAAGGGTGGATTGGGGCGGGGACAGGTTGGCCTGGAGTGGGGTGGTTAGAGCGCTGCGCTAGGGATCTGACGCCAAGGGTTCGATCCACTACTGGTCATCCGTTCGTGGGGATTTTCCTCTGAAATTAACTAACATCAGTATCACTGACTCTGCTCTCCCGAAAGTTCTTCAGATGAGACTATAAACCAAGGTGCCAAATGCAAACACACGCAGAACATCTTGGGCACGCGTTAATTAAAATCCCGTTCCGCCTTTTTAAGACTGAGCCCATTTGTATTGGTAAGAATGGGTGATAAAGATTAACCCCCCCCCCCCAAATTGTCTGCAGTCCGGCGTCGTGTTTAGACATCATCCCCAAAGTCGGAATGCGGCTACCTTAATGGTGGGCACACACGTTCACATACGCAAGAATCTCACTATCGTGCATGCACACAGGTGTATTCAGACACCATCCCTGAGAAAAAAAAATAATGGGTAGGCGCTGCACATGTGGCGACGCGCTCTCACGGGGAGAGACAGCCCGAATTTCACGCAGAGAAATCTGCTGTGACATAGAGTGGTATAAATATATTTTTTAAAATTAAAATCGGTGAAACTGGGAGCTTTATGCGATAAACGAACCCCCCCCCCCCTAAAAAAAAGGTAAAACAAACACAGAAAAAACATCAAAAGCAATCTTCATCCAGACAAAATATTATAATATAGAAATGGTTGTGGAACTGATTTTGCATCCACTATGTCTCTGTAGGAGGACTGGGATCACTCAATAATATATACACCATCTACTTCACTGGCGTAAACAACAGTATTGTTCCAAGTGTCTGGCCGGCTGCAATACAATTGATTGCCTTTTTAAGAAAGATTCGTGGTAATTCTGAATGAAAAAAAACCCCAACCCAATATGGATTATAACATAAGAATAATATGCTAATTTTGCGATGACCAAAAGAACTTGCTACCTGTCTGTCTGTTGTCTGTTTGTTTGTTTGGTTGGTTGTTTATTCTTTTATTTCGAGGATGATGGAAAAAGTAATCATGGACTTTTCTGTACATCCAGTCCCCGTGTGTATACAGTTTTATCAAGTTTGTCATCCATTTCCCACCGGCACACAATGGCCTGCTCTTACGAAAAGCGGAACGGGTTTTAACGTGTGCGCAAGATATTCTGCGTGCATTCGCCCACAGGGACCTCGGTTTATAGTCTAGTCTCATCAGAAGAACTTTTGTAAGAAGTGGAGTCGGCACTAATGTTAACTCCAGAGGAAAAATTCTCTTAAACGAGATTTGAACCCGGGTCAGCACACCAGGAGACATCATTATGACCACCAGGCTATCCCGTGTGTGTGTGTGTGTGTGTGTGTGTGTGTGTGTGTGTGTGTGTGTGTGTGTGTGTGTGTGTGTGTGTGTGTTTGTCTGTCTGTCTGTCTGTCTGTCTGTCTGTCTGTCTGTCTGTCTGTCTGTCTGTCTGTAACTAGATATTGGAAATGATTTTGTGAGCTTAATGAAATGCTGCAGTTGTCTACATCTTCCCATATCCCCATGTTTATGGACACCCCTACTCTGAACAATAATCATAATCATTTGTCATGTCATTGTCAGTAGTAGAGTTAGTAGTGATAACGATTTTTTTAAAGCCAGAAATGAAACAACTAAATAGATCGTCCAACTGACCATCGGCACACAAAAATATACTTATTCAGCGTTCTTTCAACATACACACACGCACGCGCGCGCACGCACGCACACACACATACACACACACACTTGCAAGCACACATACACACACACTTACACACTTACACACATACACACATACACAAACACACACACGCACCTACCCACCCCCCCCACACACACACACTAACACTAACACACACACACACACACATACCCTCCCCCCACACACCTCCCCTCCTCCCCCCCCCCCTACACACATAAGAAACACACACATAACCTGCATCCCCACCCTTTCATGCCCACACACTACCCTCCACACCCCACCCCATCCCCACCCTCACTCCCCCCACCCCCACACACTTAAACACACAACACAACCCCACCATACTATCACCAACATGGGTGGTATATGATAATAACAGCGAGCAGGGAGCCTAAGCAAAAACAAACCAAGAAGAAAAAACTCAGCAACATGAAGCCAAAGCCCCAAACCAAGTCTCCCCACATCAGTCTAGACAGCTTTCCGAGACAGATCACCATTGGCCCTGTGGCGACAGGTCATCCATCCATCCATCATCATCATCATCATCATCATCATCGCCATCATCATCATTATTACCATCATTATCATCAACATCGTCATCGTCGTCATCCCTACTCTCAGCTAGTTTACTAAGACAGCCAGCTCATGTCTACACGGTCACGGCAACAGTTATTTCCGCGTACACACACACTCATAAACCCATCATAGTCAAACACACACACACACACACACACACACACACACACACACACACACACACACACACACACACACACACACACACCACACACCACCACACACACGCACACACGCTAAACATCAGTGCTGACTCCACTCTCCCCAAAATTCCTTTCGGTTGATACTATAAACCGAGGCCCCGTGTGTGATGGCACCCAGAACATCTTGCGTGCGCACACGTGAAATCCTGTTCCGCTTTTCGTAAGAGTAGGCCATTGTGTGCTGATGGGAACAGATGACAAGATTGACAGAACTGCATACACATGGGGACTGGATGTATAAAAAAAAAAACCCCACACGAGTGCTTATTCCATTATCCTCGATATAAAAGAATAAACAAATGAATGAATAAATAAATAAATAAATAACAAACCACACTATAAATAAATAGATAAATAAATAAACCACACTCCGCACGACTAAGGAAGTACTGTAACTCTATCTACCGCCAACCCAATCCACCAACTTATCCCGTTGAGAATTTTTACTGGGACAAGGCTCTGATTTCTTATCGTATTTATTCATAATCATATATCGAGGAATACGGAACAAGCCGGCATTCGTGTGCTTTACAACCCCCCCCAAAAAAAAAAACCCAATCTCCATGTGCATATATAGTTTTGTAAATGTTTCATTCCTTATCACCGGCAAAGAATGGCCTACTCTACTAAAGGCGGACGAGGTTTCAACGTGTATGCAAGATGTTCTGCATGTGTTAGCACACGGGCATAGCTGGGTTTATAGTCTCGTCCGAAGAACTGTTTGGGGGAGTGTAGTCAGTACTGATGTTAACTCCTGGGAAATATCCCTTTGAACGGATAATTGGTGGTTAATCGAACCTGGGCTCGAACCCAGGTGATTAAATCCCGGGTGCAACGCGCAACGTTTTAACCACAAGGATATCCTGACCCCTCTATCTGTCTACCTGTCGGTCTGTCCTTCTCGATTGTCTAAAGTTTATAGTCTCGTTTGAAGAACTTTTTTTCTAGCTTTCTTATATCATGTAACACCTTTGTCCTGCTGTTCTCACGTCTCTCATTCCGACCCCTCTCCCCCTCCCGCCGGCCAGCCAAACCCAGATCCGTTATGGTGCATCGTCAGTGTCAGAAGTCAACAGGGAGCTTATCAATGTCAGGTTGCTGCGGGGTCACCAGCCAGAGGGGCCCTGCACTGTTGCTGGGTCACTTTGGTGGTGTTCAGTAATGCCTGTTCTGAGCTAGCATACGCAGGATACCGTCCACAAGCCCCCTACCGACAACAATTATAGCTTATTTACGGAGACACATTGAGTGAGACACCCACTTTGGATGGTAACCACCACAATGTCCTTCCAACGACCTCTTGTGAAGCTCCAGCCCCGAAAGCTTTGACAAAAACTCACCACAGGCACAGAAGTGTGCGGAAAACCGAAACTGACGTTACCACGAGACACTAAAAACCAGGGCTACCCATTCAGAAACAGTTTTTTTCTTTTATTGCAAGATGAGCAATGTGATGAGAAAGATGCGATGATGATGGATGATGGATGATGGATGAGATGGGATTGCATATGCTTTGAGACTTCTCCACAGGATTCTACTCTACGTTCCCATCAATATATTATCCCAGCGTAAAGAGTGCCCGAGAGATACAGACACCGGCTGTGGTGGTCAAGTATTTTGAGCACCAATCTCAAAACCACATCCGTAAAGTGGATGAAGCTGGCTGTGTGGTCCTAGTCTTCCACGTGACCCCTGGCCAACTCACTCTGGGCAGAAGCCAGCCTGAGTCCCACCATCTGAAGGACTATGCACGGATGGGACAGTTCAGTGATCAGAGTGCTTGCTCTCCCCAAGCAAAAGCTAAGCAGCATGTAACGTGGCTGCCTCGCGAATGGGGGATTTTTTCCTGCTTCAGTACAGTCCCCTGTTCATGCATACCTGCCCTCTTAGGGACAGGGAAGATAAAGCAGCGTGGGAGAGGAAACGGGAGCCGCCCTTAACATGCTGGCCCCTTGAGGAGCTGAGGTCTCTGACACCTCGCTTCCTAACGGCTACAGAGGTTCTGGAGCACCTTAACTTCAAGACCTTTCATAGAGGGAACAATCTGTACCAGAGTTAACTTGGAGCATCCCCCGATTCCCGTTTTTCCCCTTGAGTTAACATCAGTGCTGACTCCACTCTCCCCAAAAGTCTTTCGGATGAGACTATAAACCGAGGCCCCGTGTGCGAACACATGCAGAACATCTTGTGCACTCGTTAAATCCTGTTCCGCTTTTGGTAAGAGTAGGCGCCATTATGTGCTGGTGGGAACAGATGACAAATACAATGCTGCATACACATGGGAAGACCCACAAAAGTGCTTATTCCATTATCCTCGATATAAAAGAATAAATAAAATAAACAGGGATGGGTCCGGGAGCCAAGAGCAGGCCTGGCTAATGTAAGGGAAAGAGAGAAAGACAGGCTGCACTTTCCTAGCTCTGCTTGTGAGGTGTGATGCCTCTCTGCTGCTTCACTTCATTTTTTCAACGTCGATAGATTACAGTCTTGTGTAAAAGAGTACAATAGAGTGAAAACGAAGTTTGTGATTGTACTCTGTGAGAAATCATTATGAACCTTGCACTTTTCCGTCAGCACCAGCAGTCTGTGATTATTTCACAGCGTGACTTACTCCATCATTTCAGTTTTAATTGCTGAATATAACTCACACACAACAACGCACACACATACACCTTTCCTAAACATTAAAGAGTGGTGAGTAGTGATTTAGATAGATAATAAGATATAGATAATAGATGTAGTAATAGATTAAGTATAATTGTGATGTTGAAAATAGGATATTGAATTAGATAGTAATTGATTATATTGAATTAGTAATTTAATTATAATAATTTGATATTAATAGTGTATATAGTATTATGAATAAGTATATATATATAAAATAGGGGGTATATATATATAATATATAATATATATAGTAATAAAATATATATATATATATATATATATTGTGTGTGTTGTTGTGTGTAGTATAGTTGTGTGTGTGTGTGTGTGTGTGTGTGTGTGTGTGTGTGTGTGTGTGTGTGTGTGTGTGTGTGTGTGCTGCAGAGCGCTTTACCGCCTCTATGTGATGTCACCCTGTTGTCCTGTTAACTGCAGAGGGAAAACTCCTCACCAAAGGGATACCCTCCTGGAGACTTAACCCGGCATGTAAGGCTTACATGCTTACAAGGGGGACGGGATAGCCTAGTGGTCACAACATTGCGCTCGCAATTCGACGACCCGGGTTCAATTCCCGTTCGATGAGATTTTTCTCCTTGAGTTAACATCAGTGATGACTCCATTCTCCCCAAAGTCCTTCGAATGAGACTTTAAACCGAGGCCCCGTGTGCGAACGCACGCAGAACATCTTGCACACACGATAAATCCTGTTCCGCTTTTCTAAGAGTAGGCCACCGTGTGCCGGTGGGAACAGATGACATTAACAAAACTGCATACACACGGGGACTGGACGTAAAAAGCACAAGAATGCTTATCCCATTTCCTCGATATCAAAGAAAGAGATATAGATCTAAAGAAATAAAAGAAAAATAAAAAAAGACATAGCGCTCTTGTTAAAGGACAAGAATTCTTATTTATAGAGTGGCCTGCACGCCAAAGGAGGGATGGATGACTTGTGGTTACCACAGTCCCTAGATTGTATTTCTCCGCTGGGACTGTTCCAGTAACATTGGCTGAAAAAGAGAAATACATGAGAATAGCAGAGACAGTTCGTGAGGCTCCTCCTCCTCCTCACCTGAATGGTTAGGCAGAAACTGTTGCACACACACACAAAATTCTCACACCACCGATGAGCCAGCCTCGAAGCTCTAGCAGAGGAACGTAAAAAATTTTAAAAAAAAAAAACCCAACCCCAAAAATAACCACAAAAAAAATCTACTAAAAGCAATCTACAGCCAGACAAAATACCTAAGCGTCCCCTAAAAAAAAAAACAGAAAAAAACTCCCCCACCCCTCACCATCCTTCCCAACCCTCCCCCTCTTTTACCCATACCTCCCCCCCCCCCTCCGCCCTCCAACCTCCAACCTCCACCCTAACCAGCCAGCCAGCCAGCCAGTAGCCAGGTCTGTGAGGATGACAAGCAAGAATGAGAGAGATGACAACATCCCCTGAGGAGATGAAAAGACCCCGTAGAGATGACAAGGAGATGAGTTAACAGCCTGCGGAGGTGGTGGTGGTGGTGGTGGTGGTGGTGGTGGTGGGGGTGATGGTGATGGTGATGGTGGTGGTGGTGGTGGTAGTAAGCAACCCGAGACAAGGGGAACAAATAACTGTGACACTGCAGTTCCCTCCCCTTTCCTTCCTTGTGTTGTGTGTCTCTCTCTCTCTCCTCTCTCTCTCTCTCCTCTCTCCCCTCTCTCTCTCTCTCTCTCTCTCTCCTCTCTCTCTCCTCTCTCTCTCTCTCTCTCTCTCTCTCTCTCTCTCCTCTTCTCTCTCTCTCTCTCTCTCCTCTCTCTCCTCTCTCTCTCTCCTTCTTCTTCTTCTACCTCTCTCGCTTCTTTTGCACTCCCTCCCCAAGAGAGAAAAGAAAAAACCAGACAGAGGGTCTGGGGGTAGGGGTGGGGTGGGGGTGGGGGAAATAAAAATGTCGAGCAAATTGCCAGACAACAAACTCTATGTTGTCCTGAGTCAGTTAGACAGTGTTACACTTCTTTTCTGCTCCCTCCCCCTCTCTCCGTCCTCAATGAAGAGAGAGAGAGAGAGAGAGAGAGAGAGAGAGAGAGAGAGAGAGAGAGAGAGAGAGAGAGAGAGAGAGAGAGAGAAGAGAGAGAGAGAGACACACACACACACACACACACACACACACACAGACAGAGAGACAGAGAGACAGAGAGAGACAGAGAGAGACAGAGAGACAGAGAAAGAGAGACAGAGACAGAGACAGACAGACAGAGACAGAGACAGAGATACGGAGACAGAGAGACAGAGAGACAGAGACAGACAGACAGACAGACAGACAGACAGACGCAGACAGACAGACAGACAGATCCCCAACCCCCACCCACCCCCACTCCCCAAACCCACTAGACCGTGAATGGTGGTCTGGGTGCTAGTCTTTTGAGAAGATACGATAACCCAAGGTCCCGTCTTCAACGCGCGTTCAGCGCACATTAAAGAACCCACAGCAGCGAGAGAGTTGTCCCTGGCAAAGAACCTAACCTCTCTGGTAAGAAAACAAGTACACATTCAGATTCGAAAGGTAAGCAAAATAATAATTTTATTTTATTTATTTATTATTTTATATCGACGATAATGGAATAAGCAATCATATGCTTTTTTTTTTACATCCAGTCCCCGTGTGTATGCAGTTTGTAAATGTCATCTGTTCCCAACGGCACACAATGGCCTACTCTTACGAAAAGTGGAACAGGATTTAACGTGTGCGCAAGATGTTCTGCGTGCGTTCGCACACGGGGCCTCGGTTTTTAGTCTCATCCGAAAGACTTTTGGGGAGAGTAGAGTCAGCACTGATGTTAACTCCAGTAGAAAAATCCCTCGACCGGGAATCGAACCTGGGTCGTCAAATTGCGAGCGCAATGTTCTGACCACTAGGCTATCCCGTCCCCCTAAATGGTGTGGCGTTGCTCTTGTGGCGACACTCTCTTTAAAGAGGGAGAGAGTAGCCCGAATTTCATGCCAAAAAATCTGTCATGACTTTAAAGCGGCATAAAAGGTAAAGGTCTCCCATCACCCCAAATGTGGTCGTAGGGGAGCGAGGCATCAGACACCTCAGCTTCTCTAGAGGCCAGCATATTGAGGGCGGCGCCCATCTCCTCTTCTTCGCTGCTTTACCTTCCCTGACCTTAAAGAGGGTAGGTATCCATTTACAGCTGGGTGAACTGGGGGGACTGTACTGAAGCCAAGGCGTGCAAACGGTCACCCATCCACTTGGTAACTACGCGCGATGCTACTTAACCTTCGCTTTGGGGAAAGCGAGCGCTCTGACCACTGAGCGATCCCGCCCCGCCCCCCCCCCCCTCCTCCAAAGCATAATATACAAAAGTACAAACAAAGAGACAAGAAAACACAGAAAGAGGGTGGGTGGTAGGGGGAGGGCGGTTTGGAGGGGGTGATAGAAATGACAGAACAGAAACTGAAAGATAGTGAGAAAGATGGTGGATAGTGGGAAGAGGGTGGGGGTGGGGGGTGAAATCTGTCTCGTCTTGAAGACTAAATCCCCTCTACCTCCACCCCCTACCTCCCCTCCCCTCCCCTCCTATCTCTTCCCTACCACCACCAACACCACCCCAATGTCCCCCCCCCGCCCCTACGCCCTCCCCCCCACCCCCTGACTGGTCTCTTTGACAAGAAAATGGGAGCTTGTCTAAAGGATCTGCTTATCAACAGTTTGCAGCCTTTCCGACAACAAACAAGGTTATTACACGAACACAGAGGGATAGGGACACTTGAGACAGATCACACAAGAAAAAGAACTGCGAAAAACAACTGCGAAGAAAAAGAAAAAAAATTGCTAAGAAGTATGTCAATGAAGAAGAAAAATTACAAAAAAGACGAAGAAGAGGGGTTGCGAAGAAGAAGAATTGCAAAGGAGAAAAATTGCGAAGGAGAAGAATTGCGAAGAAGAATGCTAAGGAGTAGTATTGCGAAAAAAAGATCTGTGAAGAAGAATTAAAAAGAAGAAAATTGCAAAGAAGAATTAAGAAGAAGAATTGCAAAGAAAAAGAATCGCGGAGAAGAAGAATGCGAAGAAGATGGATTGCAAAAAAAGAAAAAAAGAATTAAGAAGAAGAAGAAGAAGAAGAAGAAGAAGAAGAAGAAGAAGAAGAAGAAGAAGAAGAAGAAGAAGAAGAAGAAGAAGAAGGACAAGAACAATAACAACAACAACAACAACAACAACAAGAAGAAACAAAGAAACAAAGAAACAAAGAAACAAAGAAAAAAAGAAAAAGACAAAATGAAGAAAAGATGAGACAGGGACAAACAGCGACCAATACCTTTACCTCCAAAGCTAAAACAAAACCTCTTTCAAGCTGCACTGCCCAAACACTGAAGCTCAGATTTGAACGAAACACTGATTTAGTTGTTTTTTTTTTGTTTTTTTAAGTGTATGGACATAATTATATTATACATATAAGCCATCTGTATTTATCACATTACACTGGTAACTTCGTGCATGTCAGGGGAGTGTTGTCCTGTATGTTTCTACAGTGCTTTTTCAACTCTGATATGAATGGCTGGATCTCCTTTCCTACATAGTAGCAATACTTGATCCTTAACATAAGTAGGTTATTGACACACACGGGATCGAAGCCGAAGCTGCACTGGCAGGACTGCACACTAATTGACTTAAAAGTTTCCCCAGCTATAGTTTGTCGTAGCTGCCACACTGACTACGCTATGCTTGTCTTGTTTTATTTGACTTTTAAATAATATAATCAACTCATAATGAACAGGATGACCCCAAACCCCCACACCACCCCCCAAAAAAACAAAAAAAACCAAACAAACCCCAAACAAATAAGCAAATATCCCTCCCTTCAAATTCCCTCTGGAGTTAATATCAGTGCTGACTCCACTTCCCCCAAAAGTCTTTCGGATGAGACTAAAAATCGAGGCGAACGCACGCAGAACATCTTGCGCACACGTTAAATCCTGTTCCGCTTTTTGTAAGAGTAGGCCATCGTGTGCCGGTGGGGACAGATGACATTTACAAAACTGCATACACTCGGGGACTGGACGTAAAAAGCATATGATTGCTTATTCCATTATCCTCAATATAAAAGAATCCAATAAATAAAAATAAAAAAATAAATAAACAAAAAGAGGCAAGAATCAAACAAGAACGTGACAAACCAACAAACCAATCATTTTCAACAACATCAACAAAAACAAACTCGTTCCACCAACCAACTCCCCCCAAAAAAAATCCACTTCAGAAGAAAAAAACAAAACACCAACAAATCCTTACCTTTCTCCCGCGCGGTTGTTGTGCAGATTCATCAAGGAACGCGCTGTTTCAGCGATCTCTCGAGCGTCCATGAATTTTCGCGCCATTTGCAGGCCGAACTTGATGTCGGCACTGCAGCCGCCCCACCGGAACCCTTCCGGAGTTAGCCGACCGTCCCGCTTTCCTTTGTCGCAGCCACATTGCGTCAGATTGCCGCGGCTGCAGGCTTGCGTGATGGCGTACGTCACTCCCGCTGACGTCAGAGAGTAGATCAGGGCAGCTTCCCGACTTGCTGCCAGAAAGAACAAAAGAAATGGCTTCATTTTATCTATTTCTTTCTTTCTTTTTTTGTTGTTGTTGAGGCTGGTGGAATGAGTATCTACATACTTTTTCTTAAGCATCCAGTCCCTGGGTGCATGGGATTTTGTAAATTTTGTCATCGATTCCCACCGGCACACATGTTGTGATTAGTGATGATGAAGAGGAGCAAGATGATGATATGATGATGAGGATGACGACGATGATGAGAGCAATGATGATATGATAGGGTATAATGTGGTTGATAGTAATGATACTTATGATGACCATGACAAGCTTTGCAGCTGGTGCTGCTGCTGATAATAATAATGCTAATGAAAAGTCTAATAACAATGATGATGATGATGATGATGATGATGATGATGATGATGATGATGATGAT
>CM060332.1:5369412-5381912 GCA_030674155.1 Stramonita haemastoma
TCTTTATTATCTGTTTATTTATTTATCTATTATTTTTTATGGAGGAAAATGGAATAAGCACTCATGTGCTTTTTCACATCCTGTACCCGTATGTATGCAGTTTTGTAAATCTTGTCATCTGTTCTCACCGGCACACAATGGTCCAATCCTACGAAAAGCGGAACAGGATTTAACATGTGCATAAGATGTTCTGCGTGAGTTCGCACACGGGGCCTCGGTTTAAAGTCTCATCCGAAGGACTTTTGGGGAGAGTGGAGTCAGCACTGATGTTAACTCCAGGAGAAAAATCCCTTCGAACGGGAATCGAACCCGGATCGTCAGATAGCGAGCGCAATGTTCTGACCACTAGACTATCCCATCCCCCCTCCAGTTGGAGGGATAGCGTGTTCGAATCCAATAAGAGTTGTAGGGTGTGTTTGTTCGTTTAGGATTTTTGTTTTTCTGTTTGTTTGTTTGTTCCTTTGTTTGATTGATTGTTTCTTTCTTTATTTGCTTGTTTGTTTGAATGGGTAGATTTTACTGAGAACCTCTGGGCTTAGAGTGAAATCGGGGCAACAATGTCAAGCTAGACCCATTCAATTTGTGGATGCAGTTTTCAGAGCGTTGCCAAAGCACTTGACCAATACTGCATGTGTCTGTATTTGAAGCCAAGATATGGTATAATAGGAGGCATAGAGTACAGCCCAGTTAAAGTACAAGGTAAAGGTGTCCCATAATTTGTGCGGTTGTAGGGGAGCGAGGCATCAGAGACCTCAGCTTCTCTAGGGGCCAGTATATTGAGGGCGGCGCCCATCTCCTCTCCCTCGCTGCTTTACCTTCCCTGACCCTAAAGAGGGCAGGTATCCATTTACAGCTGGATGAACTGTACTGAAGCCAAGGCGCGCGAACGGCCACCCATCCAAGAGGTAACCACACTCACCACTGCTTAACCTTAGCTTGGGGAGACAGACCACTGGGATATGATGGCATCCCTGTCAGATCATCCCAAAGCTGATGCATGTCGACATCATTATCACCCCCATCATCCTCATCACCATGCACCATCATGTGATGAACGAAAATTATCTCTGATGTTGTGGGGATTAATTTCCCTTCCAGAGGAGATGCCGAATTAGGGATTGTGGAGACAGTTGTTGGACGGATGCTGCGATAGTCGCTATTGCAGGTGGGTGTAAGAGTCTGGCTCTGCATTTATGTGAATATTTTTGTCAACGTGGGGCATTTAAAAAAATAAATCATCTCCGAAGTCAGAATGCCACTACCTTTAACGCTGGGTATAAATGGTCGGTCGCATACGCGGAAATCTTATCCTTGGTAAACATCAGAGCACTCGCCAAGGAACGAAAAAAACAAAGCAAAACAACCCCAGCCCCCCCCCCCCCCCCCCCACTTTAGCGTTTTGATTTTACAATTTTGATGCATAATGCACATTTAGTGATACCCCCCCACCACACCACACACACACACGCGCGCGCGCGCGCGCGTGCACACACAACACACACATATATACAGAGTTCCTCCTACCCCCACCCTACTCTCACCCCTCACACACACGCACCCCGCACCCCCGCACCCCCGCACAGCCACCCTAACCCACCCCCACCCATCATCCATACACAAACACACACACACACTCCCCACCACCTACCACTAACCCACAACATACACACCACACACACAACACACACCACACCACACACACTACACACACAACACCGCACACATTCACACACACACACACACAACACACACACACACACACACACACACACCACACACACACAACACACACACACCAACACACAACCAATATCAGAACCTAGACATTAAGATAATCACCAAAAGCATGAATCGAGCACGCTCCTTACACACACACACACACAAAATTTTCTCTCTTTTCTTCTTGTTTTTTTCTCTCTCCAAAATTCGTCCAGATTCTTCACACATCGGCCTACCACTACTACCTTCTATGCCATGATACCCCCTAGAATTACAACATACTGCCTGTACTCCAATCCTCTCCTGTCCGCTCCCCCCCCCCCCCCCTCTCCTCTCTCTCTCTTACTGCTCTAATTCTATTCTTTACACTCTCGTCTAAGTCTCGTCGTTTGACAACCGGATAGTGTTTGAAAGCAGGTGCGTGCCTTTTAACAACGAGAGATGGGAGAGAGAGAGAAGCAGAAGGAGAGGTAGAGAGAGAGAGAGAAGAGACGAGAGAAGAGAGAGAGACGAACAGAGCAGACGAGACACAGAGCAGAGCAGAAGAGAGAGAGAGAGAGAGAGAGAGAGAGAGAGAGAGAGAAGAAGAAAGAGAGAGAGAGAGAGAGAGAGAGAGAGAGAGAGACAACAGACAGACAGACAGACAGACAAGCAGACAGACAGACAGACAGACAGACAGGACAGAGGTGAACAGTGAACACGAGGTATCCCAAACCACCCACACGGCAGGGCATCCATCCCTCCATCATTGATCCTATAATAAACTCTTCCCCATCAACAACCTGACTGACAGGAACAACGGAAATGTCATCCCTCGCTTTCAGAGTCCCTGTGTCTGTGTGTCTTGTGTTCTGTCTGTGTGTGAGTCTTGTCTATCTGTCGATTTACCTGCCTGAGAGAGAGAGAGAGAGAGAGAGAGAAGAGAGAGAGAGGAGAGAGAGAGAGAGAGAGAGAGAGAAGAGAGAGAGAAAAGAGAGAGAGAGAGAGTTTATGTGTGTGTTGTGTTGTCTTGTGTGCGTCTCTCTCTCTCTCTCTCTCTCTCTCCTCTCTCTCTCTCTCTCTCTCTCTCTCTCTCTCTCTCTCTCCCTCTCTCTCTCTCTCTCTCTCTCTCTCTCTCTCTCTCTGCGTGTCTGTCTGTTTGTCTGTATGCGTGCATGCGTGTGTTTGTCTGTGTGTATGCCTGTTTTTTTTCACAAAGAGGGGGCAGTTGGAGCCTGTCAGTTGTCTGGAACTGCATCAGTTTCAGGTTAATCAGTTGAAGGATTTGCTAATCAATTATTTAGGCTACAGATTCACTGAAGAGCCAATTTGTGATCAAGTGTAAGTGAAGACTATCGCCAGGAAATAACGCAAAGACACACATACAAAACAAAGTACAACACACCCCCCACCACACCACACACACATCACACCACACACACTCACACACACACACACACACACAACACACACACACACACACACACACACACACACACACACACACACACACACACACAACACACACAACACACTACACACACACTAAAATAGCACAAACACTAAATAGATAGAGAGAAGAAAGGGGAGAACACAGACAGAGCGATAGATAGACATAGAATTTTAATGGAGAGAAATAAAACAGTGGGAAAGAAAGATTGCTGTGTGAAAAAGACGAAGAATAAATGAATGTAGGTAAAAGAATTTGCTAGGGGAAAAGTGAAGGAAAGAAAAAGGTTGTTTTTTGCTGTTAAAAAGCCGTAATGAAAGAACGATAGTAAAAGAAAAATAGAAAATAAAGAAAGACATGAAAGAGGGAATTAAATACACTACAGAGAAAAAATGAACGGAGTCAAAGAAGAAAAGAAAAAATGGAGAAGTAAATTATTTGCTAAAATAAACCACCCACAGCCTTGAACTCAACAAAATTTTGAGAGAGGCACAAGGCGACCAAGGGATAGACAGAAAGAAAGAAAGACAGACAGACAGACAGACAGACAGATAGACAGACAGCCAGCCAGCCAGCCAGCCACCAGCCAGCCAGCCAGCCAGACAGACAACAGAACAGACAGACAGGTAGGTAGGTAGGTAGGTTAGGTAGGTAGGTAGTAGTAGTAGATAGATAGATAGATAGATAGATAGATAGATAGATAGATAGAAGATAATAGAATAATAGAAGGCAGATAGAAATAGAAGATAGAATAATATAGTAGGTAGAGTAGGTAGGTAGGAAGAAAGGTTTAGTAGTAGGTAAAGGTAGTAGGTAGGTGATGGATGGATGGAATGGATGATGATGAGATGACTGAAGGTAGTAGTAGTAGTAGTAGGTAAAGATAGATAGGTAGGTAGGTAGGTAGGTAGGTAGGTAGTAGATAGATAGATAGATAGATAAAAGATAGATAGATAAAGAATAGATAGATAGATAGAATAGATAGATAGAAGATAGAAGGAGGTAGGTAGGTAGGTAGGTAGGTAGGTAGGTAGGTAGATAGATAGATAGATAGATAGATAGATGATGATGATGGATGATGGATAGATAGATGATGAGATGATGTGATGATAGATAGATAGTAGGTAGGTAGGTAGGTAGTAGATAGATAGTAGATAGTAGATAGTAAGATAGATAGATAGATAGGATAGATAGATAGATAGATAGATAGATAGATAGATAGATAGATAGATAGATAGATAGTAGATAGGTAGGTAGATAGATAGATAGATAGATAGATAGTAGTAGATAGATAGATAGATAGATAGATAGATAGATAGATAGATAGATAGATAGATAGATAGATAGATAGATAGATAGATAGATAGATAGATAGATAGATAGATAGATAGATAGATAGATAAAGAAACCACCCACTTCGTGTTTAATCCCAAACTCTAGCACTTCTATTTGCAGAAAAAAGCCAAAAACCGAACGAGAAATAATTTCCCTTGTATTTTAAATCTGATCTTTGAACCAATCAAATTTTTTCTTCACAGGTCCGGCTTTTGTTATTTTGTTTGGTTTTTGGTTTTGTCTTCTTTTGTTTTGTCTTATCATGTATTGTTTTGTTTTATTTTGTTTTGTTATGTTCTATTCGAATCTATCCTTGTCAAATGCTGTTGTTGATCAATGACAAGAGTGATACGCCCTTCGTGAGGCAGATTCCTCCCCACCCCCCACGCACGCACGCACGCACGCACGCGCACACACACGCACACATACACACATGTACATATACACATGCACACACACACACGCATACACACATATGCACACATATGCACATACACACATGCACATATACACACATAATTATACACACATGCACATTCAAACATATGTATATACTTATGTTTAAAAAAAAAAAAACATATATATATATATATATATATATATATATATATATATATATATATATTGCAGCATTTATCTTACTCAAGTTCACTTGCTTCTATTTGTTATCTTTTAGAATGCATAGTTCAAGCAGTTTCTGATGGTTAGACCTGTTTTGTTGTTGTTTTTTCTATTATCCTCCATTCACCTGTCCACACAAACACACCGACTTTTTTATTTTTTAATTTATTATTATTATTTTTAAAACTCTCTTTTCCTTCCCAGTCATTTGTCTAAAATCACTTTTTAGTGGATAGACGTTAAATTGAATTCACACATTCAAACACACACACACACACACACACACACACACACACACACACACACACACACACACAACACACACACACACACCTACACACACACACACTTACTATTAACAGAAAGGATGAAAGACACAAAGGGGATCTAGGACAACTATCAATGCTGATTCATTTCTGTATATGCACTATGGATAGAAAGAATGAATAAATGAGGGAATAAGAGAACGAATGAATGGATGAAGGAAGGAAGGAAGGAAGGGTGGAAGGAAAGGGTTGAGCAATGTGACCACAATCAATGCAGATTCATTTGCATATAGGCATTGAGGAAAGATAAAAAGAAGAAGAAGAAGAAGAAGAAGAAGAAGAAAGAAGAAAAAAGAAAGAAAGAAACTAAATAAATTAAAAAGGAAAAAAGACAATAAATACAGAAAAATATCAAATGAAAGAAAGAAAGAAGAAAATAAAGAAAAAGAAAAGAAGGAAAGAAAGAAAAGAAGAGAAAAAAGTAAAATGAAAGAGAAAGAAAAGGACAGAAAAGAAGAAAGAAAGAAGTAAATAAATAAGGAAAGAAAAAGTGCATAATTGTTATCTATCAGATCATTGGAATACAGATTCATTTCCATAAAAAGTTGTGTGTTTGTCTTTTTTTTTTATAAAAAGATTCATTACCAAAGAGGTATGTAAATCCTGGCCCAAGGATTCTCTTGTCCACGTCTTTTATCTTTCAGAGGGAAGTTCATTCTCCCCACAAGGTACATAATCACTATTCCGTTTTCATGCCACCACACACTGGGAGGTTGAAGAGATGCTCAGTGTTTAGTCTATACCCTGCAGTCATTGAGAGAGAGAAGAGAGAGAGAGAGAGAGAGAGAGAAGAGAGAGAGAGAGAGAGAGAGAGAGAGAGAGAGAGAGAGAGAGAGAGAGAGAGAGAGAGAGAGAGAACAAATTTTTTGAACAAATTTGAACAAATTTTATTTTTTAGAGGGTAATAGATTAAGCATTACAAGCTTTTTACATCCAGCCCTCGAAAGAAAAGAAAAGAAAACAAAATAAATAAACTACAGTTCAACTGCAACAATAAAAGGAAAAATATACATAATGACATAGAAATGCATGGAAAGCAATACACACACATGCGCGCGCGCGCCACACAACACGCACACACACACGCACACACACACACACAAAAACAACACACACAAACAGGCACAAAGCATATAAGAGAGAGAGAGAGAGAGAGGGGGGGGGGGCAGACAGACAGACAGACAGATAGATAGATACACAGACACACAGACACATACAGACACACAGACACACAGACTCAGAGACAGACAGACAAGCAGACACAGACAGAAAAAGACAGTCCTGGGTTTTTCCCAACGTCTCCCTTTCCTAACCCTCAACAAGGACGATAACTCCCAAATAAAGAAGCAACTTTACGTAATTACTTCTCTTTCTT
Organism: Stramonita haemastoma; assembly: GCA_030674155.1. Lineage (NCBI taxonomy): Eukaryota > Metazoa > Mollusca > Gastropoda > Neogastropoda > Muricidae > Stramonita > Stramonita haemastoma. The sequence goes on from CM060332.1 coordinate 5,376,218, forward strand.
CCCAGACATAACACAACTGTCTCCTTTTCCTTACAGACATGTTCACGACTTCAACAGGTTTCTGAAAATACTTTCGACAAAAGTGTGTCACTCTGCGTCTGTGTTTAGATTTTCATTACTTTTCTGCATGGTAGGAAGTCTTCAACAAGCAAACATAGATATCAGTCAAGGAGATTTATCTACATTTTATGAGTTCTTCTGCTGAGAAAATGATTGTATATCTATCTATCTATCTATCTATCTATCTATCTATCTATCTATCTATCTATACTATCTATCTATCTACCTACTACTACCTATCTACTACTATCTATCTATCTATCTATCTATCATCTATCATCATCTATCTTCTTATATCGTCCCCTTTGTGACCGTGGGGCACCCCTGAAGACTTGACAACCAGTTCCCTCCATTCCTCTCTCTGTTCTGCCTTTCTCGAAATTTTGTTGAGTTCTAGGCTGTCCATTCGCTGATGTGTCCTCCCATCCCTTGCTTGGTCTGCCTCTTTTTCGTCCTCCTTGGACATGCCTTGCAGTATTGTTTTTGCAAGTCCTTTGATCTTGTGACACGCACGTTCCATTTAAGCTTAGACCTTTTTTAATGATTGATAGGTTTAAAAATGGTTGTATTGAATGTTTTAATTAAGGGTAAGTAACTGTAGCAGAATTTCTTTCTCATTCTTTAACTAGAGTTCTGAGGTTTATCATTTGTAAGATTTTGTGTGATGTGACTGACTTTTACCACTGTTAAGGTAGTTGCATTCCAACTCAGGGGATCTGTCTCAACATGACACCAGTGTGCCTACTTTTTGTTCAAGTTCGTCATCAGTTCTTTCTTTCTGGCACGCAAGGCCTGCACTTCCAAAGGTGGAACAGTTTTTAATGTGTAAGCAAGATGGTCTGCATGTATGCAGTTCACGTAAGAGACCTTGCCATACAGTCTTATCCAAAGGACTTTTGGGGAGGGGAATGAAGTCATTACTGTGGATTCAGAACTGATGTGAACTCCAAAGGAAAAGTCCCATTGAACAGGTGCCTCGGTGGTTATGTCTAGAATATGTGTGTACAAGCATGTCTGTCCATGCACGCACGCACGCACGCACAGAGAGAGAGAGAGACACACACACAGGAGAGAGAGAGAGAAGAGAGAGAGGAGAGAAGAGAGAGAGAGAGAGACAGAGACAGAGAGAGAGACAGAGACAGAGACAGAGAGAGAGAGAGAGAGAGACAGGAGAGAGAGAGAGAGAGAGAGAGAGAGAGAGAGACAGAGAGAGAGAGAGAGAGGAGAGGAGGAGAAGAGAGAAGAGAGAGAGAGAGAGAGAGAGAGAGAGAGAGAGAGAGAGAGAGAGAGAGAGAGAGAGGAGAGAGAGAGAGAGAGAGAGAGAGAGAGAGAGAGAGAACAACAACACGTGTTCATGAATGTGTAATAGGTACAGTGGACCAGAAAAGCAGAAAAACCAGGGAGGGAAAACACCAACAGCATCCAATAAACAAGTCAGATAAACAACAGTGCTGTTGACACTTATTCTGAGTCTCAAGGACCACTGTGACACTGAATCAGTGAATGCCACAACCACAAAGTTGACGGAAGACCACAAAGTTGCCCTCAGGGTTGGCTCAGGACAGTAGTAGTTCAGTGAAATGTTGGCCCTCCTGTCCCTTTCCCTGTGCCCTGGTCCTGTCTGTGAACAGCGTGGGGGTGCCGGGTGTGGCTGACACGTGAGGAGAGAAAGGCTGGGGTGGGGGGGGGGGGGGTGAGGAGAGTGTTGTGTGAGTGTTCAGCTTATAGACTGTGATGATCAGACAGCCTGTTCTCACCCTTCTCTGAGTCTGTTGACCTTGCATTCAATATCACGCTGGCTAAGAGTCAGGATCTTTGAGAATGTTTGGGAATCCTCCATTGAATAATCCAATCTTTGAAGTTGAGATCATTTCACTCTTGACTGTTTGTGACTGTGCATGTGGCTGTAGGCATACACTCAAAGGAATGCTGCTGTATGGTAATACAGCAACTAAAGGAAAAGAATAGGCAGGCACCTGCCTGTTGAAGCCTTCAATGTTAAAGACGTTAAAATTGAAGACTTGATTAGGCAGATGCAAGTCGCTATACATGTAACTAGACTAATTACCAATGTCACTGTCACTGATGGTATTCTTATCAAGAATTTTAAGTGTTAGCATAAAAGCAGATAGTCTGAGAAACACAGAATGTGCAAAATTCAGATACAGCTGAGATCTAAGTGGACAAATCCCCTTGCAAGAATACCAAGGGATTTTTCAGTATAAACAGCATGTATTGCATTGCATCACATTGAGTTCCACACTTGCATTGTCATGCTGCATGGCATCGTCTTGGGATTGTATTACACTGTAGTACCACTCATGTTAATATCTTTTTGTCATTACATGCACATTTCCTTCACTATAAGAGAGGTCTTTTGTACATAATTTTACCCAGGAAAAATTTCTTGTTGCTTTGCTCTTTCACATGCATTGAATTGTGTAGCATTCATGGCTCTGGTTTTTCCTCTCGTCCAAGAGACTGCCACCCAGACAAGAAATCAAGATCTTGTGGATTGGAGGAAAAACTTAGGCTCAGATGGGAATGAAGTCTGCAGTGTGTTCATCATGAATAAACTTAAAGGCCTAGGTGGGAACTTGTTATCTATTTTATCTTCAGCAAAACAAATATACCTTGTAGTCTTCAAGTTAACCTGACCACACACAAAGGTGTATTGGTTTTGTTTGAAGGTGATCACCATGTATGTTGATCTAAGATGGTGCTGCACTGATATCTGCTCTGCATTCAAGGAGTGATTCTAATCAGTCCCCGAAACAGAGATTTACCCCCTACAATCAGTAGGATTATTTGCTTGTGCATGCATACATACATGTATGTATAAATGCATGTGTGTGTGTTTGTGTGTGTGTGTGTGTGTGTGTGTGTGTGTATGTGTGTGTGTGCTGTGAGTGCATTTGTGCATATGTTGTTGTGCTAGTGTGTTGTGTGTGAATGTGTGTGTGTGTGTGTGTGTGAGAGAGGGAGAGAGAAAGAGAGATAAAGAGAGAGAGGCACATAGAGAGAGACAGAGACAGAGGGACAAAGAGAGACAGACAGACAGAGACAGAGACAGACAGACAGGGAGACAGAGGGGGGAGAAAGGAAGAGTGAGTGAGAGAGAGAGGCACACAGAGACATACAGAAAGACAGAGAGACAGAAAGAAAGTGTCTGTGCATGTTAATGCATGTGTATGTGGGGAGGGTTTAGTTGCATATCAGTTGTATGTGGGAGGGGAGGTGTATGGATGTTTTCTCTTGGGTAACAGACATAGCAAAGAAGGTAAAGGATTAAAGCGAAAGTATGGCAAGAAGAAGCAAGGACAGTGCCAGGCAAATAAGTCAGACCTTAACAATCTTGTTGACATTTATTGTGAGCGTCAAGAACTCTGTGCGACATTGGTTGGCACATCCAGGCTTAAACAGAGGCACTGGAAAAACCACAAAGTTGCCTCAGGTTAGCTCAGGACAGTAGTAGTTCAGTGAAATGTTGGCCCTCCTGTCCCTTTCCCTGTGCCCTGGTCCTGTCTGTGAACAGCGTGGGGGTGCCGGGTGTGGCTGACATGTGAGGAGAGAAAGGGGGGTGGGGGGGGGAGTGTTGTGTAAGTGTTCAGCTGATAGACTGTGATGATCAGACGATCTGTTTTCCCTATTATATGAATCTGTTTTGTGTGGATTAAGTTTCAGGGTTGGTGGACTATGAGAGAGAGAAGGGACTGAGTGAACTGATTAGTGTGCCTCTATTGAATAATTCAGTTCTACAGGGGAAGATTATCTAATATGATTTGAAAGATAAGATAGCTCATGCATTTTCAGAACAGAAATCTACTAAAAGATTATTTTCCACTTGATGTAGTGTTGGTACTTAGCGCAGTCAATAAAATTGGAGGGTGGGAGAGCATTGTTATCTATCTCATCTCAACAGAAATGTTTGTTCCTCATCCAATTTATATCACCTGTCCACACACACCACAATCGATGGAGTATCTTTGATGTAATAATCCTATATAATAACCTAAGATAATGTGATATTATCTTGTGATCAGTAAATGATGACAGTATGTCCTAAAACAGTGGCATTATTGATAATAGTGAGTTAAGGATGTGAGTGTGTATGTGTGTGTGCGCCTGCCTGCTGCATGCATGGAGAGAGAGTGAGAGAGTGTAGTGTAGTAGTGTGTGTGTGTACAGACAGATAGGTTTTAAGGGGCATAGATAGAGAATGGCACTAAAAGATTCATGCACAACAGTCTTGTAAGCAGAATCAAGGCCAGCGTCATGTCAAGTGACAGGTCACACAGACTTGATCAACACTCCTGCCGACAGTTACTTCTCTCATCCAGAACTCTGTGTGACATTGGTTGGCACATCCAGGCTCTAAACAGAGGCACTGGAAAAACCACAAAGTTGCCTCAGCGTTGGCTCAGGACAGTAGTAGTTCAGTGCAATGTTGGCCCTCCTGTCCCTTTCCCTGTGCCCTGGTCCTGTCTGTGAACAGCGTGGGGGTGCCGGGTGTGGCTGACATGTGAGGAGAGAAAGGCTGGGGGGGGGGGGGGTGGTGTTGTCTGAGTGTTCAGTTGTTAGACTGTGATGATCACACAGCCTGTTCTCACTGTTCTGTGAATGAGTTTTCCCTGGTATTCAGTGTCAGGTGGGTGAATAGCAAAGAGATTAAGTAAAATAAAGAGGGTTCAAAGGTATGCATACATCAATAGTTTGCAAAGTAACCTATACAAAATGTGGAGATTTTTTTTTCTCTCTCCATTCTTGGAGTGGTTGTGGCTATGCACTTACTAATAGGGAGGAAAACAGGGGCTGGAAAAAAAGCATGCATGAGAGTATATACAAATATGCATGCATACATATACAAACATACATGCATATGTGCATGCATGTGCATGCATACACATAGTATTTAACTTTGAGTTTAATTCCATATACATACACAAACACACATGCAAAGACACACAAACACACAACACAACACAACACAAACACAATACAACACACACATAAACACGCAAACACACAAACACACAACACACACACACATACACAACACACACACACACACACACACACCACACACAACACACACACACACACACACACACACACACACACACACACACACACACACACACACACACACCACACATATACATACATACACACACACACATTACAAACACGTAAAAGTATGATATTCAAGCTAGACATTCATGTTCAAATCACGATCTACAAGTATCAATTCATAACGCTTTGACTGGTCTCACCAAAAAAAATGTATGTGATTCAGTTTTTTTCATACATGAGCAAAGTATCTTGCGAAATGGTAGCAATGTTTTGTAATGCTTTCTGGTATTAAAACACAGTTTCAACTTCCCATAGGCCAGAAACACAAGAGACTTACAGTGATCAAAGGGCATGAATGGAGTAAATCCATTGAGACAAAGCCAGACAGCTATGCCGCTAGTCTCTTCAGCAGGATGGAAAGCTGCGACATTGCTTTGTGCCTGATATAATTATTCGCAGACATGAAACCAGTCAACTACTTTGAAATATGACACAAGTTTTTTTTTAGCAAAGTCATATGTTCCCACCGGCACACAATGGCCTACTCTTTCGAAAAGAGGAA
>CM060332.1:5399412-5406912 GCA_030674155.1 Stramonita haemastoma
TAGTCATAGTGTATCTGGTACATTGATATTAACATTGATGACTTGAACTATGTCTTCTAGGAAACATCACAACAAACAGCCGAAGAAGATTCTCAGTAATTCGCTAGTTATGTGTCCTCCTTTCTACATCTCCACAAAAAAAAACTGACCGCAATAGTGTTTTCAGAGCTATAACTTCCGATTTAAATATCACCATGAAGCTAAATTGATTGTATAGTTTTTCCTCCTTCAAAATTCTTTGCATCAACAAAAATCACCTAAAGATGATAACACTTTATTGGTGATATAATTATTTCTCTGGTTAAGTCTGTTAATTTGTATGTATATCTCAACACAAAAATATGACAGCTCTTCATGGGTTATCTTCCAGGTGTTGTTCGCCATCTACCTGAAGATAACACTTCACTGTTTTCGTCCTCAAGATAATTAACGATGATGACAGCATTCGCTACTGAAAATGTCCTAGTTTCTATATCTCAACAAAAATAAGCTACAAGATGACAGTTTCTCCTTTGGTTATGTCTTCCATGTAGCGCCTCAACATAGACCTGAAGATGATACTCCATTTCTTTCTCCTCAACACAAAGTCAAAGATGATGATGATGATGATAGGGGTATATGGCGACTGGTAAAAGCACCACTGTAGCTATGACAAACCAAGCGCGTTCCCTTTGCCGTGAAGATGGTGGCCCTGTCTGCCAGAGACGGGGGGCGGGGTGGAGGTGATACCCGGGGTATCCGGGCCTCAGACTGGCTCCCAGCAGGGGTGGATGATGCATCATGGTCATCCCCTTTTCTATTTCCTGCCTGTCACCAGTGCTGTGAGGACAGGAGTCAGACAGTGCACTATGTACCCCTGTGTGGTGTGTGTGTGTGTGTGTGTTGTGTGTGTGTGTGTGTGTGTGTGTGTGTGTGTGTGTGTGCGTGTGTGTGTGTGTGTGTGTGTGTGGTGTGTGTTGTGTGTGTGTGTGTGTTGTGTGTGTGTGTGTGTGTGTGTTGTGTGTGTGTGTGTGTGTGTGTGTGTGTGTGTTGTGTGTGTGTGTGTGTGTGATGTGTGTGTATTTGTAGGTGTGATGTTTTTACCTGAGGAAAAGGTGACCTAGGATTTAACCATATGTCTGTTAGAGATTTCAAGTCAATGTCAGAGAGAAAAAAACCCATTTCACGAAGAGATTTTCTTTCTGGAATGTTTAAGTACACCTTCTGGAAGGTAGACCCACCCTTTGTTTCTCATTTCCACAGGATTGGTGCTAGAAGTTTAAAAAAAAAAAAAGTCCTGAATATGTTTGTGTCTTGATTTTACACATCAAGACCTGTTTTACCCTGCAAACAGAGAAACAGTGATCATAGACCCAGAAATTGTCTCGTATATGATCATATATCTCACACATAATCCCATTGCTTGTTTAGACACTGTCTGGAAAGATCATAATATAGTCTACATGATAACCTGAAAGATTGTCTCCACAAAAACCAACAAATTCCACTGCACCCCGTCACGAGTGAAAGTTAGCAAAGAAGATGCCACAATACCGAAGACTTCACACTCCATTTTTACCATTTGTAACTCACGACTCTGTAGTTATATTATTTTTTTTCCCCTTCCTACGATTTTTTGTCAACTAGGTATTCAGTTTTGTTGATGAGTAGATTACTGCTTTAAAGCTGAGCAGATATTTATTTTCTGGACAACAATAAAATAAAAAAAAATAAAAAATAAAAAATAAAAACCTGTCAGGGTTTGTCATCACTTCACATTTTTGTAATCTTGATTAACCAGACCTTGCTTCTTTATCATTAAAGAACAATTTACAACAAAAAAAATCACCTATAACTGAAGAACCATACAATTTTCCGTCTCGCAAAATCGAGACCAATGAACACAACATAAACGAAAGAATCCGTGTTTATTGCGTTGTAAATTGACCAACACATCTGGTGATGCTTCCAAAGAAACTGTGACATGAAATACTGTAATATTGCGACACTGTATGGCTGTCAGATATCTCACGTACGGTCCAACTTCACATGCAGCGCATCGCTACGTCACACTATCTCTAAAGCCATCGCTACGTTCACACTGGGGTTTAAAGACATCGCAGTTCCAGAGGTTCTAAAGACATCGTACGTCACACTGAGTCTCAAAGCCTGCAACGTTCACATGAGGCTCTAAAGACATCGCTAACGTTCACACTGATCTCTAAACATCGCTACGTTCACACTGAGGTCTCTAAAGCCATCGCTAACGTTGAACGGACACCAGTGAACTGTGGCTGAATTTCGTGCGCGATGTCCCTGCCTTGGCTGCCTCATAGGGAAAGCACCACTGCAGTATACGTGAGACTCGAAGAAGTTTACAGATACTCCACAGAAGACCTTCTGTCGAAAACGGGTTAAACAACCGTCACTTTTAACAACCGACAGATGAGAAAGTGTATGATTTAAATCATACGATCGTGACAAATGTCTGAAATTTTGCACACAAACATTTGTTGTAATCCTAATGAAATCCCGTATCATGAAAGGGCGAAATCTGTCAGTGAACAGACTCAAACCTTTGCGTGAAAATACCAGCTCCTCTGTTCCCCTTAAAAGCCAACAAAGAAACAAAAAACCACTTAAATAAACATGCAAAAACTAACCCCCCCCCCTTTTTTTGTTTTCAAACACACATCTGTACTTGTATCCTTTTTCAAGTTTGAATCTTAAGGAAACACGTCATCATTTTTCCAGGGGTTATTTCTTTCACTTCGAAACGAAACTTCACTCCAGGTCTGTAGATAAAAAAACAAAACAACAACAACAAAACAACCCTCACAACAACAACCCAGCACAACACACCAACACAACACAACACAAACAACACAACCAACACAACACAACACAATACAACACAACACAACCAACACCAACACAACACAACACAATACAACACCAACACAACACAACCGAACCACAACACACACACACCAACACAACACCAACACAATACAACACCAACACAACACAACAACAACACCAACACAAAAACACGAGATCCTAAGCAGACGTTTGGAGAGCTAGAGTGACGAACAGAGCCTACCAAACCACATACATACGTCTCCACCCCGATCATGCTTCTAGTCACGCTACCTTCTACCCGGGTATCTTCCTGTAGGCCTAGCCTACCCGGGGTTTTTAAAGCAACCAGGCAAGGAAGCGACAGTTACAGTGTGACAATGACGAGGGAGAAAGAGAGAGGAGGGGGAGAGAGAGGGGGGGAGAGAGGGATATGGAGACAGAAAGGTGTGTGTGGGGGGGGGAGGGGGGTTGTGGTGGTGGTAGGGGGGAGAGAGGACAGAGGGGGGGGGGGGGGGGTGGAGGAGGCTGTAGACATGAAAGTGGTTGAAGACAGAAAGGGACAGAGGTTTTTTGGGGAGAGAGGGAAGGAAAGGAGGGAAGAGGGAGAGAAGAAGAGAATGAGAGAGAGAGGAGAGAGAGAGAGAGAGAGAGAGAGAGAGAGAGAGAGAGAGAGAGAGAGAGAGGAGAGAGAGAGAGAGAGAGAGAGGAGGAAGAGAGAGAGAGAGAGAGAGAGAGAGAGAGAGAGAGAGAGAGAGAGAGAGAGAGAGAAGAGAATGAATGAATAATAAGACGAATGAATGAATGAATGAAATGAGAGACAGACAGACAGACAGACAGACAGACAGACAGACTGACTGACGAGACTGACAGACACAGAGACACACAGAGAAGACAGACAGACACACAGACACACACAACAGAGATAGAGAAAGACAAGAACAGAACACAGAAGACAGAGACAGACAGAGGCAGAGAGACAGACAGACAGAAAGAGAGAGGGGCGTTGCTTATGGCCTCGGCTTGTCTTGTGTGGTTGGCTCGCCCTGTCCTAGCAATTAATCATAACACAGGAGACACACACACACGTCTGTGTGGCATCAATGTCGTGGCGACCAGGGGAGAGGGCAGAGGGGAGACTAGGGAGGGGGAGAGGAGGGGTTATGGGGGGGGGGGAAGGAGGAGGAGGGAGAGCGGGAAATGTAATGTGTGTGTGTGTGTGTTGTGTGTGTGTGTGTGTGTGTGTGTGTGTGTTGTGTGTGTGTGTGTTGTGTGTGTGTGTGTGATTTGTGTCATTTTAGCGGCATAGGGGGTTTGGGGTTTGGGGTGGCTGGAGTGTGGTGTGTACGTGTGCGTGTGGAGTGTGGTGGGGAAAGAAAGAGAGGAGAATGAGCAGACAAGGCATGGTATTAAGGTCATAACTGTTGAAAGGTATGAATACAAAAGTTGATGATAATCACATCCTTATCAACAATAACAGCAATATGTAGTAATAATACAATGAAATGATAATAAGAGAGAGAGAATGAGGAGGAGGAGGAGGAGGAGGAGGAAGGGGGAGAGAGAAGGAGGAGAAGAAGAAGAAGAAGAAGAAGAAGAAGAAGAAGAAGAAGAAGAAGAAGAAGAAGAAAAGAAGAAGAAGAAGAAAGAAGAAGAAAGAGTAAGAGTAGTAGCAATAATGATGATAATGATCACGATGGAGATGATATTAAGTTTGAAGATGATAAGAATTCAGCAATAAAAACAGAAATAAGATCTCCTCCTCCTCCTCCTCCTCCTCCTCTCCTCCTCTCATCATCATCATCATCATCATCATCATCGTCGTCGTCGTCGTCGTCGTCATCAATGCTCTTCTTCTTCTTTTCACTACATCATCTTATCATTAGCATAATCATCGTCATGATACTATTGTTGTTGTTGTGTTGCTGTTGTTGTTGTTGTGTTGTTGTTCTTCTGTCTGTCTTCTTCTTCTTCTTCTGTCTTCTTCTTCTTCTCTTCTTCTTCTCTTCTTCTTCTTTGCATTCTTCTTTGCATTCTTCTTTGCATTCTTCTTTGCATTCTTCTTCTCCTTCTTCGTTGTTGCATTCTTCTTTTTGCATGCTTCTTTTTGTTCTCCTTCTTGTTCTTGTTCTTCTTGTTCTTGTTCTTCTTCTTGTTCTTCTTCTTCTTTTTCTTTTTCTTTTTCTTTTTCTTCTTCCCTTTGCAATCTTCTTCTTCTTCGCATTCTCTTCGCATTCTTCCTCGCAATTTTTTTTTTTCGCAATTCTTCTTGTTCTTGTTCTTCTTGTTCTTGTTCTTTTCTTCTTCTTTTTTTTCTTCTTCGCAATTTTCTTCTTCTTCGCATTTCTTCTTTTCGCAACTCTCTTCTTGCATTTCTTCTTCTTCGCATTCTTCTGTTCTTCTTCTTCTTCTTCTTCTTCTTCTTCTTCTTCTGCTTCTTCTTCTTCTTCTTCTTCTTCTTTCTTCTTCTTCTTCTTCTTCTTCTTCTTCTTCTTTTTTTCTTCTTCTTCTTCTTCTTCTTCTTCTTCTTCTTCTTCTTCTTCTTCTTCTTCTTTCATCTTCTTCTTCTTCTTCTTCTTCTTCTCTTCTCTCTTCTTCTTCTTCTTCTTCTTTTTTCTTCTCTCTTCTTCTTTCTTCTTCTTCTTTCAATTCTTTCTTCTTCTTCTTCTTCTTCTTCTTCTTTCTTCTTCTTCTTCTTTTCTTTCTTCTTCTTCTTCTTCTTCTTCTTCTTCTTCTTTCATTCTTCTTCTTTGCAATTCTTCTTCTTCTTTGCAATTCTTCTTCTTCTTTGCAATTCATCTTCTTCTTTGCAATTCATTCTTCTTCTTTGCAATTCTTCTTCTTCTTTGCAATTCTTCTTCTCTTCTTTGCAATTCTTTTTCTTCTTTGCAATTCTTCTTCTTTGCAATTCTTCTTCTTCGCAATTCTTCTTCTTCGCAATTCTTCTTCTTCGCAATTCTTCTTCTTCGCAATTCTTCTTCGCAACTCTTCTTCTTCGGAATTGTTCTTCTTCAGAATGTTGCATTCTTCTTCTTCGAATTCTTCTTCTTCTTTGTAATTCTTCTTCTTCTGTCCTTTATCCACTGCAGACAGTAAGGGGACATCACTGCTTAGTCACTGGTCAGAGTTCTCGCTCTCCCCATGCTAAGTGTTTTTATTTTTTAGGAGTGTTGACGGTGGATGTGTCAAACAAAGGGACAGCAACAGAAGCTCATAATCTCGTAATCTGGATCCTCCCTCCACCCCACCCCCACACCTCACCCACTCTGAAAAGTGTAAGAAGTCAGGAAAAAAGAACATTTTGCTAGAAGGCTTGTTCTGTAAAGACCTTCTGCTATCAGTCAATCTCAATCTCTCTCTCTCTCTCTCTCTCTCCTCTCTCTCTCTCTCTCTCTCTCTCTCTCTTCTCTCTCTCTCTCTCTCTGTCTCTCTCTCTCTCTCTTCTGTCTCTCTGTCTCTCTCTCTGTCTCTCTGTCTCTCTCTCTGTCTTCTCTCTTCTCTCTGTTGTCTCTCTGTCTGTCTCCTCTCTGTCTCTCTCTCTTCTCTCTCTCTGTCTCTCTCTCTGTGTCTCTCTCTGTCTCTCTCTCTCTCTGTCTCTCTCTGTTCTCTCTCCTGTCGTCTTCTGTCTGTCTGTCTCTCTGTCTGTCTCTCTGTCCTGTCTGTCTGTCTGTCTGTCTGTCTCTCTCTTCTGTCTCTGTCTCTCTTCTCTCTCTCTCTCTCTCTCTCTCTCTCTCTCTCTCTCTCTCTCTCTCTCTCTCTCTCTCTCTCTCTCTTCTCTCTCTCTCTCTCCCTCTCTCCTCCTCCCTCCCTCCCACCCTCCTCTTTCTCTTACGCCACTCAGATGTCACTCAGTTTTGTTGTATGTTTTTGCCACTAGTGGTGAGTAAGTAAGTAAAGTGCTTCACACTTCTACAAATCCGATTAGTCACTGCACGATTGTCCTTTCAATCCTCTCTGCCTGTTGAATATGACCAGTTTGGAGTGTCTTGGAGAGAGCGCTGTCTGATACTTCTTTAGACAATGATACCATGATCAAGTGTGTGTGGGAGGGGGGGGGGTATTGGGGGGTGGAGGGGGTTGTAATGTTAGTGTGTGTGCATTTGAGTGTATGTATGTATCTTCAGTTTAACGTCTATTCACATTTAGTGATTTTAGACAAACAAACAAACAAACAAACAAACAAACAAACAAACAAACAAACACAAAAGTGTGTGTGTGTGTGGTGTGTGTGTGTTGTGTGTGTGGTTTGGGGGTGGGAGTGTGGGTGGAGGGGAGTGCAATGTGTGTGTGTAGTAATTAATTTTATTTATTTATCTATTTACTTTTTTTTATCCTTTAATATCGAAGATAATGGAATAAGCACTCATGTGCTTTTTTTACATCCAGGCAGAAGAATTGTGAAGAAGAATGCAAAGAAGAAGAATTGTGATGAAGACGGAATTGCGAAGAAGAAGAAGAATGCAAAGAAGAAGAATGCAAAGAAGAAGAATGCAAAGAATTGCAAAGAGGAAGAATTCTGAAGAAGAAGAATTGCGAAGAAGAATTGCGAAGAAGAGGAATTGCGAAGAAAAAGAATTGCGAAGAAGAAGAAGAAGAAGAAGAAGAGAAGAAGAAGAAGAAGAAGAAGAAGAAGAAGAAGAAGAAGAAGAAGAAGAAGAAGAA
>CM060332.1:5409412-5421912 GCA_030674155.1 Stramonita haemastoma
ACGTACCTACCCACCTACCTACCTACTTTCCTCCTACCTACCTACCTACCTACCTACCTACCTACCTACCTACCTACCTACCTACCTACCACCACGCACGCACGCACGCACGCACGCACGCACGCACCACTACATACATACATACATACATACATACATACATACATACATACATACATACATACATACATACATACAACATACATACATACATACATACTACATACATACATACATACATACATTACTTACTACATCCATACCTACTACCTACCTACCTACTCCTACATACCTACATACCTACCTACCTACCTACCTACTACCTACCTACCTACTCTACATACCTGCATGCATGCATGATGCATGCATGCATGCTGCATGCATGCATGCATCTACATACATACATCATACATACATACATACATCTACATACATCAACATACATACATTACATACATACATACATACATACATACATACATACCAATACATACATACATACATACATACATACATACAACACATACCACATACTACTACATACAACACATACAACATACATACATACATACACATACATACACACGCTGTTATTGTTTTCTATGATATTCTCAAGTCTTACGTTATGAAAAGGGCTGGGGTGTTTATACAGCCTTTTTAACGTCACTTTACGAGAAGAGTGAGGGATTAAGAATGACACCTTGCACAACACGCACGGCTCCCTAAGGCCCGCGCACACTGCTGGCAACAAGATGCAGGCTGTGTCTGCCCTGTCATAGAGTCAGGTGCCCATCACCTTTTCCCAGCCACCACAGAGATGCCTGTTCTAGAGAAATTTTCTCCTGGAACATACATCGGTGCCGGCTACTCCACTCCCCCGATAAGTCCTTTGGTGAGACTATAAACCGAGACCCCTTGTGAGAAAACACACACACACACACAACACACACACACACACAACACACACACACACACACACACACAACACACACTCACACACACAACACACACACACACACACACACACACACACACACACACACACACACACACACACACACACACACACACAGCATCTGACCCACAAGTCAAACCCGTTCTGCCTTTCAGAAGAGTAGGCTATTTGTGTCGGTACGAACGGATGACAAAAGATTATTTAATAAAAACGCATGTATGCCGGGTCGTGTTGAGACTCCTTCCCCGAAGTCGGCCTGTACTGTGGCTACTTTGATAGTCGGAAAAGAAAAACGGTGCGTTTGCAAGAAAGTCTCCTCAGTGGGGATCCTCACAGCTGTAGCCCGGGAACGACAAAGAATTGAGGCAAGAGGTGGGCTGAAAATCAGCTGTAGCTTCCTGCCTCTCCCCTGCTGTCTTCCTGTTTGCTTGTTAAAAAAAAGGTAACGGTAAAGGTGTTCCATAAGCTATGTGGTCGTAGGGGAGCAAGGCATCAGAGACCTCAGATTCTCTAGGGGCCAGCATGTTGAAGGCGGCGCCCATCTCCTCTCTCTTGCTGCTTTACCTTCCCTGCCCTAAGTAGGGCGGGTACCCATTTATAACTAGGCGGACTGGGGGGTTGTGCTGGAGCCAAAGGCACAAACGGTCACCCATCTCATTAGTAACCACGCTCGATGCTGCTTAATCTTCACTTGAGGAAAGTGAGTGCCGTGACTACTGAGCCATCTCGTCCCCTTGTTTGCTTGTCTTGTGTGTATTATATTGAATGAACAATGTTTCAACACAAATTGAGAGATGAGAGGGCCACAGAAAACTGGGATTGAAATCTTATATCATATTTAAGCGGGTAATTATACAGCTGGCTGCTAGTTATCATAAAGCAATCCATTTTTTCCCCATGAGAGTGTATGTCTGGATACATTCAGCAAACGACACAAGCAGCTGTAACCGTTACGGGTTTAGGCGGCAAATTCATATTGTGTTACAGTGCTGATTCAAAACTACCTAAAGAAAATCAACATATCAACCAATCATCTAACAAACCGATCAAAACAACAATCGATAGCAACAAACAACAGTAACAAAAAAACAACAACAGCGATAGCAAGAAAGACACAAATGAATTCCTAGATTGCAATAAACTACAAAATTTGGTTTGATTGTGGTATAGTTCCAATAAAGTTATCCATTCAGGTTCTGGCACCATCAACTATCAATCACTATAGTTGATACACTATATCCTTGAAATAAAATAACAAAATAATGAATAGATAAATAAATAATACATAATCAATCAATAAACAATTGAAATAGATAGATAGATAGATAGATAGATAGATAGATAGATAGATAGATAGATAGATAGATAGATAGATAGATAGATAGATAGATAGATAGATAGATAGATAGATAGATAGATAGATAGATAGATAGATTAAGATAGATAGATGGATATGGATAGATATGATATGATGATAGATAGATAGATTAGATTAGATTAGATAGATTAGATTAATAGATTAGATAAATTAGATTAGATTAGATTAGATTAGATTAGATTAGATGGATAGATGCAGACTAGAGACGGATAGATAGATAGATAGAATAAGACAGATAGAAGATAGAAGATGAAGAAAAGATAGATAGATAGATAGATAGATAGATAGATAGATAGATAGATAGATAATAATCAATTTTGCTATTTCTTCATCGAACGCCCAGGCAGCAACTATAAAGAGCAAAAATTGCGTTGTGCTGCCATAAAGGACCTGACAAGTCAGGCCCAGCACATCCTATCTTCGGCATGGGAAAGACTTGCAATCTTTTAAGCCTTTTTTTTGGCAAAAAGGGCAGGAGAATGGACAAAGTAGGCACAAAAACCAAACAAGAAAGAGGTCACAGGAAGAAAATGAACAAGGCAGAAACAAAGAGAGGGACAGAAAAGAGGAAATTTATAGCACAGTATCTCCCAGAAGGTGGGGATGCTTTTTCTTCTGACAAGCCCCCGGCATCCCCACAGGAGGTCATTTGCTATTTAAAAAAAACAAAAAACTTACACACAAAACACGAACAACCAAACACAAATAGGAGCATAGCGACACAACAACAACAACAACAACAACAACAACAACAACCCCCTCTCACCCTTCTCCCTCCCACCCACCCCCTCTTCACCACCACCCAAAAAAACACCTTGTGTCTTGTCACTTAAAGCCTACTAGTGTGCGGTGAACCTAAACCCACACCAGCTTTGATCGCTTCCCCGCTCACGTTACCGCTGTGATGATCTGCATACAGCCCCTGAGTTGCTTCTATCCCGCAGTGTCTGCAGTGTGGCTTGCCTTGCTGGCTGCTGTTTCGCTAATCGCTGTGGGAACATCTTCGCCATTTGCATAATCACTACCTTCATGTACGTCCTTGCGTCTATCCGTATTAATATAGTATGGACGGACCAGTAAACGCAGGCGTGGAGATTCATTTATAAAAATGTGGCGCTCCTGCCGATTGTATGTTTGTAGTCTTGGGCGATATATATATATTTTTTTTTAGGGGGGGGGGGGGGTAATGTGTGTGTGTGTGTGTGTGTGTGTGTGTGTGTGTGTGTGTGTGTGTGTGTGTGTTGTCTGTGTCTGTGTCTGTGTCTTGTGTCTGTATCTGTGTCTGTGTCTGTGTTAGATAGCAGAAGATAGAAGATAGAGAGGATAGATAGATAGATAGATAGATAGATAGATAGATAGATAGATAGAGAAGAATATAAAAGAGATAGAGAGATAGAGAGAGATAGATAGATAGATAGATAGATAGATAGATAGATAGATAGATAGATAGATAGATAGATAGATAGATAGATAGATAGATAGATAGATAGTGTCTGTGTCTATTATCTCCCATGCCGAGGTCGGATGCGCTGGGCCTGACTTGTCAGGCGCTTATCGGCAGCGCAAAGCATTTTCGCTCATATGAAGACAACAATAGTTGCTGTCTGAGCGTTCGATAATGAGGAGGAAGAAGAAGAAGAAAACTTCCCCGGTTTGATACACTTCCTAAAACCTAAACACACTCCTCTCCCCACTTTGACGAAAAAAACAACTTTTGGAACAAACTGCTTTTATATAATTTCTGTACATGTGGGACTCTTAGTGCACTGTTCAGTTTGTTACCCTACGCGTTTTGTACTCCTAGTTTCATTTTCACGCGTCGCTGCTATGTTGTTTTGGTTGAATAAAGTTTCGTTTAACCAATGTGAGACATTCCAGTCTGAAATCAAATCTTTCTTCCATCACACCCATGTCACAACGGCAACAAAGACGTACTTCTCACGGCATATTGTTTGTCTCTATCGACAACTTTCAATATGAAACGCTGACCCTACCTACAGTTTCCCCCAGTCAAGTTAAGCAGCATCGAGCGTGATTACCAACTGGATGGACCCTGTGACCGTTTGCGCGCCTTGGCTTCAGCACAGTCCCTCAGTTCACCCAGCAGTAAATGGGTACCTGCCCTCTTTGGGGTCAGGGAAGGTAAAGCAGCGAGGGAGAGGAGATGGGCGCCGCCCCCAACATGCTGGCCCCTAGAGAAGCTGAGGTCTCTGATGCCTTGATCCATTTACCTTTTTTTACTGCTAGTTTCAATCGAAGCTTGTGATGACTGCTTCTAAACTGAAGTAATGATAAAAAAAAACCTCGTATCATTAAGGTCATTATACAAATTTTAGGTAGGGGGAAGTGTGGGTGTGGGGGGGGGGGGGGAGGCTGGGATGGCCCAGTGGTCAGATCGTTGCGCTCGTGATTTGTGGCTTGGGATCAAGCCTGGGTTTGAGCCATCACCGAGATGCCTGCTCAAGGGGATTTTCCTGGGAGTTGATATCAGTACTGACTCAGCTCCCCTGACAGTTCTTCGGAAGAGATGACAAACTGCAAGTTCCCACGCAGACCATCTTGCACACATGTCAAAAAATGTTAAGCTTTGGGGAAGAATAGGTATTTGTGCCGGAAAGAATGCATGACCCCCACCACCCCCCAAACAAAAACAAAACAAAAACAAAAACAAAACAGACACACACAGACACACAACAGACACACACAACACACACACGACACACACACAACACACACACACACACACACACACAACACACACACACACACACACACAACACACACACAAAAACAACAACAAAACCATGCACACTGGTGTTATGATAGACATCATCCCTGAAATCAGAATATGGCTACCTTAACTGTAGACAAAAACGGTTGCATATGCAAAAATCTCGCCATTGATGAACTTCTAAGCTCTAGCCAAGAAACGAAAAAAAAAAAAAAATTTCTTTCCGTAAATCGATTTCAGTCAACAGAAAACAAAGTCTTTTTTTTTTTTCAAGAGCATTTTGCCAGATTTTGGATGTCACTGTTTTGTAGTTGGTGCCTGTCCACTGGACACGAGAGTGATTTTATCTGAAAATAAAAGCACGAAACCCAAACAGCCAAGGGATGTTTCAGTCAATAAAATATAACCAAGGGGATGAAAAGGTCCCTTGTTTATGTAGTATATAATCAATTGACAAAATAGCTCTGCGTTGAAGATGAGATTACATCAGTCAAAACATCTATTCATTTTGGTTTCCACATAAACACAAGTTCCAAGATACGCTGAATTGCAAAAGACAACAACTTGATTTACAGTTTTATTAATTCGGATGGGGATTTTTTTTTCTCAGAATTTCAGCTATAAATTTTCTCAAATTTAAACTTTTTTTGTAACGCTATATTTTACAACCATTTTTCTCTCTCTTTGTCTTTGTCTCTGCCTCTCTCTGTCACACACACACACACACACACACACACACACACACACACACACACACACACACACACACACACACACACACACACACACACACACACAGATGAACACCGTTTTTCTAAAATGAAATCGAGTACAAAAGCTTTCAGCTCGATCCTCAGCAAAATGCCTTTAAAGTGTTTTCTTCGAAGACTGTTGGATAATGTACATCTCACCCGAAACGACCTACTGTCACGATACAAAATATCTATGGAAGATAATGATGTGAACCAATAAACCAGCCAACCAACAAAGAACAGAAGAACACACACTGTGACAACTGTACATGGGCTTATAAAATTTAAAAAAAATCAAACTTTCTACAAAAATTTATATCCTACTGTTTGTTCATCTATTTTTTGTGTGTAGAAATTAGACTTTCATCCCGTGAATCCATGAAGAAAATATTTAGACACCGAGAAATGAAACAGACACGGACATAAAAAAAATTAATCACACAGATTTTGATCAAATAAGAATAAAGGAATGTTACCACACAGAAGCTAGGACAGATATGGACAGAAACAATATTATTATCACCCAGAAACTGTACAGATTCCTACAACAACAACAAAATGTTGCCACGCAGAAACTAGAACAGATTCGAGTAATAAAACAATTGTCATCACAAGAAACGAAAAAAAGATTTGAACAGTCAAAAATGTCACACAGAAATTAAAACAGATTCGAACAGTAAAAGAAAAAAGAGTTACCACACAGAAATTAAAATGGATTCGAACGGTAACAAAACTAAAACATTACACAGAAACTAAAACAGATTTGGACAGTAAAAAAAATATTATAACAGAGCTATTAGAACAAATTCGAACAGTAAATAGAAATGCTATCACAGAAACTAAGACAAACTGAACAGAAAAAGAATTCTCCCACAAAAACTAAAACGGACTAAATGCACAAAAATAATATCACATGCAAATTTAAACAGTTGCAAACAGGTAAAAATGTAATCACGAAAAATTTAGCAGAGATGGAAACAAAGAAGTTTGAATAAAACAAAAAAAAATACGAGCAAGTGAAAAGTAAAAGTTGTTCAGACAAACCAACAAACCAGGCTATCCCTTCCCCTGAGAGAGAGAGAGAGAGAGAGAGAGAGAGAGAGAGAGAGAGAGAGAGAGAGAGAGAGAGGAGAGAGAGAGAGAGAGAGAGAGAGAGAGAGAGAGAGAAAGAGAGAGAGAGAGAGACACACACACACACACACACACCACACACACACACACACACACACACACACACACACACACACACACACACACACACACACACACACACACACACACACCACACACTAACACACACACACACACACAAAGACGAAAAGACAAGAGAAGGGACGGAGAGAAACAAATAGAGACAAAGACACAGACAGGTAGACAAACAAATAAACGAACAAAGAAAGAAAAGACAGACAGAGCGAAAAGAAAGCCAAAGCGGAACAGAGAGATCATATCAAAATAGAGTTGTGTGTGCTTTTTGGTTTTTTGGTGGTTTTTTTTTTATATGTCACTGTATTAAAGCTGACAATTGTATTCGTACTAAAAAAAAAAAAGAAAAAAGAAAAGAAAAATGCATAACCACTTTAAATACCACAGCAGATCTCTTAGCGTGAAATTCGGGCTGTTCTCCCGGCGTGGGGAGAGCATGTCGCCACAAGAGCAGCGCCACCCGATTTTTTGTTGTTGTTTTCTTGTCTGGACGCATGTTTGTTTCCCTATCAAAATGGCTTCTTTCTGCAGAATTTTTTTCCATAGACTGTTCTCTTGTTACCGTGGATTTCTTTACAAGCACTAGATCTAAATACTTGATGCAGCACGGGACTTCGATTTTCGTTTCATTTGAAAGACTGGTACCCAGACCCACCGCTCAGGGTCTAGGGGGTGGGAGAAAGTTTGTACAGATACAAAAGAGATATTATACAGTCAAGCGAAACTGGCGTCTGTAGCAATCCCTTGTTACTGAGCCCGTTTGGGGGATGCGACAGATAGATGATTGAAAGAAGATGAGGCAGATGAGATGTTTTTTTTATTTTATAAGTAATAATATAAAATCCTCGGACAAATCTGTTATTTTTTCTTCTCTTTTTTTCGTCCATCCGCTATAGTTCCAAGGTTCATCAATGGTGAGATTTTGTGTATGTGACCGTTTTGGCCCAACGTTTATTAAGGTGGCTACATTCTGATTTCGAGGGTTTTATTTATATAAGCAGCAATATGATAATCAGACAAATCACTTATGAAGGATTTTTTAAGCAGAATTTCACGGTCATGTGTATTAAAACTGAACTTCACCCATTTGCGTCCACATGCAAGCAAGCAAGCAAGCACACACACACGCCTGCGCACGCACACGCGCGCACGCACACACACACACATATGTACGCACGCATGCATGCACCACACACAAACACGCACACACGCACGCTCGCACGCACGCACACACACACACAGCACGCTCGCACGCACGCACGCACACACACAACACACACACACACACACACACACACACACACACACACACAACACACAACACACATACACACATACACACATACACACACATTTCGTAAGAGTGGCCATTGTGTACCGGTGGGAACGGATGGCAGGATTTACAAAACTGCATACACACGGGCACTGGACGTAAAAAAAAAAAGAGCACATGAGTGCTTATTCCATTATCCTCGATATAAAAGAATAAATATGAAAAAAGAAATAAGTAATAAATAAATATAACAAAAAACTACACACAAGAAGTACACGTGCTCGTACAGACAGAGAGAGAGAGAGAGAGAGAGGAGAGAGAGAGAGAGAGAGAGAGAGAGAGAGAGAGAGAGAGAGAGAGAGAGAGAGAGAGAGAGAGAGAGAGAGAGAGAGAAGACAGACAGACAGACAGACAGACAGACAGACAGACAGACAGACAGACAGACAGACAGACAGACAACAGACAAACAGACAACAGACAGCAGACAGACAGACAGACAGATATGCACACACACAGAGACATGCTGACAGGCAGGTAAACAGATTTTTTTTTAAACAACCCAGAGACAGAAAGACATACAGTCCGAGTTGAAAGACGGCATTTTTGAGTTGTCATATCTATGTATGTATGCTCTGTCAGGTATCACACTGTGGTTCTGTCATGTTGTTGATGTGCACATTGTCACAGCTTGCTTTACGATAATGTTGTCTGCTTGAATCATAGCTTAGATGATACCTACTTTCCCCCAAAACATTTCTTATGGTTGTGTGTTGTCCTGTTCCTAGTTTTGCTCCCAATGTTTTCACCGTCTTATTACGCGCTGTGAGTTGTCTTGTGTTACCATCGGCATGGGTTATAACTTTATTGAACTGTAACACATTTTTTGGATGCTCATTTTGCTCAAAATTGTACACATAACAAGTACCCATGCTCGTAAAAGAGAGAAGAGAGAGAGAAGAGAGAGAGAGAGAGAGAGAGAGAGAGAGAAGAGAGAGAGAGAGAGAGAGGGAGAGAGAGAGAGAGAGAGAGAGAGAGGGGAGAGAGAGAGAGAGAGAGAGAGAGAGAGGAGAGAGAGAGAGAGAGAGAGAGAGTTTCTAAAGCTAAAAAAAAATCCTCTCTATGAGCTTATGCTTCGTTTACATTACTCATATTTTGATGCTGAGGCTGCTTGAAAGAATAAAGTCCTGTTTAAAACAGGACAGGATAGCTCAGTGGTCAAGCACTCCCTTTCCCCAAGCTGAGGTTAATGCAGCATTGAGCGTGGCTCCCAAAGTGGATGGGTGAGCGTTTGCGCGTCTTGGCTTCAGTACAGTCCCCCATTTACCCAGAGGAGGAGGAGGGAGAAGAAGAATTGGGGGAGGATAAGAACAAGAAAGAAAGAAAGAAAGAAAGAAAGAAAGAAGAAAGAAAGAAGAAGAAGGAAGGAAGGAAGGAAGGAAGGAAGGAAGGAAGGAAGGAAGGAAGGAAGGAAGGACGGAAGACGGAAGAAGAAGAAGAAGAAGAAGAAGAAGAAAGAAGAAGAAGAAGAAGAAGAAGAAGAAGAAGAAGAAGAAGAAGAAAGAAGAAGAAGAATGCAAAATAGAACTAGAATAATGCAAAGAAGAAGACCAAGAAGAACAAGAGCAAGAGCATGAATCGATATAACAGATATTCTTGGCAGTACATGAATTTAGAGCAACGTCCAAACTGTTTTGAATGCCCAGACCTTTTGATGATTACATGAATATCAGTGTCTTTTTGTGCATGTTACTGAATCATTAAAAAAAATATCTATGAAACACAGCCCCCCAGCCCCCCCCCCCCCCCCTCTCTCTCTCTCTCTCTCTGTCTCTCTCTCTCTCTCTCTCTCTCTCTCTCTCTCTCTCTCTCTCTCCTCTCTCTCTCTCTCTGTGCAGCCGATGCTATAGTTAATGAAGATGCTGATGGGAATGATTTTGTAGATGATGAAGATAACGATGGGGATGATAATAACTAGAATACATTGAGTGTGACTTTGTGTAATTGCAGAATTGGAAATGCAAAATGGATGAAAATCTTATCTGCTACGATGTCCACCGTCCCCCTGCCCCAATCGTGTTTATTGTAGAGTGACCCAAGGCCGATGTACAATAAAACTTTTCAGTGTTCAGTGTTCTGTGTGTGTATGTGTGTGTGTGTGTGTGTGTGTGTGTGTGTGTGTGTGTGTGTGTGTGTGTGTGTGTGTGTGTGTGTGTGTGTGTGTGTGTGTTTGTAAGGGGCGGAATAGCCCGTTGGTTAGTGCGTTGCGTTCACAATCTGACAGCAGGCATTCGAGCCCAGGTTCAAACCACCATCAAGACGCCCGTTTGAGGGAATGTTTCCCTCTGGAGTTAACATCAGTGCCAACTCCACTCTCCCCAAAGTCCTTCAGATGAGACTATAAACTGAGGTCCCGTGTGAGAAAACACGCAGAACATCTTGCACACGCGCTAAGCCTGTTTACCGTTCGGAAGAGTAGGCCACTGTGTGCTGATAGGAACGGATGGAAATAACTAGTTACTCTTCTTCTTCTTCTTAATTCTTGTTCTTTTCTTCTTGTTCTTCTTCTTGTTTCTTTTCTTTCTTGTTCTTGTTCTTCTTTCTTGTTCTTGTTCTTGTTCTCTTCTTCTTCTTTTCTTTCTTCTTCTTCTTCTTCTTCTTTTCTTCTTCTTCTTCTTCTTCTCTCATCTTCATCATCATTCATCTCATCATCTCTTCTTCTTCTTCTTCTTCTTCTTCTTCTTCTTCTTCTTCTTTCTTCTTCTTCTCTTCTTCTTCTTCTTCTTCTTCTTCTTCTTCTTCTTCTTCTTCTTCTTCTTCTTCTTCTTCTTCTTCTCTTCTTCTTCTTCTCTTCTTCTTCTTTCGCGATTCTTCTTCTTCTTCGCGATTCTTCTTCTTCAAAAGCTCAGACAAGCAACTATTGCTGTCTGTCATATGAGCGAAAATGCGTTGCGCTGCCGTTAAGTGCCTGACAAGTCAGGCCCAGTGCCATCCGATTTCGGCGTGGGAGAGAATTGTTTTATAAGTCTTTCTGAGAATTGCGCTCGTGATCTGCTGACCCGGGTTCGAATCTCGTTCAAGGGGATCATTTTCCCTTGCAGTTAACATAAGTGCCGACTCCATCTCTCGAAAAGTCCTTCAGATGATACTATAAACCGAGGTCCGTGTGCTAACGCATGCAAAACATCTTTCGCACACGTTAAAACCTGTTTCTCTTTTTGAAAGAGTAGGCATATGTGTGCTGGTAGGAACGGATAACAAAATTGACAAAACTGCATACACACAGCGACTAGATGTAACAAAAAAAAGCACATGAGTGCATATTCCATTATCTTTGAAGTAAAATGACACAACAACAAAAATAAAATAACTGAATAAGAGTGAAGTGTAGTAGCATGTACAAAAAAATCATTGCTACAATAGGTCAAGGCAAGGTTTAAAAACAAACACATCACTCTATACATCTACAGATCTACTACATAGGCTACATACAAGACACACAGAATGGTAGTGGTGTGTGTGTGTGGTGTAGTGTGTGTGTGTGTGTGTGTGTGTGTGTGTGTGTGTGTGTGTGTGTGTGTGTGTGTGTGTGTGTGTGGTGTGTGTGAGTGGGGGGGGGGGTAAGTAAGTGGTAGTAGTCACAAGAAATTGCCACAAGCACTACTAGATCTAGTAGGTGAAGACGAGAGCTAAAAACACATCACTCTATACATCTACAGATTTACTACATACAGATAAGACATACAGAAAGGTAGTGGTAGAGTGGGGGGGGGGGGAGGAGGGACAGGTAAGTAGTCATACTTTCACGAAATAGCCCCAAGCACAGTAGGTAAGGACTAGGGCTAAAAACACCTCTCTCTAAAGATCTGCAAATCTACTACATACACACAAGACATACAGAAAGGTAGTGGATGCGCGCGTACGTGTGTGTGTGTGTTGTGTGTGTGTGATGTGTGTGTGTGTGTGTGTGTTGTGTGTGTTGTGTGTGTGTGTGTGTGTGTGTGTGTGTGTGTAGGGGGGGAGGTAGGTAAGCAGTAGTATTCACAAGAAGTTGCCACAAGCACAGTAGGTGTATGTGTGTGTGCATGTGTGGTGTGTGTAGGGGGGGGGGGGGTGTGTAGTGCTAGAAACACATCACTCTAAAGATCTACAGAGTTACTACATACAGACAAGACACAGAAAGGTAGTGGTAGTGTGTAAAGCAGTAT
>CM060332.1:5425982-5435982 GCA_030674155.1 Stramonita haemastoma
TGCTGTGTGTGTGTGTGGTGTGTGTGTGTGTGTGTGTGTTATCTTTCCCGTAGTTCGTACTTAAATTTATGATGGTAGGAACATGATACAGGTTCTGTGTTTCTCATTTTGATGTTAGGATTGATATTTTGCTTCTGATGTTGTTCAGATTTCTGTTTAAATAAATCGAAAAATAAATAATAATAAAGAAAGAAGAGATGAGGGAGAGAGAGAGAGAGGAGAGAGAGAGAGAGAGAGAGAGAGAGAGAGAGAGAGAGACGAGACGACGAAGCAGACAGACAGACGACGAGAGAGAGAGCAACAACACAAACACAAAACAAAAAACACACACACACTTACACATCACTTACACACACTTACAACACACACCACACTTACATCACTACACACATACCACACACACACACACACAACACACACACACACACACAACCACACACACACACACACAACACACAACACACACACACATACACACACACACATTTGCACAGACACACAGTGTTATTCAGATAAAGAAGGAACAATCAACAGATAGAAGAATATGTCACATGGTTTAGCCACATTCTTCGAGAGGCAGAGAAAGTCATATTGTGTGTAATGTCCACATATCGAGACAGAGAGAAAGAAGGGGGGGGGGGGGGGGGGGGCGGGGGGAAAGGGATATATAAAGAGAGAGAGGAGGGACACAGAGAGAGGGAATGAGATGGAAGGAAAGAGAAGGGGGAAGAAAGGGAGTATACAAAAGACAGGATGAGGGATGAAAAAAGAGAAAGCAGAGAGAGAAAGATAGAGAGAGAGGAGACGACGCGCACGCACACACACATCTCTCTTCTCTCTCTTCTCTCTCTCTCTCTCTCCTCTCTCTCTCTCTCTCTTCTCCTCTCTCTCTCTCTCTTCTCTTCTTCTCTCTCCTTTCTCTCTCTCCTTCTCTCTCTCTCTCTCTCTCTCTCTCTCTCTTCTCCTCATCTCTCTCTCTCTCTCTCTCTCTCTTTCTCTTCTCTCTCTCTCTCTAAAAGAGATACGAACATGTAGAGAGAGAGAGAGAGAGAGAGAGGGGGGAGGGGGGGTGGAAAAGGGAAACACACAAGAGATAGAGAGAGAGGTAGATTTGATTTATTCTTTTATATCGAGGATAATGGAATTAGCAATCTTGTGCTTTTTTACATCCAGTCCCCGCGTGTATGCAGTTTTGTAAATGTCATCTGTTCCCACCGGCACACGATGGCCTACTCTTACGAAAAGCGGAACAGGATTTAACGTGTGCGCAAGATGTTCTAGAGCCAGATGGAGAGAGAGATGGGGGAGGGAGAGAGACAGATAGAGAGACAGACACAGAGAGAGACAACACAGACAGAGAAACACAGAGAGAGAGACAGAGAGACAGAAAGAGAGAGAGTAGACAGACACACAGACAGACAGACGACAGACAGATGAGAGAGGAGCGAAAAAAAAAAGCAAGCCGAAAAAGGTGCAGACGCCAACGCCTAACATGGCGATGTCTCGATAATATCCTTCCCCTGGGGGCCCAAATGCCAAACACTGGCTTTCCCCCTGTCCTCAAAATATTTATTGACACCCCAACATATAAAGCATGACTGTAACACACGCAAGCACGCATTCACATGCACACACATACACACACATGCACACACACGTACGCTCGTTCGCAAGGACCACACACACACACATGCACACACAAACAATCACACACACACACACACACACACACACACACACACACACACACACACACACACACACACACACACACACACATAAAGGGTTCGAGCCCAGGTTCGATTGAAGCACCACCCACACGACTAACCCCCTCAAGGGGATTTTTCCCCTGGGAGTTAACATCAGTGCCAACTCTACATCAACATCCCCAAAAGTCCTTCGAATTAGACAGTGAACTGAAGTCCAGTGTATGAACGCACACATAACATCTTGCGCACAAGTTAAAACCTGTTCCACCTTTCAAAAGAGTAGACCATTGTATGCCGGTGGGAAGGGATGATAACATTTTATAAAACTGCATGCACATGGGGACTGACTGTAGAAAATAAATTTGAATGCTAATTTCATTATCCTCGCAGTGCAGATATGAATAGATAGAGAGATGACTATAGCAGAAAGCTTGTATAAGTATACTACTGGCTTTTGTTCATTCACTTGTTTCCAAACATAAATAAAGGAAACGGAGACAATGAATGAATGAATGAATGAATGAATGAATGAATGAATGAATGAATGAATGAATGAATGAATGATGAATTTTTTCTTTGTTCTTTAGCGAAAGCTAAGGTGTGAGGTTCACCAGCAGTGACTATTTTATGTATGCGACAGTTTTATAACACACCATTGTGGTGGCTGCATTCCAACTTCGGGTATCAATGAATGAATGAATCCTAACTTGTCATTTTGATATGCAAAAAACCAAGATTTAATTCTTGTCTTACACCATGCCTTTGTAAATATACTTAAGTCAAAAAAAAACCGTGAAATATTTGAGGAAATTTAATAATGCTAGATAACGCAAAATAACAGTAACAACAACAACAAACAAGTATTATGTGATTGAAGACAACAAAAGCAATCACAGTACACTAGCCTGTAATATCTGCACACACTTTTACAAAGTTATAAAGGTTTTGTTTTAAAGTCCTAAACATTTTCGATCTAGTCTTTTTAAAAAGAAAAAATGTGTACACAGGAGGGAGAGAGGGAGAGAGAGAGAGGAGAGAGAGAGAGAGAGAGAGAGAGAGAGAGAGAGAGAGAGAGAGAGAGAGAGAGAGAGAGAGGAGAGAGAGGAGAAGAGAGAGAGGGGAGGAGGGGAGAGAAGAGAGAAGAGAGACAGACAGACAGACAGACAGACAGACAGACAGGACAGACAGACAGAGACAGGACAGACAGACAGAGGACAGAGAAGAGACAGAGACAGACAGAACAGACGAGACAGACAGAAGACAGACAGCAGAGCAGACAGACAGACAGAGACAGACATAACAGACAGAAGATAGATGCTGAAATAGAGACAGAGACACACACACACAGAGATGAACAAGTTTTCACTTGAAAATGTTGCCATCTTCTATTAGAATGTAACTTTACAGGTACAAAATGTATCATTTTTTTATCCGTTAGAATTCTAAGCGATATTTTCAGAGTAATATAATAACTAGCGTACTAAACTGTAAATGTTTACATTCAAAACAACACCACACACACACACACACACACACACACCACCACGCACGCACGCAAGCACACACACACACACACACAACACACACACACACACACACACACACACACACACACACACACACACACACACACACACACACACACACAGAGGAAGTTTCCCCATCTTTATCCTCCCATCTCTTAACAAACCCAAAAAAAACCCACAACCTAAAACATACCTAGCCAACCCCCCCCCCCCCCCCCAAAAAAAAAAAATCTTCAATGATGTCTATATCTACCGAATCAACCTTCCCCTCTCCCTCCCTCCCTTCCTCCCCCCATCCTTCCTCAACATCCATGTTCATATTTTTCCCCCACGATCCATCTCCACACCACCATCACCCCCTCCCTCCCTCCCAATCCCCACTCCTCGCCCCCCCCCCCCTCTTTTTTCTCCTCCCACCCATCCCAAACTGTTTCCTCTCCTCTCACCATTTTGTTGTTTCAGTAAAAATAACCTAAATGGCCCCAAGGTCTGTCTCCTTCAAAATGGGTTACGCATCACTGATTAAATTTGTTCGTGTATCATACATCATGTTCAGTAACCCCCTCCATCACACACACCACACACACCACACACACACACCGCCCCGCGCGCCACACACACACCACACACACACATTACACACACACACACTACACACACACACACACACACACACACTTACACACACACACTTACACACACACACTTACACACACACACACACACTTAACACACACACACACTTACACAACACACACACACACACACACACACACACACTTACACACACACACACACACACACACACTTACACACTACACACACTTACACACACACACACACACACACTTACACACACTACACACACACACTACACACACTTACACACACAACACACTTACACACACACACTTACACACACACACACTACACACACTTACACACACACATTACACACACACACACACAACACACACACAATACACCACACCTTTCTCTCCCCCCCCTACCCCCCTTCCCATTTCCCATCTCACATCCTCTTTTATCGTGTTTTGACATCAAACTTTTTTCACACCATCATCCTGTGTATTTTTTAAAAAAACTTTCGTTTGAAGAAAAAGACACAGGTAAGACAAGAAAAGAAAGAAATGAAAACACTCCTTTCCCTCTCCATTAGGTTACAATGACACCAACCAAACAGGGAGACAAACAAACCAGAAAGAAAGAAAAACAGACATCTTAACATATCCCCCCTCCCCCTAAAAAAAAGGAACAAAAAGAAACCCAATGATTATAGGAAAAAAAAAAAAAACATTTACGAATCTAAAGTAAACAAACACACACATTTTTTTCTTCTATCTATCTATCTATCTATCTATCTATCTATCTATCTATCTATCTATCTATCTATCTATCTATCTATCTATCTATCTATCTATTACTATCTATCTATCTACTACATGCATATGCTCATCATCTATCGATCTATCGACATACATGCATGCGCTCACTTGTCTATCTATTATCTATCTATCTATCTATCTATCTATCTATCTATCTATCTATCTATCTATCTATCTATCTATCTATCTATCTATCTATCTATCTATCTATCTATCTATCTGTCTGTCTGTCTGTCTGTCTGTCTGTCTGTCTACCCATCTATATATTTATATACATATTTATTTACATATCTATCTATCTTGCTATTTACCTATCTATATATCTACCTACCTATCTACCCACCTACTTACCTACCTACCTATCTTCTTACGTTGTTTTGATATTTGGTATGGTTTCTCGCTCTTGGTATTTGGATCATTATTATTGTTGTTGTTTAGTTAGAGGTTGGATTTTTTTTTTAACTTGATGCTATCCCGGAAAAGGGCGGGGACTGGATGTAAAAAAGCACACAAGTGCTTATTCATCATCCTCGAATAAAAGAATATGCCTTGCTTTGCCTTGCCTTTGCCACTCTATCTGTCTACCTACCTGCCTACCTACCTAGGCCTACTTACCTACCAACCCACCAACCTCCCTACCCACCTACCTACCTATCTACATCACCGAGAGCATAGCTTCGTCGTGTTATAGACCTGAATGAAATTCACAAACATAACTTGCAGAGGGGAGGGGGAGGACCACACAAACTGTCCTCGCCCACAGGAAACTGACACGCCTCAGCTCAGAAACTGACTCTGCGTCAATCATCCATCTCCACACGACAACGTGTATGCAACTGACACGGACAGATTGAAAACGGCCCGTGTGGATGGATAGATAGATCGATGGGTTATGAACCCACAGGAGCGATGGTGATCGATCACTTTCAATGTCAGACGAGGGTAAAGTATCGGTAGGTATATAGATAGACTCCACTACCAGCAGCCGCGAGGCAATAAGTTTTTTTATGATGGGAGAGACTGGTGAGACATCTTTATAGACAGAAATGTGTGTGTGTGGGGGGGGGGGGGGGGGGGGTTGGCGGGAAGGGGGGGAGAGACATTCCATTCTGTCTGTTGTGTGTTTTTTTTTTTCTCTCTCTCTATGTGTGTGTATTTTTATTCTGTGTGTGTGTGTGTGTGTTTTGTGTTCTCTGTCTGTCTGTCTGTCTGTTGTTTGTTTTCTGTTGTCTGTCTGTCTGTCTGTCTGTCTGTCTGTCTGTCTGTCTGTCTCTCTCTCTCTCTCTCTCTCTCTCTCTCTCTCTCTCTCTCTCTCTCTCTCTTTTATATATATATATATATATATATATATTTATTTGTGTGTGTGTGTGTGGTGTGTGTGGTGTGTGTGTGTGTGTGTGTGTGTGTATACATATATGTAATTGAGAAAATGTAGGTGAGAAAAAACACCCAATATAATATATATATATATATAACCCATATATTATATATATATATATATATAAATTATATATAGATATATATATATATAATTATATATATATATATATATAATTATGCGTGGGGGGGGGGGGTGTGAGTGTTTGGATAAAGTTTATGATCAAGAGTATTTTGCCATCAAACGTATGTGTCACAGAAACTCTGCGTTTAAAACCATCCATAATACGGTTCAACTTTGACAGGCTTTTTCTCATGTTTCCTGTACCTGTACATATGTATGTAAAGGTCGAAAGTGTGTGGCGTGCGTGCGTGCGCGCGTATGTGTGTGTCTGTTGAGCGCGTTGTATGCATTGTGTTGCTTTCGTGCGTGCGTGCGTGCGTGCGCGGCGTGTGTGTGTATGTATTATGTGTGTGTGTTTGTGTGTGTGTGTGTGTGTGTGTGTGTGTGTGTGTGTGTGTGTGTGTGTGTGTGTGTGTGTGTGTGTGTAGAACGCGCTCTCCCCAGGAAGAGCAGCCGAATTTCACAAGAGAAATCTGCCGTTACTGAAAGTGGTTACACAGCATCCTGCAGTACAATACAATGATATAAAAAAACATAATACAACACACAAGAACAAAACGCGATGACTTCAGGGAAAAAAACGCAAGCTAAAGGGGTACAGGCACGTCACACTGAACATCTGGACTGGCCAAGACTGTCTTGCAGGGAACAGTAAGGGGACGGAGACGAAGAGGCAGACAGAGAAAACGATGGAGAGACACATCAGAGAAGTGGACTGGACTAGGTGGAGCGATCTGCTACGGAGGGCGAGTGGAGGAAGCTGGTTGCAATATTTTCAGCTTAGAGTGTTCTACTTGCGATTTTGACGGCCCGGGATCGAGCCACCACCGAGACCCCCTACAAGGGGATTTTTCCCCCTGGAGTTAACATCAGTACTGACTCCACTCTTCATACGAAAATCCTTCAGATGAGTCTACAGAAAGTGAGACCTTACATCAGAAACATTTTGTGTACATGTCAAACCCCATTCTGCCTTTTGTAAGAGTAAGCCAATTGTGCCAGTGCAGTAAGAACTGGTAACAAAAATAAATACAGAAAAAAAACCTCATGCACACTGGTGTCGTGGAATGAGGCCACCTAAAGGGGTGGGCAAACCATGCACAGAATACACCCACACTCTCACCCTTAGTCAGTAGCCTAGAGTTTTGGGCAGAAGGGGGGGGGGGGTGATGGGTCAATAACAATAATTCACCCTTCATCATTTTCCTCTTGTCTGTCTCCCTCTGTTTTTAACCAGCTTTTTAGCGCTTTTTGTTTTTGCTGCAACACATTTACGCACATTGACAGCTCAGCCTTCTTCGATAACACAGTAGGTTTACATCCCCAACAAGCCCCGTTATGGGGTTTTGCTTTCCAGGGAGCCAGTGTTAGTGTGTTAAACTATGCATCGTGTTTCTTTTTTCTGTCTTCGTTTCTAGTGCTAGAGCACTGAGCATTCACACACGGTGGGCTTTTGTGTGTAGGACCGTTTGCTCACCATGAAGGTAGCTGCATTCCAGCTTTCGAGGATGACGTCTAAAATCATGCCCACCCAACACACACACACAACACACAACACAAACACACACACCACACACAACACACACGCACACCCCCCCACGCGCACACACACACACACACACACACACACACACGCACCACACACACACACACACACACACACACACACACACACACACACACACACACACACCACACACAACTAAGTGTGCGCGTTATTATGATATTTTTGCAAATATAGCGCTACAATCGAAAAAAAAATGAAGATAGAAAAAAAGAAGAAAAAAAAAAGGGGGAAAAAAGACAAAAGTAAATACGACCCTGAAAAATTGTGTCTCAAAATTTCCCCTCGCTTCGCTATAGATCTAGCTATTCTGTGCTGTAGGTTCCCCCTGTCTGTTTTCTTTTTTGTTTTGTTTACTTGCTGTTGTTTTGTTGTTGTTGTTTGTTTTTTGGGGGTGGGTGGGTGGAGGGATATGTCTGGCAAAGGGAAAATATTAGTCCTCATTCAGTGTGGATACTGAAAGAAGATGTACACAATAACTTTGTTGAAATATTATCGTGTAATGGACATGGCTGGTAATTGTCTGTTTCACCATTTTTTTTTTTAGATTCCAGATATTGTCTTTTCTTAAATGTGTGTGTGTGGAGGGAGAGAGAGGAGAGAGAGAGAGAGAGAGAGAGAGAGAGAGAGAGAGAGAGAGAGAGAGAGAGAGAGAGAGAGAGACAGAGAGAGAGGAGAAGAGAGAGAGAGAGAGAGAGCAAGGCAATTCTTTTATTCGAGGATAATAGATAAGAACAAGTGCAGTTTGTAACACCCAGTCCGCCTTTTCAGGGATAATCAATAATAAAGTCTTTATAATACCTTTTAGGGATAAATAAAATACTCAACTTTTCATATAAACAATAAAACTATACGCAGTACCAAACAACATACGGAAAATAGAGAGAGAGAGAGAGAGAGAGAGAGGAGAGAGAGAGAGAGAGAGAGAGAGAGAGAGAGAGAGAGAGAGAGAGAGAGAGAGAGAGAGAGAGAGAGAGAGAGAGAGAGAGAGTGTGTGTGTGTGTGTGTTTGTGTGTGTGAGGGATGGTGGTACAGTAAAGAAATGGATGGCTGTTGAAACTGAAATGGAAAACTAGTGATGGTGTTAAAGAACGAAATGTTGCTTTTCCCCAAAAAACAAAATATCTCCACATATTTAATTTCAAAATCATACTAAGCGTTCCCTGGTGATATCCATACTTTTATTATGCCTTGAAATGTGGACCATAACAACAGACATTGAAAGAAGGATACAGGCAATGGAGGTGAGATGCTTTCGCAAACTCCTTGGTATCTCATACAGGGATTACATCACTAAGGAGGAAGAGAAAATCAGAACTGAAAACACCATCGGCCAATATGAAGAGCTCCTGACTGCAAAAACGCGAACTGAAGTGGTGCGGGTACGTCACACAAACATCTGGACTGGTCAGAATTGTTCTACAAGGAACAGTGCAAGGAAGGAGACGAAGAGGCAGACAGAGAAAATGATGGGAAGACAACATCAGGAGTGGACTGGCCTTGAGACTTGCAACGGAAAGCTGAAAACTACAAAAAGTGGAGGAAGCTGGTTGCAAAATCTTCAGTGCTGCCCCAACGGTCTACGAGACTACGAAATAGGTGAAGAAAAAGGTGCGACTCCAAAATAGCCGTACATAAACTTCTCATCCAATGTGTACAAGCCGACCGTTTCACCGTGATTCCTAGTATTTATTTATTTATTTATTTATTCATTATTTATTTATTTAGAGGATAATGGAATGAGCACTCATGTGCTTTTTTACATCCAGTCCCCGTGTGTATGCAGTTTTGTAAATCTTGTCATCTGTTCCCACCAGCACACAATGACCCACTCTTGCGAAAACGGAACAGGATTTAACGTGTGCGCAAGACGTTCTGCGTGCGTTCGCACACGGGGCCTCGATTTACAGTCTCATCCAAAAGATTTTGAGGAGAGAGGAGTCCAGCACTGATGTTAACTCCAGGGGGAAAATTCCCTCGAACGGGGAATCGAACCCGGATCGTCAAACGCAATTTTCTGACCACTAAGCTATCCAGTCCCCAGGTATGATAGGTGAAACAGATTGCAGATTCTAAATTTCCCCAAGGGTCTTAACAACATCCAAAAAAAAAAAATTACAAGAGGGGGGAGGGGAATGGAACTGGTTTTTTGAAGCCTACGCTCACATGCCGATCTTTTGACGCAGATGTTTCGCCATACATCTGCAGCGGCGCAGTTAAAGGGTTAAAGGCACGGCAGGCAGGCAGGCAGGCAGGAAGGAAGAGAGACAGAGGCAGAACTGCTTTGACTGTTTTCA
>CM060332.1:5443482-5453482 GCA_030674155.1 Stramonita haemastoma
CCTACCTACCTACCTACCTACCTACCTACCTACCTACCTACCT
Organism: Stramonita haemastoma; assembly: GCA_030674155.1. NCBI lineage: Eukaryota > Metazoa > Mollusca > Gastropoda > Neogastropoda > Muricidae > Stramonita > Stramonita haemastoma. The sequence continues at coordinate 5,443,526 of CM060332.1, forward strand.
GTCAACCTGCCTATGAACCTACATATCTAATTAATTCTTTGTGATCTGTAAGCCTATGTACACATACTCTCTAGCGCACGCGCGTGCGCACGGCGTGCGCGCGCGCGTGTGCGCGCGCGCGCGCGCGCGGTGTGTGTGTGTGTGTGTGTGTGTGTGTGTGTGTGTGTGTTGTGTGTGTGTCTGTAGCTGACTGTCTGTCTGTGTCTGTCTGTCTGTCTGTCTGCAAATGTGTGTGAGTCAATTGACATGCGTGCGCGTGTGTGCTATGAATGAGAGAGACGACAGAGATATAGGACAGAGAGAGAGAGAGACAGACAGAGAGAGGAGGGAGATCTATCAATACCTGTTGATAAACCAAACCTCACCAGAACAACAGCAGAAAGGCCGACACAAACTTTTCAAAGAGAATGTATGTATGTATGTATGTATGTATGTATGTATGTATGTATGTATGTATGTATGTATGTATGTATGTATGTATGTATGTATGTATGTATGTATGTATGTATGTTATGTATGTATGTATGTATATACCCATAGGCATAAAGTAATAATTATTCTAAACGTCAAGTACTTCATTTCACTGTGTATTTTTAAAAGCGCGTTTGGGAAGATCACGTCGCCAGATGAGCAGCGCCACCTAGAATTCTTTTTTCCTCTCAAATTTTCCTGTAAGCATATTATGTTTGCTTCCTATCAGAGCATCTAGGGACAACTGTTTTGTAGCCGTGGGGTTCTTTAGTGGTAAAGGTGTCCCATAAACTGTGTGGTCATAGGGAAGCAAGGCATCAGAGACCTCAACTTTCCTGGGGGCCAGCATGTTGAGGGCGGCGCCCATCTCCTCTCCCTCGCTGCTTTACCTTCCCTGACCCTAAAGAAGGCAGGTACCCATTTACAGCTGGGTGAACTGGAGGAGTGTACTGAAGCCAAAGTGCGGAAGCGGTCACCCATTCAATTGGTAATCACGCTCAATACTGCATAACCTTAGCTTGGGGAAAGTGAGTGCTCTGACCGCTGAGCTATCCTCTCCCCATGAGGTTCTTTGACGTACGTGAGCTGAAGTGTGCAGTACACAGGGACTTGGGGTTTATCGTCTCATCCCAAAGACTAGCACCCCAGACCACAATTGAAGGTATAGAGAATGGGGGGAGGGGAAATAGGATGGGGAGCGCGAGCACAACTGGGGATGGAACCCACACTCCTCGCTTTCTAATGTAGGTGCCTTACTTCTAGACCACTGACACATCCTGGGAAGTTCAGGTATGTAGGTGGATCGGTGGTCTGGAGGTAACGCACTTGTCTAGAAAGCAAAAAATGCAGATTCGATCCCCGTTCGCGTTCCAAGCTTTCCCCTTATCCACTACACATTGAGTGGTGGTCTGGTTTCTAGTCTTTCTGGATGAGACGATAAACCGAGTTTCTGTGTGCAACATGAACTCAGCGCACGTAAAAGAACCTACGACTACGAGAAAGTTGTCCCTGGCAAAAAACTCTGTAGACAAAAGGCCATTTTGATTGAGTAACAAATACGTTTACAAACAGAACAATTCAAAAACAAAATATGGGTGGCGCGGCTCTTGTGGCGACGAAGCACTCTATCAGAGAAGAGCAGCTCGAAATTTCACAGCAGAGAAACCTGTCGTGACTGAAAGTGGTACTTAATTTAATTCAACTCCAAATCAATTATATCAGCTTTGTTTTTAGTACGGCTGGGGGGGGGGGGGTGCGTGTGTGTGTTGTATGTGTGTGTGTGCAATTATATCAGCTTTTTTTTTAGTGTGGGGAGAAAGTGTGTGTGTGCATGCGTGCGTGCGAGCGCGCGCGCGCGCGCGTGTGTGTGTCTGTGTGTTTGTGTGTCTGTGTGTGTATTGTGTGTGTGTGTGTGTGTGTGTGTGTTTTGTGTGCCTGTGTGTGTGTCTGTATGTGTGTCTGTGTGCATCTATGTCTGTGTATGTGTGTGGGTGGGTGGGGGGGGGGTTGCATCTGACGTCAAAGCAAGCTGACTTCAGAGGGATTAAATCTACGCCGTCCCCGCCTCTCCCCTAGATGACATCAAAGTGTTCACACTTTTTTCCCTCTCTTCCGGTCCCTCTAGGCTTTAGACTCTCCCCACACCAACCAGGAATTAAAAAAAAAAAAAAAACAGGACGGAAGAGGGAAATGAAATAAAACCTACAACAAGATCTTATCAATCTCAGTTACTTGGTAAACTGCGAACATGCAAAAGGGTGGTGTGTGTGTGTGTGTGGTGGTGGTGTGTGTGTGTGTGTGTGTGTGGTGTGTGTGTGTGTGTGTGTGTGTGTGGTGTGGGGTGGTGAGGGTGTGGTGTGTGTAGAGAGAGAGAGGAGAGAGAGAGAGAGAGAGAGAGAGAGAGAGAGAGAGAGAAAGAGAGAGGTGAGAGAGGAGAGAGAGAGAGAGAGAGAGAGAGAGAGTATGAAGGGTGAGATAAGGAAGAGAGGAGAGAGAGAGAGAGAGAGAGAGAGAGAGAGAGAGAGAGAGAGAGAGAGAGAGAGAGAGAGAGAGAGAAGAGAGAAGAGAGACGGGAGCAGACAGACAGAGACAGACAGACAGAGACAGACGACAGACAGAGACAGACAGACAGACAGAGACAGAGAGACGACAGACAGACAGACAGACAGACACAGAGACAGAGAGTGACAATGGAAAAAGTGAGCGAGAGATAGAGACTCGGGGGAGGAACGTTTTTTTTCCACCCATCCCCCACTAACCCCACCCCACCCCCTGCGCCCCTGTCTTTTGTGACATTCCTATCCTGATGTTCTCACACCGCTCATTCTGATAATGATCACCACCCCAGCCATCACACCTAGGTACGTTATGTCTTGTGCTCGGGGCCAAAAGTCAATGAGAACATTATCAATGGTGGCCTCTGTAAGGCCACGAGCCAAAAGAGCCCTGCACTTCTGTAGTATTCGCCATAGGGTGTGTTCGTATGAAGAATGGTCCTGTTTGGTTTTCGTTTTGTTTGGCTGAGCACTAAGGAGGCTTTTTCGTTGTCATGGTTTCTGTTCTCCTCAGCTTCCTGTCCTACAAGAAAGTCAGTCGGTTGTAGGATGGGGAGCGATGGTGATGGGAAGTTTTGTTGTCGTTGTTGTTGTCGTGTTGTTGTCGTTGTTGTTGTTGTTGTTGTTGTTTCGTTCTTCGGTTAGAGCTGTGAAGTTGGTCAATGGTGATATTTTTACCTATGCTACTTTTATTTTGCCCACCATTCAAGTTGCCGCATGAGGTCTGAACACGAGACCAGTGTGCATGCAATTTTTAACAGATTTTTGTTGGTCATCCGTTCTTACCGGCACCAATGGCCTTCTCTTCCAAACTCCAGAATAGGTTTTAAATTGCGCACAAGATGGCAACAAATAATTTTGATTTCTGATTTCAAGATGTTCACACACAGAACCTGGGAAGGACTGTTGAGGAGTGGAGTCAATACTGATGTTAACTCCTGCAGGGAAAATCCTCATGAACGGGCATTTGGATGTTAGTCCAAACCCAGGTTTGTTCCTGGGCCTTCAAACCACAATCACAATGGTCTGACCACTAGGCTACACTTCCCCCTCCTCTCTGCTGGAGGTAATGATTTAAAGATGATCTAGAAAGCATGGATCAATTGTCGCGTTGGGCGCTCGTTCCCCCGCTTTAGCACCTAGGGGTCACCCAGAACATGTACTCTGTCTGTCTCTCTCATCCCACCTGGGAATCACTGTGAGACTGTAAGTACACACTGGAGGAGTGAGAAGTTCGCGTGAATGGCCGTTTTGTTTAACTCTCAACCCGTCCTAGAGGATGCGGCAATTGGCAGCTGGCTATTAAGTGAGATATAATGGGTTCTTATGTTTGATTTAGAATCCCTATGGTTATCAGAAAGATCCGCTGGGACTTTGGTATAACCTCAAGAACATCAACATCGAGGACCATTCCATGTTGTGTTTCTGTTTACATGGAGAATACAGGTTGTCACACTAGGAGCTTTAGTCATGGATGGAGACAATGATCATCTTCGAGGCCTAACAGCACTGCATGTCAGCTTTGTCCTTTGGCTTACTTACGTCCAACCTATCACAGCTTTTGGCTCTGGCCAAGATGAACTAAATAACAAGCTGCCATGGCGCAGTGGTGACGTGTTGGGTTATCCTGTGGGAGGTCGCGGGTTCAAATCCTGTAAGAGTCAAGGGATTTCTTTGAACTGCCGGTTCCTACCCAGAATGAGTTTGCTGTGGGCTCATTGGGGAAGACTGGGACCCCACAATTAAGTCTTATTTTCTTTACAAATGCGATTTTGAAACTGGTTCTTAACTTACCAACCAGCACTGCAAGTGTCTGTGTCTACTTTAGCTCGGGTTGATGCCAGGATATAGAATGATAGATCCCCGAAATGGAAAGGCGGGCACCTGAATGGTGGGTAATAATGTCTGCATACGCTTGTTCTTCACGTTGATAAACTCAGAGCTCTACCGAGGAACGAACAAAAAAGACCAGGAAGCGTAGACTACAGCCCTGACAAATGGTGTACAAGCTGCTGTACCTCCATAGCAGCAGCATATAATTATTTCATCATCCTCATCATCAGTGATCTTTCTCGCGGTAAAAGAAAATTGCCTCTGATTCAGCTTCCCGGTTGCTCTGGTTTCATGGTGACCTCAGTTTCGGTTTTGCACATAATTCTGTACCAACGGTGAGTTTGTGCCAAATCCTTCAGGGGTGGGGGTTCATGGGGAGGGTTGTTGGAGGGACGTTGTGGTGGTCACCAAAGCAGATGGGTGTCTTTCTGATTATGGCTGCGCGAGAAAGCTATTGTTGTTGTTGTCAGTATGGGGGCTTAAGTAGGTGGTGTCCTGGGTGTGTTAGCTCAGAACAGGCACCACTGAACATCACCAAAGGAACACAGCAGAAGTGCAGGGCCCCTCTGGTTGCTGTCCCACGGCATCCTAGCATTGAGGGTTCCCTGTGGACCCATGACCCTGAGGAAGCGACATCACCAGTCTGGGTATGGCTGGGAGGGACAGATGGACATGAGCAGCTGTGGAAACAACAGGACATCAATGTCACAGAGGATGAAGCAGAAAGAAAGATTAACCCAAGGATTCAAAACTTGACTGCCAATGAGGAAATTCTGCCAAACACGAAGTAATCCATCAAGTTGTGCAAGGTTTTGTTTTGTTTTTTAAGAATATAATTACGATAACTGTCAATTCTGTGTGGGCTTTCTTTAATTTAATGTGGGTGAAATATAATTATAGTTTGACAAAAAGTCCAGTTTATCAAAAGCAATCTGGAATTCTTAAGTTCTGGTAGTTATCTAAATACAACATTCCCCTGGATACTCCATCCTACCCCCCCCCCCCACCCCTAAAAGAAAAAAACAAAATATAAAAACAATTATTTAAAAAGGCTTTTTGTCTTTTTCCTTGCTAGAGCTCCAAAATTCACCAATGGTGAGATTAAGCACATGCAGTCGTCTTTGCCCGCCAAAAAGGTAGCCGCACTCCTTCTTCGGGGATAAAATCGAAGACTAAAAACAAACCTTAAACCTACACAACCAACTCCACAGGGAACTGGGCACCAAACTCACCTTGGCAGCAACACCACCACCACCAGCACTATCACCACCAAGACCACACACACATACACGCCCTAGCCAGCCCCGGACCTCAGCCACCACACACGTTTTGTTTACGCCATTCCAGGACTGCAGTTCGGACTGTTTCCCACAGCAAATCCATCAACATCCAGATTCACACACAAACGCACCCAGACAGGTTTTGCAACGGCGCAGTTGGTTGGCGCGAGTGTTTGCAACAGACGCTGTGATTGGCCCGCTTTCCTGTTCTCCCCCTGATCCCTCTAGCGGAGCGATATGGCTGCAAAGCGCTCATCAAGGGCGATAATTGGCAATGAGATGGAAGCAGGTTCTTTTGAGCTTGGGCTTGCACACGGCTCTAATATTACCCATGATTCTCTGCTGACGAGAGGTCTGTGCCAATATGGCTGCCGTGTCTGGTACAATTTTTTTTTAAACCTGCGTGCGTGCGCGCGCACACACCACACACACACACACACACACACACACACACACACACACACACACACACACACACACACACACACACACACACACACACACACAGAAGGAAAGGGAGTTTTAAAGAAAAGGGGAAAAGCTCCATGTTCGATTTGGAAAGGAAGGAGATTGTTGATGTTTCAGGCTTGATGTTTTTCCAGAATTTGGAAGCTAGCGGATCTATTTTTTGAAGGAGTGCCCTTGTCTGTTTTCGGGGAATGTTTAAAATGCACTTGATGGAATGCTTGTCCTTTTATCGTCTTGTTTGTTTTGTTCTGTTTTCTGTGTCTTTTCTAATGTGTTTGAAATTGAGAGATGTTTGATTTATGCAACAAATCTATTGGTGTTTTTTTGTTTCTTTGTGTATGGAGATAGATAGAAAGAAGAAGAAAGAAGATAGAAGATAGATAGATAGATAGATAGATAGATAGATAGATAGATAGATAGATAGATAGATAGATAGATAGATAGATAGATAGATAGATAGATAGATAGATAGATAGATAGATAGATAGATAGACGCGGCGGGCGGCGGCGGTGACTGGACGACGGACGGGACGACGGAACTGACGACAGATAGACTAGACTGACAGACATGACAGACTATGACAGATCAGATGATAGATTGATATGATAATAGATAGATAGATAGATAAGATATAGATAGATATAGATAGATAAGATAGATAGAATAGATAGATAAGTGGGATGATGACTAGACTGAGACTAACTGACTGACTAATTGCTTGCTAGATGATTGATAAGATAGATTGATGATCAGTGATTGATTGACGATGATAATTCTTATTCCCAAGGGTTACAGATATATTGACCATATATACATATACAAGAGAAGTGGAGAAAAGAGAGAGAGGAGAGAAATGAGAGCAGAGACAAGGAATACACACCACACAGAGATAGAGAGAGCGAAAACTATAGAGACAAGAGAAATAATTTATCACAATAAAGCCACCGGCCATTACGTAAAAGAAGTGGAATATTTGTATAGAGAACCGTTAGGCTGTCTACTATATTCTGTTGGGATGTGTCCTTCCCCAACATCCTCTAAAACTGCTTAAAGCGACACAAAGTGTACTTCATCTTGCAATGCTTCCTCAAATGATAGAGTACAGAAACTGTGTGTGTGTGTGTGTGTGTGTGTGTGTGTGTGTGTGTGTGTGTGTGTGTGTGTGTGTGTGTGTGTGTTGTGTGTGTGTGTTGTGTGTTGTGTGTCTGTTGTCTCTGTTCTTCTGTCTGTCTGTCTGTTGTCTGTGTCTGTGTTCTGTGTGTGTGTGTGTGTTGTGTGTGTGTGTGTGTGTTGTGTGTGTGTGTGAGTATGTGTGTGTGTGTTTCTGTGTGTTTGTGTGTGTTGTGTGTGTGTGTTGTGTGTGAGACAGACAGATAGACAGACGAGACAGACAGACAAAAGACAGACAGACAGACAAACAGAGACAGACAAACAAAGAGTCTGATTGTGGATATTTTTCCCAAGACACTGTGTAAGTAAGGTAAACGCAAGCAAACTGCAGGTTTGTCAAGAATATGCCATGTATGCTCTACACAGGTCTAGCACAGTGGAGTTTTGCCAACATCGTTTGTTATCAATGCCAGATGTCCCCTTAGCATTCAAAGTGTAAATAAGAAGGAAGGTGGCAGGACGGCTAAGACGTTCATCTGCTTAACAAGTAAACCGTGAAACTCTGGGTTCGATTCCCAGCAGTGCACTTTCTTGCCAACTTGACCGGAAAATCAAAATGAAGATCAAAGTCCTCCAGATCTGACTATCAACTGAGGCCCCGGCCACACAGAGCATCTTGCGGGCACGTTAAAAACCCGTTTTGCCTTTCCAAAGAGTAGGCCGATTTCGTGCCAGTAGGAACCGATGACAAACAACAACAAAAAATCCGCATGCACACATTCGCCGTTTTGAGACACCATCCCCAAAGTCGGACTGCGGCTACCTAAAATGGTGGTGATTGGAGGGGGGGGGTTACTACTTGCATACACAAAAATCTCACCATTGGTAAACCTCGGAGCTTTAGCCGGGGAACGAAAAAAAAACCAATTGTAAATGAATCTACCCATAGTTCATGCAGATTAGTTCACAATTATTATAAAACTTGGCATTTATTCTTCTTCGAAAGCTCAGACAGCAACTATTGTTGTCTGTCAAATGAGCAAAATTGCGTCGCGCTGCCGTAAAGTGCCTGACAAGTCAGACCCAGCGCATCTGACTTCGGCATAAGAGAGAACCGTTATCTCTCAAGTATTTCTAGAAAAAAAAACAGACAAGAGAACGGACTAAGAAGGCATCAAAACGGACAAGAAGGGGGTAACAGACAATAATAAAAATAATAAAAAATAAGGCAGAAACAAAGAGAGGGATAGAAAAGAGGAAAATCCTAGCACAAAATATTCAGGTGGTAATAGTATCTATGTTAATGTTGACATTATCCCCACGGGAGAAAACTTGTTAACACAAGATCAAACAAGTCTCCTCAGCAGCAATTCAATCGTAAGTTCCTGTGCATCAAACAAAACGGTTTTACATTAAGTCAGACCATTACCCACGATCCTGCCTCGCTACGAGTTAGCCTACTCTTACCAAAGGCGGAACGGGTTTTAGCGTGCGCATAAGATCATCTTCGTTTATTTGCACACAGGACTTCGGTGTTCGTGTACTTGCACACAGGACTTCGGTGTTGATTACTTCGGTATGGTATTTGCACACAGGACTTCGGTGTTCGTGTATTTGCACAGACTTCGTGTTGTATTGAAATTCGTGTGTCGTGTATTTGCACACAGGACTTCGGTGTGTCGTGTATTTGCACACAGGACTTCGGTGTGTCGTGTATTTGCACACAGGACTTAGGTGTGTCGTCTCACCCGAAGGACTTTCGGGGGAGTGAAATCAGCACTGAAGTTAACTGCAGGGTAGAAAATCCCCTTGAACAAGTACTTCGGTGGTGGTTCAATCCGGGCAAAGCTCGATCCCGCGTCGTCAACTCAACATCGCCACGTTCTAACCACTAGGCTATACCCCCCCCCCTCCCCCTCCCCCAACCCTGGCTCTATATCAGTGTAAGATAAAAGCTGATATTCGCATAGCAACAAAAAAAGGGGGGGGGGGGGGGAACGTATCTAACGCGCTGTTTGCAACAAGGGAATTTTCATATTAAACAACAGCGCACGAAGCTAAAGTAGTCTGCTGAACGCCGCTGAAATGCTGCATCCATCCCGGACGTCGGAACGCGGCTACCTTAATGGTGAGCAAAAATCGATAGCATATACACAAGATCTCATCATTGGTGAACCTCGGAGCTGCAGCCGAGGAATAAACACAAACAAAACAAAAACAGAAAAAAGAAAGAAAGGAAAACTATATTCTAACACAAAGTTAGAAAAAGTTATATGCACCGTTTTATTAGTGTGCATTCAGAGAGAAAAACAGTGATGCAATATCTATGATTAGACTGTATCCCTTTTCGTGGGACAGGAAAATTCGAGCGCTATTCAAAACTATTTGAAACTCTCTTTATCATGATAATGATATTGTATTCTGATAGAAAGAGATTAAAAAAACGAAAGAAACTAAGTTCTGGCTACTAGTATCAGCTTTCTAAAAAAAACAAAAAAAACAGTAGCTGTTCGGCAAACTCTTTTCAGAAAGAAATGTGACTTAAATACCATTCCTAATCAGCCATTTTCCCAGCATTATAGAGGCAAATTAACCAAAAAACACATCATTCCTTACAATACCGTTTTCAATTAGCACACAGCAAAAAAAAATCATCATTACTTAAAAACATTTTAAACCATCTTATCTGATCCGCATAATAAAAGTCGTACGCATTGTAGATAGTAATTTCTCTTGTTGA
>CM060332.1:5465982-5470982 GCA_030674155.1 Stramonita haemastoma
TCAATGGAATAAACTTTACTCTCAGATTAGAAAAGAAAGGGCAAGACAAAACAAAGTGAACTTCATCTTCAATTGACTCTTTGCATAGTGGACACAACAAATCAGCTTCATGTACACGTCGGTAGCGACAGACATGTACATTAATTTCAGATACACCAAACCGGAATCTGGTTAAAATGAATCGTAAATGTCTGTCCATACTAACTGAAAGATATTTCTTCAAAATATGAGTTGAACTATGAATTCTGTATATGTCAAATCTATTACTGGATTGAATATGACTTTCCCAACTTTGCCATCTGCAGTCTACCAGCCGTTGACGAAGAGTTTGTATAAATATTTTTTCCTCACTTACCCCTGAAATATCCATGCATACCCCAGTCCTAGTTCACATATACATATGCGGACATTAGTTACCCAGTTAGTTTTACCCATTGTATCTAAATTATATAGCATATCATAGGCCTTACGTGGAAGTCTATCATCACTCATTTTTAACAATTTAAACCAATAACGGACACATTTCACCACAGAATTAATATGAATGGGATACCTATTTGTTTCACCATACACTAAGTCATTTGGTGTTCTCATTTCAACACCCAAAAATTTCTTTAGACCAAATAAATGAACTGACTCACACTGTACAGCAGCATTGTTGTCTAAACCCCATAACTCAGATCCATATTGGACAATGGGCTGTATCTGAGCATCAAATATTTTAAGAAAAAGTTGCAAAGAATTGTTATTTATCAACGAAAGCTTTCTCATAATAAGAAACAATACATTTTTTGCTCTACTACAGAGGTCTTTACTGGCAGCAACAAAACTCAAACGAGTAGAAAAAATAATACCCAGATATCTATAAGCATTCACAACAGTCATTTCAACGCCATCATACACCCATTTCTCTCTGGCTGCCAAAAACCCACCTTTTCTAAAAACAATAATATTACTTTTATTCATATTGACTTTCAACTGCAGTTCATTTGCTGCATTCTTCAAATTATTAAGTTGACATTGCAGACCAACAACAGTTTCTGATAACAAAACTATGTCATCAGCTAACAGCAAAATAAACAATTCATAGAAATCAACTGTAAATTTTGCACCATGTCTTCCCTTTTCAATCACTTGTATTGCAAATTCATTGATAAATAATGAAAACAAAATCGGACTGCAAACATCACCCTGTTTTACTCCCTTTGTGCAGTTTATGAAATCAGTTAGCTTGTTTCCAGACCTGACACGTGTTTTGACAACATCATACATACTTTTTATACATCTAAACAGCTTTCCTCTAATCCCTTGTTTTATCAAAATAGGCCACAACAAATTTCTATTGATTGAGTCAAACGCCTTCTCAAAGTCTATAAACGCTACATATAGTTTACGGTTATAAGAAAATTGTTTTTGAATGAAGGCCAGAAGAGTAAACATGTGATCGATTGTTGAATAGCCTCGCTTAAAACCAGCCTGATGTTCTCCAATTAAATTAGTTTCTTCTACGTATTCTTGCAGTCTTCTGTTAATGACAATGCTATATATTTTACTACAAATGTCAGACAGAGAAATGCCCCTATAGTTATTTGTATCGTTTACATTACCCTTTTTATAGAGAGGAAGAATAATAGATTCACACCAGTTTTCAGGAAAAATGCCTTGGTCAAATAAAGTATTAAAAAACTTGACAAGAAAGTCTATAATTTGTTTGCAAGGAGCTTTGAAAAGTTCGCCAACAATGCCATCTGGACCTGGAGCTTTGCGATTCTTAATTTTTCTAAGTGCAAACACAACTTCTTCTTGAGATATTGGGCGATCCATAACACAATGTTCATTATCTAGAAAATCATAATCACTGCTATCACAAATACAATCTTGATCAAGTAAGGCTTTAAAATGCTTGAACCAATCATCCAACACAATGCTATTCAGTGGCTGTCTCTTTTTTAGTGATACTTTACTCATGTAGTGCCAAAATTCTTTTTGATTATTAATGTTAGATACAAGATTCGCTACCAAATTGTCATTAAACACTTTTTTCTTTCTCATCAATGTGTTTTTGTACTCTCTTCTAGCTTTAACATATAAATCTCTATCATTGTCATTTAAATTTCTACGAAAATGTCTTAATAATCTACGTACATTCCTTCTCATTTGTTTACACTCTTCATCAAACCAACTCTGCTGTCTTCTATTACCATTGATCCTAACAGATTTTTTCATACATTCTGCGCTTTCTCTAATACATCCAATGAAAATTTCCAAAGCATCATTTATATTCGCATCAATCATTTCCATGGCATATTTTATTCTATCATTCATATCGGAATCATGTAATCTACGATAAAAATTTTCACTACATTCTTCATTCCAAACTAACTTTTCTGTCACTTGAACGTCATCACCTTGTTCTAGACATATGTCTTCTTGTGAACTTGAAAACAAAATACGAAATTCTACAGGAAAGTGGTCAGATTCCAAACGATCAGTAACATGTAATTCACACAAATCATGAATAGCATCATACAAATCAACAGACAAAATGAAATAATCGTTCACACTGCAGCCACTATCTCCACTGTATGTGTAGCGACCTTCCTGGTCACCATTACACAAGCCATTTAAAACAATCATATCTAACGCAGTGCACATACTAAGAAGAAAATTACCATAAGAATTAGTGTGAATATCTTGAGAACAACGAGCAGAAGAGACAGTACTACTTTTGTACTGAAGTTCAATGTCATTTGATACCTGTATTGGAGAAACATTTGCAATTCTACTATTCAAATCACCACAAATAATAATATAAACATTGTCAAGCGACAATAATAAATCAGTCAAGCACTCTTCAAGAATAGTAATTCCATTATCATAATCAAAGTGTACATAAAACGGGGAACCCTCTGGAGGAACATAAGCACAAACATATAAAACATCTTTTGGGAAACTGAATAACTGTTTATTGATCAAAAATGCACAAATATTTTCATATCTAGTATTCAGTTCACGAACAAATGTACACATCTCGTTTTTCACTAAACACAGTATCCCACCTGATTTTCTCCCTTGTTTTGACAGTTTAATTGCAGGTTTTACAAATGTTTTAAATCCTGGAAAAAAATTGGAATCAATTCATCAAACGTCTCCAAAAGACAAATGAAATCAAAAGATGAAATATATGTTACAAAATCATTATGTATAAATTTTGATCGCAAACCATTAACGTTCCAGGAAAGAAAAGAGAAACTTCTAAATTTAGCAACGAACGGTGACGTCGTGTTTGCAACACTAGGGGGAATTCCCGTAGACTGACAGTTTCCTTCTGAACTATCGTGCGTGCAAGGAGAGGGCGCATCATAAACAAACGAGCTTGAGTTATTTCTGCATGCATGTACCCTCGCACGTGCTACGGGTGTGACCGAACAGGCTGTCGGAAGAGAGCTACATACGTTTGCTGGCGAGGTTCTAGGTGCAGGGGTAGATTTTGTTCCCCTCTGAGAAATAACCCCACCACTTTTTCTTCTTCCATGGGGCCGGCCGAACCCTTATCTGATTTCTATCAAAGAGTCCCGAGAGTCCAGGCCAAACTTCTTGCCATCTATAAAGAGATGGTCATGCACCATGCGGACCTGTTTTCCCTCACTCCTCGCCTGCTTCAGGTGAGGGCTCAACTTCCGCCTGACCTCACGGACTCTCAACGAGAAATCTTCACCTACAAAGATGTTCGTCCCCTTAAGCTTCTGCCTTGCTCTAAGAATTTTTAATTTCTGCTTGAAAAAACAACAGCGAGCGATAATTGGGGAATCGGGCTTCGAACCAAGACGGTGAACTCGATCGAACTCAATGGTATCAGTCAGCTCAAGTTTGTCAGTAACTAAATCCTGAAGCATGTGCTCACAGTCTTCAGTTGTCTCACCACCATCACGCTTACCAACACCATGAAAAATCAAGTTGTTTCGGCGAGACCGATTCTCAAGATCATCGTTCTTTCGCTCGAGGTCATTGACTCTGTCACACAAGTCACTGTTCTGCTGTTCTAACACTCTATTCCTGTCATACAGTTCTTTGATTTCATCTTTCAGACTTGTCACAACTTCATGCAGGTCATTGTGTTCCTGGCGTAACATCTTGAGGTCCTCCTGCACACCGTCCATTTTCTGGTTCATGTCATTCAGCTTGGTCATGATGTCAGTCAGCGAGGGTTCCTTAGTAGAGCGAGAGGGGTAGGAGGTAGACAGCCTGGTCTGCCGGGTGTTACCTGATGCCGTAGAGGCTCCGGAGTCACCGGGGTTGGGGCCAGGATTGACCTCAACGTCTCCACAACGCAGGAGCAGGTCACCCCCACCGTGATGCAGGAACAAATTGTCCCCCCAGAACAGGTACAGGAGGGTCAAACCAAGGAGGACACCGGTCGTACGGTAGCGAACTTTCAACGTGGTCACCCGCATGGCTTTCTTGAATTGACATCTTCGCCACATAAAATTCAGGTATATCGGCAGAAAGGTACCACATGAAGTACGGAAATCCAGCTGGCTGGAAGGCATGGTACCTTACAAGATAGGTCCCCAACTTATGGCACCATACACACAGTCTGTCCGTAGTAATTACCAAAAAACTTCAGACGATGTCACACGCAGCTTGTAGCTTGATGCACGTGCTAGTCACCCCGAGAGAGAGAGAGAGAGAGAGAGAGAGAGAGAGAGAGAGAGAGAGAGAGAGAGAGAGAGACAGAGAGACAGAGAGACAGAGAGACAGACAGACAGACAGACAGACAGACAGGCAAGGCAAGGCAAGGCAAGGCAAGGCAAGGCAAGGCAAAGTCTTTTATTCGAGGATAATAGATAAGCACTCGTGTGCTTTTTTACATCCAGTCTCCGCCCTTTTCAGGGATATATCAAGTTGAAAATATACTAAACAATAAGACTTTACGCAGTACCAAACAACACACAAGAATAAAGGACACTATATATGATAAGGTAATACAATGTACTCTT
>CM060332.1:5475982-5491826 GCA_030674155.1 Stramonita haemastoma
TATAGAGAAGAAACAACAAGGGACCAAGCACTGATCCTTGCGGTACACCAAAGTTATTTACAAGAAAACTTGAAGAAGTGTTGTTTAGATATACTTTTTGCTGTCTTTCAGATAGGAAAGATGAAATCAGTTCGAGGATACTAGGAGATAGTTTGTAGACCGCAAGCTTCCGTAGTAGTAGCCTGTGGTCAATAACATCGAAAGCTTTAGCAAAATCAATAAAAAGTATACCTGTAAATTCTTTTTTATTCATATTAAGCAGCAATTTATCTGTCAGTTTAACAAGAGTGGTGTGGCATGAATGGTTTGCTCTGAAACCAGATTGATTTGGGTGTAATAGATTATGTTTGTTTAAGTGTGCAAGTAAACATTTGTAAATGTGCTGTTCTAATGGTTTTGAAAGAGTGGATAATATTGATATTGGTCTATAGTTTGATGGTTCTGAGGTATTGCCAGATTTGTGTAAAGGAATAATTTTTGCCTGTTTTAAGAGTTTAGGAAAGGTGTTTTTGCTTATGCAAAGATTGTAGACATATGTAAGTGTTTCTGCTATAATTGATGCGGATAGTTTAAGAATTTTCCCATCTAGTCCATCGAGACCACGTGTTGAGGATTGTTTCAGATGATTTAAAGCAGTGAATACTTCATTAACTGTAATAAGTTTTATTTCAGTTTTAGATTGAATATTCTTACTGTCGCAGAAAGCTTTCAATTTTTTCAAGTCATTTTCTTTTGATTTGTCCTTAAAGATTAGTTGGTCAACAACAGATGTGAAATGAAGATTTAATTTATCAGCAGATATATCACAGTGAATGTTTGAGTTATTATTAAAACTTTTTTTGGTGAGCTGGTTAATAGTTTTCCAAATACATCTATTGTCCCTGTTGTTTTTAAGAAGCTCTTCAAAATACTTTTTTTTTTCAGCACGTAAAAGTGAAGTTACATAATTTCTTTGTTTCTTATAATCGTCTCGGAAACCTTTCTTTAATAGATAATCCCTATGATGTATATGTTTCTGTATTTTGTCAGTAAGCCAAGGTGGTTTTGTTTTGTATTTAACTCTTTTTGTTTGTAATGGAGCATGTTTATTGTAAACATTATAAAAAATAGAATACCAATATTCAATGGCTAGATTAGGATCCGTAATTTGATAAACATTGTTTAGATGTGAATTGAGAAGATCCTGTAGAAAGATGTTACTGTTAAAGTGTGAAAAATTTCTATAAGTTATAGTTTTGTGGCTAACTTTAGGAATTTTTACTCCTTTCTTGGACCATGTAATGCATATAGGGAAGTGATCACTGCAGCCAGAAATTGGAACATTTACCTCTACAATAGTTTCTTTATTTACAACATATATATGGTCAATCAAAGTTTTTGAAATATCTGTGACACGAGTTGGCATAGTTATCAATTGTTTCAAGTTGAAAGATTCGAATGTCTGTATCCAATGGTTATTTGGTTTTAATAAATCAATATTGAAATCACCTAATATAATAATATCATCATAATCTTTATCTATACTATCAAACATAGAAACATAGTGATCAATCCATTCTGCTTTTTCTTTGGGATTTCTATAAAGAAAACATAAAAGAATTGGTCTGGAATTTCTTAGTTTGATTTCAATCCAAATTGTTTCTACATAAAGTTGTTCTAAACTTGTAACTCTTTTGAACTGAATTGATTGATGAACATAAACAGCTATACCAGTTTCTTTATGAATTTGGGGGTCTCTTCGGATTGTATTGTAGCCTGGTATTGAGATGTCATTGTCTGAAATATGAGAGGATAAATGGGTTTCTGTAAAACCAAACACATGGAAATTTTTGCCTGAATTAGATAATATAGAAGATATTTCCGTCATTTTGTGTATTGCATGATTGATGTTGAGATGACCAATTCGAAGACCATCTTTAGTTAACCATAAATTGTTTTGATGATCCATAATCAGTATAAATTGTTTATATCATGCATGTATGATCACTAATTCATACAATTAGTCCTAATGAGATCAAGCTATAGTCCGATAATAAAAAACAAATGCAGTAATAGGAAAACTGAAACAAGATCAAGTAAACTATATATGAGAAATCACAAAGCACAAAAATATACACACAAGGAAATATGAACCCACTCTCAATGAAATATTAGCTAACCAAAGAACACAATGCCAAAAAATTGTCCCAAAAATCTCTATAAGCAAAAAGGATCAAAATGCAAAAAGAGATCTCAAAATTGCCAAAGCCTTGTTTCCGTTATCAAATTCAGAACAAATAACTCTTCTGGTCAATAACACAGCCATTGGAGCATCTGGAACTACAACATTCAAACACAATCACACATCAAAATTGAGGTCAAAACTATAGAAAAAAAAAAAAAAAAAAAAAAAAAAAAAAAAAAGCAATACAAATTATCCACTTTCTACATGTGCATGGGATAGGGGGCTCTGACTTGATTTGCCATTATTTGAGAGGCCATGGAGAGCAAGTCCAAAGCATATGGATGAATATGTCTGCTGAAAGGAGGGCGGTTACTAGGAAAGTGTTCAGATGTCATAGAAGCATCTTGGTCTGAGGGAAGGTGCAAATTATGTGCTTCTTGGGATGATAGAGGAGGTGGAAAAGAATACAAGGAATTTCTTCCAAGATTCGTGTAGTTTGAATACAAAGAAGGTTGTTGGATAGAAGGTACTGAGAATGGAGTATCAGTTATATTTTCACGTGGCCTTGACCTGAGAGGTGGGTAGTGAAAAAGGGAGGAGGGAGGAGGAGGGCATGCTGGATTGACACTGTATGCATGCTGATCATGATGACTATCATGAGAATGAGACACAGCTTCTGTAAAATTACTTGTCTGAGAAGGGGGAAACCTCCGGTCAGGGTAGGTCCTAGGGCTTCTACTTGTCCTGCTTTGCTGTGATCTATAGTTGCTGAAAAAAGTCTTATGATTCCTGGTATCTGTAGATGATCTATTTGGGAGTGAGGAAACATCCTGCCCTGTTTGTCTGTTGTAGTAAGTAGGTGGCCTGTATACTCTGCTTACTGAGGAATAACTGTCCTGAAATCGACCTTGTTGATAATTTCTGCTATTAAGTTCATAAGGATGGCCATCAGTTTCAAGCATGTTCTTTGCATCATTCTCCTCAGAACTACGGTGTTCAATGTTGTTCAAGGTAAACCGAAGATTGTTTGCTATTCTGGATGTGCCTCTTTCACTGGGGTGAGTAAGATTAAAGTAGAGAACTAAACGAGGAGATCCAGAAGTAGTGGTAAAAGTGCTTGTGTGGTCAATGAATGTGATGTTTGAGTGATGACAGACTGTTTGAAGGTTTTTGTTGGAGGGATTTATGAGACAGACAGACAGACAGACAGACAGACAGACAGACAGACAGACAGACAGACAGACAGACAGACAGACAGACAGACAGACAGAGACAGAGACAGACAGACAGACAGACAGACAGACAGACAGAGACAGAGACAGACAGACAGACAGACAGAGAGACAGAGACAGAGAGAGAGAAGGCAAGGCAAGGCAAGGCAAGGCAAGGCAAGGCAAGGCAAATTCTTTTATTCGACGATAATAAATAAGCACTCGTGTGCTTGTTTACATCCAGTCCCCGCCCTTTTCAGGGATAACATCAAGATAAAAAGATAAAAAGATACAAAACAATAAAAACTATACCCAGTACCAAACAACAGTACATGCAAGAAATAAGGACACTATATATAATAAGGTCAGAGAGGGAGAAGAGAGAGAGAGAGAGAGAGAGAGAGAGAGAGAGAGAGAGAGAGAGAGAGAGAGAGAGAGAGAGAGAGAGAGAGAGAGAGAGAGAGAGAGAGACAGACAGACAGACAGACAGACAGACAGACAGACAGACAGACAGACAGACAGACAGACAGACAGACAGACAGACAGACAGACAGAGAGGATATCCTCGCCTGGTTGACACCTAGCACCAAAACTATGACACTCACAGTTACAACACTTTAAGCTTTGGTCTTACTGTTGGAGATATAGATAGAGTGGCGGTTGAGATTTTTGCGTTTTGTTTTAAGTCTGTCGCCAGGGGTTTTGGGGTGCATTGTGTTGTATTGTGTTGTGCTGTTTATTTTCATTTTTATTTCTATTTTTTCATTCTTTTATATCGAGGATAATGGAATAAGCAATCATATGCTTTTTTACATCCTGTCCCCGTTTGTATGCAGTTTTGTAAAATGTCATCTGTTCCCACTGGCACACGATGGCCTACTCTTACGAAAAGCTGAAAAGGATTTAACGTGTGCGCAAGATGTTCTGGTGCGTTTGCACACGGGGCCTCGGTTTAAAGTTATTTTTCTTCTTCTTCTTCTTCTTCTTCTTCTTCTTCTTCTTCTTCTTCTTCTTCTTCTTCTTCTTCTTCTTTGCAATTCTTCGCAATTCTTCGCAATTCTTCGCAATTCTTCTTTGCAATTCTTCGCAATTCTTCTTCGCAATTTTTCTTCTTCGCGATTCTTCTTCTTCTTCTTGTTCTTGTTCTTGTTGTTGTTGTTGTTGTTCTTGTTCTTGTTGTTGTTGTTGTTGTTTCTTCTTCTTCTTCTTCTTCTTCTTCTTCTTCTTCTTCTTCTTCTTCTTCTTCTTCTTCTTCTTCTTTGCAATTCTTCTTCGCAATTCTTCTTCGCAATTCGCAATCATTCTTCCTCTTCGCAATTCTTCCTTTTCGCAATTCTTCTTCTTTTTTCGCAATTCTTCTTCTTCTTTGCAATTCTTCTTCTTCTTCGCAATTCTTCTTCTTCTTTGCAATTCTTCTTCTTCTTTGCAATTCTTCTTCGCAATTCTTCTTTTTCTTCTTCTTCTTTTTTCTTCTTCTTCTTCTTCTTCTTCTTCTTTGCATTCTTCTTCTTTGCATTCTTCTTCTTCTTCTTCTTCTTCTTCACAATTCTTCTCTTCTTCTTCTTCTTCTTCTTCTTCTTCTTCTTCTTCTTCTTCTTCTTCTTCTTCTTCTTCTTCTCTTCTTCTTCTTTCTTTGTATTCTTCTTTGCATTCTTCTTCTTCTTTGCATTCTTCTTCTTCTTTGCATTCTTCTTCTTCTTCTTCTTCTTCTTCTTCTTCTTCTTCTTCTTCTTCTTCTTTCTTCTTCTTCTTCTTCCTTCTCTTCTTCTTCTTCTTCTTCTTTCTTCTTCTTCTTCTTCTTCTTCTCTCCCCTCTCTCCTCCTCTTCCTCAATCTCTTCATCTTCCCCCTTTCTCTCTTTCTTTCTTTCTCTCTTTATTTATTTTTTTTATCTTTTATATCGACGATAATGGAATAACCACTCGTGTGCTGTTTTACACCCAGTCCCCGTGTGTATGCAGTTTTGTAAATCTTGTCAACTGTGACAATAATAATAAATGGAACTTATATAGCGCTATATCTTGCAAAAACAAATCAAAGCGCTTGCATTCAACCAATTCTTGCGCATGCAGCCAACAACAATTACATTTTTTTTAACGAAGTCAATGCACACGCGCGCGCGCGCGCACACACACACACACACACACACACACACACACACACACACACACACATACACAACACACACACACACACACACACACACACACACACACACACACACACACACACACACACACCACACACACACACACACACACACACACACACAGAGTATAAACACACATAGAGTATAAACACTTTGGCAGGGCGGTGGATATTTCGGCTGTTGAGAGTAGGGGCAGATGATGAAACAGGATAGGAAAGTCTTAGCTTTGAAATAAGTGTGTCTTGAGGCTGGATTTAAATGTGTCATAGGTAGGCTTTTTACGAAGGGAGAGAGGGAGGTTGTTCCAGATCACTGGACCAGAAACAGAGAAAGAGCGACGGCCAACAGTGGATTGATTGAATCTAGGTATTTGTAAGCGCAGAGTATCTGCAGCAGAGCGGAGGGAACGAGAAGGAGTGTACGGGTAAAGACATTCACAGAGGTAGGAGGGTGCTGTTTTGTAAAGACATTTATAACAGAGAGTACTGATCTTATAGTTTACTCTCTGTGGCACAGGCAGCCAGTGGAGAGATTGCAAGAGAGGAGTAATGTGCTCAGATTTTTTCTTTCTGAGGACCAGTCGAGCTGCGGAGTTTTGTATACGTTGAAGGGAGTGGATAGATGATGCTGGCAGACCAGCCAAAAGAGAATTGCAATAGTCCAGACGTGAAAGAGTCAGAGACGTGACGAGTTTAGATGTTGCATCGGTGGACAGGTACTTTCGAATTGCACTAATACGTCTTAATTGACAATCAAGCACACACTCTTACGAAAAGCGAAGCTTTGATTTGGTTTCAGTTTTATACTTGGTTTGTGTGCTTGTGACTATGATTTTCTAATATGGGATTCATAACAACCAGAAAAATGTATAATGTCTGTGATTCCCTAATATTGGAATTCACAACAACAACGAAAAATGTATCATTGTGTTTCCAGTTCTGAGTTCCGAGTTGTCTGTGTCAAGCCAGGACAGCCTCAGCAGATGCCCTCCCTCCCTGTCTATCCATGTCAGCCTCATAGCGGAGCAGGGGGGGTGTTGCCGGGGGGTGCAGCTATGTCCAGTGGCCGTGTGGAGAGCGGTCCCCCTCCCTCCCTCCCTCCCTCCGCCCTTAGCGTCAGAATGAGCTGCTTCACACCATCAATACCCCATCAACCACTTCACCCTTCACCCCAACAAGCGAGGTGTAGTTTATCTCCTTCCTCTCCCTACTTCCCTCTCTCACACAGTATTGCTAAACTTCGTATATCCCTTTAGCTTTTCTTTATCCTCTACACTATACTTAGGGTACGTTGTCAATGTAGGCTTAGATCTTATTGTGGAAACAAAAGGGTTGAGGCTGCCGGGATATGTCAGTATGATAATAAGCACAGTGTGCAACCCTGTCAAATTAAGAGTCTCAAGGCATATGCACTTACATAGCAGCAGCATTACCTCACCCACAGCTGTCAGTTTCCCCCACTTTCAGCTCCTCTCAGCTGCTAATTATCCCATCCCATCCAAGCTCAGCTGTGGCCAGCTGGTGCTATTTATAGCAGGAACTGACCATACATGGACTAGGAAAAAGAAGGAGCGCGCTAAATTTAGCACTCTTGACTAGGCCCAACTGAGTGTTGTTGGATTTGTGCACTGTGCACCGCCATTATCCCTTATATTTTGACATTCTTGCAGTGTATGGTTCCAACATTGACTTGCAAATCAAATCATTTCTCACAGAAACCAGTCTACATTTTATTAGTTTTTTTTAAAAATCCTTTTAACTACAGGGTGTGATAGTATGCACGTCACTAAGTTCCTCAGTGAAATATATATACAGCACTAAAGATTGTACCTTTCAAGGACAGAATTTGAGCCCACATATGACAAAGTTTGAAGCAGTTAAATCAAGGACACAAATGTTTACTTAATCTTAATTCTTCAGAGAAAGTACTTACACAAATATTTTGGTCCATAACAAACAAAAATTCAAGATTATGGCAGTATGTGAACAGTTATGTAATTCTTGGATCAATTTTGCGAAGATTTTTAACAGATTGAAGTCACACAAAGTCACACCTTACCTCACCTGTCCCTTAACACACCTTACCTCACCTGTCCCTTAACACACCTTACCTCACCTGTCCCTTAACACACCTTACCTCACCTGTCCCTTAACACACCTTACCTCACCTGTCCCTTAACACACCTTACCTCACCTGTCCCTTAACACACCTTACCTCACCTGTCCCTTGACTAAGTGTTGTTGGAGAATTCACAGACAACTTTACACAATATCTAAACCATCCACTATGTGTGTGATTCATGAGTGATATTTTGTTTGCTTGTTTGCATGTTAACTTATTTGAGTGTATTTTTGTCCCTCTTTCTTATTCAAAAAGCATTTATCAGTTGACCTGAGAGATCGTGGAAATCCCCATCCTTAATTTACCACACACTGCCAAAATTCAAACCCATCATTACCTCATGGACCTAAGGAATTGAAGTGGAACTATCTTAATCACTCAGCTATAGGGTCTGTTTCTGTTTTGATCAAGTAGACTTGCATAGTACTGTATTAAACAGCAGTGCATTGTTTTGTACTATAGTCCTCCAGTTCACCCAGCTGTAGGCTAAAAGGGTACCTGCCCTCTTTAGGGTCAGGGAAGGTAAAGCATGCAGCGAGGGTGAGGAGATGGGCGCCGTCCTCAGTATGGTGACCCCTAGAGAAGCTGAGGCCTCTGATGTATCACTCCCATCCCCTACAGCCACGTAGGTTATGGGACACCTTTACCTAACTTTTTTTTTACCCTGATACAACACAAGACAGCAAAGTGCAAACTCATTTTTTTAATCAAACGATGCAACACAATACAACAGAATGCCGTGTATCAAAACCCCAACAGCACTCATAGAACAAAAAAAACGTCAATATCCACTCTATCTGTCTCAAGAACCAAAGCTTAAAGTGTTGTAGCTGTGAGCGACATAGTTTTGGTGCTAGGTGTCAACCAGGCCAGGAAATCCTCACACAAACATCTACATGATTCTCTCTCTGTCTCTCTCTGTCTCTCTCTCTCTCTCTCTCTGTCTCTCTCTCTCTGTCTCTCTCTCTTTCTGTCTGTCTGTCTGTCTCTCTCTCTCTCTGTCTCTCTCCTCTCTCTCTCTCTCTCTCTCTCTCTCTCCTCCCCTCTCTCTCTCTCTCTCTCCCTCTCTTTCTCCCTCCCTCTCTTTCTCCCTCCCTCCCTCTCTCTCTCTCTCTCTCTCTCTCTCCTCTCTCTCTCTCTCTCTCTCTCTCTCTCTCTCTCTCTCTCTCTCTCTCTCTTCTCTCTGACAACCCCTAGGCTGCCAGTTTTGTTTGACTCCAGACACATAGTGATGAATCACTTTGCTGATGTATGGATATGGGCAATAGAGTAATATTCTTGACTGAGAGAAAAATGCCACTATAATATGATATAAAGAGAGAGAGAGAGAGAGAGAGAGAGAGAGAGAGAGAGAGAGAGAGAGAGGGAGAGACAGAGACAGAGAGACAGAGACAGAGAGACAGAGACAGAGACAGAGACAGAGAGAGAGGGTGAGACAGAGACAGAGAGAGAGAAGGGAGGTGAGACAGAGAGAGAGGAGGGGGTGGTAAGACGGAGAGGGAGAGACAGACACACAGACACACAGACACAGACACAGACAGACAGACAGACAGACAGACAGACAGACTCACACACACACACACACACACACACACACACACACACACACACACACACACACACACACACACACACACACACACACACACACACACAGGGGGGGGGGAGGAAAGAACACGCCACTTATTGCGGTGAAGGGTGAAGTGGTTGATGGGGTATTGATGGTGTGAAGCAGCTCATTCTGACGCTGAGGGCGGAGGGAGGGAGGGAGGGAGGGGGACCGCTCTCCACACGGCCACTGGACATAGCTGCACCCCCCGGCAACACTCGCCCTGCTCCGCTATGAGGCTTACCAGCTGAGCCAGCTGCATGCTGCGTGTGTAGATCAAATCAAATC
This sequence comes from Stramonita haemastoma, assembly GCA_030674155.1. NCBI lineage: Eukaryota > Metazoa > Mollusca > Gastropoda > Neogastropoda > Muricidae > Stramonita > Stramonita haemastoma. The sequence goes on from CM060332.1 coordinate 5,485,524, forward strand.
AAATCAAATCAAATTCTTTTATTCGAGGATAATGAATAAGCACTGATGTGCTTTTTTTTTTACACCCATTCCCCGCCCTAATCAGGGATTACATCAAGTTAAGAAACACCTTCAACTACAAACAATAATAACCAACCAAACAAGACCAAAACAACGAGACAGTAATAAACAGAAGACAAGTTGTAAGGACAGAAGATATAATAGAATAACAAAGGCGCAATACAGTGAACTAAAGTTAATGATAATCAATCAAATGATCATTATAATAGAAAGAAAAAAACAAGGTGAAACCAGAAAATCTATCATATTAAAGTAAGTAGTGGTTAAAACAAAAGCGAACAAGCAAAAGTGAATAAGGGGGACAGTGAATAAAACATAGCAAGTTAGCTACTGGGTACATCATCCATCCATCATCTGTCAACAAAGTTAGTCACAGGCCTAGAGGTCCCTGTATGGACAGGGAGGGAGGGCATCTGCTGGGGCTTGCCTGGCCTGACCGCCACAACTCAGGGTTCTAAAGATCATAACAAAAATATCAGATTTTGCCAGATAAAAAAAGATGTATTCATTTCTTTGTTTTATTTATTTTTATTCTTTTTATATTAAGGATAATGGAATAAGCACGTCTGTGCTTTTTTTACATCCAGTCCCTGTGTGTATGCAGTTTTGTAAAATAATGTCATCTGTTCCCACTGGCACACGGTGGCCTACTCTTACGAAAAGCGGAACAAGATTTAACGTGTGCGCAAGATGTTCTGCGTGCGTTCACACACGGGGCCTCGGTTTATAGTTTCATCTGAAGGACTTTTGGGAGAGTGCAGTGGGGTCGGCACTGCTGTTAACTCCAGGAGAAAAATCCCCTCGAACAGGAATCGAACCCGGGTCGTCAAGTTGCGAGTGCAATTTTCTGACCACTAGGCTACCCCGTCCCCGTAGGAAAATAAGCTAGGTAGGAAAATAATAAACAAGCAATAGAGGGAGTAAGTGGATACAATAATAATAATGACACACGGGATTTATATAGCGCTTAAAATACAGAGGTAAAGGGAAAAGGCAGAAACAAAAGGAGTGATAGAAAAGGGAAAAAACTTCTAGCAGAGAATTTTTCCCAGAAAGTGGAGGTGCTATTACTTATGATATACAAGAGCCCCCGACATCCCTACAGAGTAGAGTCACGTTTTGAAACAAGCCGTTGTCATCATTACACACAGGGCCATGTCACCACTCAGGGTATAGGGATGAGAAACATCAGTAGTCAGTAACCGAGGTATGTGGTGAAGACCGCTACACAAAGACCATCCACTCTAGGTGTTATCTGTGCTTCTTACCAACCAAACTAGAGTCAACTCTATCCCCCACCACCACCACCAAATTCGTTGTAATCTGACAGTCCCCTTCAAACTGTAGTGTGGACTTGCTACAACAGTCTTAAGCTGTAAATCCTGCAGATGTGCTGTAAGAGGGTGGGGTGGTACAGTGGTCAGAGCACTCGTTCTTCTTAGAGGTAAAGGTGTAAGCAGCGTTGAGTGTGGTTACACTTCTCGCTTTGGTTTCAGTACAGTCCTTCAGTTCACCCAGCTGTAAATGGGTACCTGCCCTCTTTTGGGTTAGGGAAGGTAAAGCAGTGAGGGAGAGGAGATGGGCACCGCCCTCAATACGCTGGCCCCTAGAGAAGCTGAGGTCTCTGATGCCTCGCTTCCGTTACCAACTACTATTGTGTTCTAAGAGCACATCTTTACCTTTGAAGAGGAAGTAAAGTGGGGTTGGGAAATTCTATCTATTTATTTTATCTATTCTTTTATATCGATGATAATATGTGTGTCTTTGATTTTGATTATTCCATCATTCTCGATATATTCTTTTATATCGAGGATAATGGAATAAGCACTCGTGTGCTCTTTTTACATCCAGTCCTCGTGTGTATGCATTTTTGTAAATCTTGTCATCTGTTCCCACTGGCATACAATAGCATACTCTTACGAAAAGCGGAACAGGATTTAACGTGTGCGCAAGATATTCTCTGTGTGTTCACACACGGGGCCTCGGTTTATAGATCTAGTTTCATCCGAAGGACTTATGGGGAGAGTGGAGTCAGCACTGACATTCACCCCAAGGGAAAAAACTCTCAACGGGAATCGAACCCGAGTCGTCAAATTGCGCAGCGCAATGTTCTGACCACTAGGACCTCCAAATGTTGTTGGACTTGTAATCTGCTGGTAATTGTTCTCTTCCTGTGCTCATAATGAGGCACAAATTCTCTCTCGCGTCTACATCCCCTTAAGAAATTTCTGCTCCTCCTCAGACTCTCATTTACGATCAGTTCTATAAGTGAAACCAAAAGCTTTCGGTGGTAGGGCTTTCTTCTTTGGTGCACCCCAGGTAGGGAACACCCTTCCGTCTGATATCCGCCTCACGAAATATTTCGACACTTTCAAAACTTGCACCTAAAACCTCTCTTTGTCAGTAGCATGAATGATGTCTTCAACATCTCTATTTTTTCTGTTATCTCTTTTCTCTTCTGTCGCCCTATTACTGTTAGTAACTTTTTTTTCGTATTCAATGACATTTTTAGGATCTTACATGTAATTTACAGATCTCTCTCTCGTCTACCAACTCTCTCTCTCTCTCTCTCCTCTCTCTCTCTCTCTCTCTCTCTCTCTCTCTCTCTCTCTCTCTCTCTCTCTCTCTCTCTCTCTCCTTTCTCTCTCTCTCTCTCTCTCACTATATATATATATATATGTATATATATATATATAATATATATATATATATATATACAATCTCACTCTCTCTCTCTCTCTCTCTCTCCCGTTTACTATCTATCTATCTATCTATCTATCTATCTATCTATCTATCTATCTATCTATCTATCTATCTATCTGTCTGTCTGTCTATCTATCTATCTGTCTATCTATATAGCTGTCTGTCTATCTATCTGTCTATCTATCTGTCTGTCTATCTATCTGTCTATCTATCTATCTATCTAGATCTATCTATTTCTATATCTATCTCTATCCCTCACTCTCCCGTCTGTCATCTCTCTGTCTCTGTCTCTGTCTCTGTCTCTCTCTCTGTCTCTCTCTCTGTCTGTCTGTCTGTCTGTCTGTCTGTCTGTCTGTCTCTCTCTCTCTCTCTCTCTCTCTCTCTCTCTCTCTCTCTCTCTCTCTCTCTCTCTCTCTCTTCTCTCTCTCTCTCTCTCTCTCTCTCTCTCTCTCCTCCCCCCCCTCTCTCTCTACCAAGTCTGAAACCTTAGAGAGGTTAGCCTGGTTACATCAGGCAGCTGAAGCTAGTAAGCCTCCCTCCCAGCTTACCCAATTAAAGGGACAGGCGGAACAGGGGAGACTGGAATCACTGCTGTGCCATAACTTCGTCAAGGTGTTAACCTGGTTAAGCAGTGACACCCCTGCAGGGTCTTGAAGGTCGATTCTGTCCAGAATGAGGGGTGGGGTAAGGGGTGGGGGGAGGAGGTTAGCTCTAATGGCCAACTTTGTTTTTCCACGAGGGATATTCGAGACGAGGCCAGATTTGTGAGCCTTGGGTGGGGAGTAACACCCCTTGATTGGACGCTTATCTGCTATAACAGAATGCACACGTTACGGTTTAGCCATCTTCGTGAAACAGTTTACCTAGAGAAGGCTAGACCTAGGAGTCAGAGATCTTCCTGGGGGAAGCCACGTGCCGTAGTACCGTTTGCCTCCCCCAAAAGATGCATGTTTTCATTTGAAATGAGTTAACATTTCGTTTCCTGACATTTTCTGGTAAAAATCACACAAAATAGTTTGATGGTGGATTTTCCCATTTTCACTGCAGAACAACGCCTTTAACACATCTTTTTGAAAACAGACAACTAAGAGATAACAACTTTGTTCAACTCGGTGAACAATGTTTATTTTATATTTTGAAATGGCAAAGTTATTAGGTTCCTAATCTAAATGGTTAGACATAAGGATGTGTTCAAAGATCTAAGATCTGTAAAGAAGTACAGTTGCCACCAGCAGGTCAGCACTTGAAGTTGACCTAAGAAGATCGTAAAAAAAATTCTTACACTTCATTCACCAAGATTCGAACCCACGAACGGTCTAAACCACTCAAGAGGCTATAGCGCCTGTCGATCCTGTAGGGTGGATTAAAGTCTACAAGTCCACGTTATGTTGGTAAATGCAGAACGGGATAGCCTAGTGGTCAGAACACTGCGCTTGCAATTTGACGACCCGACTTCGATTCCCGTTCGAGGGGATTTTTCCCCTGGAGTTAACATCAGTGCTGACTCCACTCTCTCCTACAGTCCTTCGGATGAGACTATAAACCGAGGCCACGTGTGCGCACGCACGCACGCACGCACGCAGAACATCTAGTGCACACGTTAAATCCTGTTCGGCTTTTCTTAAGAGTAAGCCATTGTGTGCCGGTGGGAACAAATGACCAGAATACACACACTTGCACTTCACCAAAAATGTGAATAATGGTGAAACTGCTGACCGCTGAATTAATGAATGGAAGAAGAAAAAGACCAGCTAGCCCTAACAGGGCCCCTCGGCTCAGCTGTGCCGCAGTATCAGACAGATCTACACCTCTCTACCTCCTAACCCATACCCCATAGTCACAGGCCTCAGGTAACGGGAGACGGCCTGAAGACGCGAGGACAATGTAAGCTAATGACAGCTAATGGAGAAAGTGTGACTTGGTGAGGTAAGGTAAGGGTGCATGCAGCTAACTTGCTGATAGGGAAGGGGGGAGGGATGTAGAGAGACAGAGGGGAGAGAGAGGGGGGAGGGAGGGAGGGAGAGAAAGAGAGTGTGAGAGAGGGAGAGAGAGAGAGAAAGAGGGAGAGAAAGAAAAAGGAGGAGGAGGGAGAGAGAGGGGGGGGGGGACAGACCAGACCAGACAGTCAGACAGACAGAGAAGGAAGAGACAGAGACACAGAGACAGAGAAACAGAGAGAGAAAGACAGAGACAGACAGACAGACAGACATAGCAGACAGACAGGGAGGGAGGGAGAGAATACGAATACGAATACGAATACGAATACGAAATGTTTATTCAGATTAGGCCATAGCCCCCAACTGAAGGGGTGATCATTTACATACCAATGTAAATCATTGCATTTTCAATCAGAAAATATAACACCAAATCATATCATATCATGTAATACCTTACGACATAGCAGCATCCAGTCGTTTTAAGGCTTTATAAATGTACAATGCCAAGTTATTCAACACATTTTCATTTTTTGATGCCATAAGTACGTTGAACCGGAAACGACACGGATCTTTATAATATTTTGGTTGGATATATTTGATCCTCAGGTCATAAAGAACAGGACAACATAACACAAAGTGTATTTCATTTTCTTCTGAGTTATGGCATAGACGGCATATTGTTTTATCCATTAACCTGTTGTATCTAAACCGATGACTTGCAATAGCTGATACACCAAATCTAAATTTTGTCAAAGCACTTTTAACATATCTGTTCATTTCAATTTTGGTATATGGTTCAACACTATTTGTAACTTTAAACATACTATATTCCCTAAATCTACTACTGTTTTCCACATGGTCATGCCAGTCCTGCCACCTGCAGTCAATGATTCTTTGTTTGAAACATTTGATAAAGCTCCCAACATCCTCAACACCCTGATTATCCCAAACATATGCAAATCCATAAGTACTTAGACAAATCCGCACATTTGTAGCCCAAGTCTTCTTACCCTTAATATCCAGATTGTAAAGCATCTTATAAGCTCTGCTTGGCAGTCTATGATTTTCCAGTCTCATTATCCTAAGCCAGTACGTAATGCATTTCACATAAGAATTAAGATATATTGGGTATCTTCCGACTTCTCCATATATAAGATCATTAGGAGTTCGATTGTCAACATTCAGAAAACGTTTCATGGCAAACAAATGAATTTTATTTGTTTGTACCTACTTACAACCAGAAAATTCTCCGTATTATTCTTCTTTTGATTGTGAGGATGGAATGAGTTTACTTGAAGAAAACGTTTTGGAAAAGATGTTCATGTTTGATGATATTGATATTGTACTGTGTGGCGATTTAAATGCTCGGACTTCTGACTGCTTACCTGATTTTGTGGATGAAAATAGTTTATCTGAAAATTGTACAAAACAGGCTGAAAATCACATTAAAAGGCAATCTAAGGATACTGTAATAAATTCATATGGTAGAACATTACTGAATATGTGTTCAGCATTGGGTTTATACATATTAAATGGTGTTTGTAAAAACGATGAAAATGGTTGTTACACATATATTTGTGACCATTGGAGCAGTGTTATTGAT
>CM060332.1:5494426-5501926 GCA_030674155.1 Stramonita haemastoma
CCTCAATCTCTTCATTCTTCCCCCTTTCTCTCTTTCTTTCTTTCTCTCTTTATTTTATTTATTTATTCTTTTATATCGATGATAATGGAATAAGCACTCGTGTGGGTGTTTTACACTCAGTCCCCGTGTGTCTTTCAGTTTTGGTAAATCTTGTCAATCTGTGACAATCAAGCACACACTCTTACGAAAAGCGAAGCTTTGATTTGGTTTCAGTTTTATACTTGGTTTGTGTGCTTGTTGGACTATGATTTTTCTAATATGGGATTTCATAACAACCAGAAAAATGTATCATGTCTGTGATTCCCTAATATTGGAATTCACAACAACAACGAAAAATGTTATCATTGTGTTTCGAGTTCTGAGTTCCGAGTTGTCTGTGTCAAGCCAGGACAGCCCCAGCAGATGCCCTCCCTCCCTGTCTATCTATGTCAGCCTCATAGCGGAGCAGGGGGGGAGTGTTGCCGGGGGGTGCAAGCTAGTGTCCAGTGGCCGTGTGGAGAGCGGTCCCCCTCCCTCCCTCCCTCCGCCCTGTAGCGTCAGAATGAGCTGTTTCACACCATCAATACCCCCATCAACCCACTTCACCCTTCACCCCAACAAGCGAGGTGTTGTTTATCTCCTTCCTCTCCCTACTTCCCTCTCTCACACAGTATTGCTAAACTTCATATATCCCTTTAGCTTTTCTTTATCCTCTACACTATACTTAGGGTACGTTGTCAATGTAGGCTTAGATCTTATTGTGGAAACAAAGGGTTGAGGCTGCCGGGATATGATAGAATGATAATAAGCACAGTGTGCAACCCTGTCAAATAGTCTCAAGGCATATGCACTTACATAGCGGCAGCATTACCTCACCCACAGCTGTCAGTTTCCCCCACTTTCAGCTCCTCTCAGCTGCTAATTATCCCATCCCATCCAAGCTCAGCTGTGGCCAGCTGGTGCTATTTATAGCAGGAACTGACCATACATGGACTAGGAAAAAGAAGGAAGCGCGCTAAATTTAGCACTCTTGACTAGGCCCAACTGAGTGTTGTTGGATTTGTGCACTGTGCACCGCCATTATCCCTAATATTTTGACATTCTTGCAGTGTATGGTTCCAACATTGACTTGTAAATCAAATCATTTCTCACAGAAACCAGTCTACATTTTATTAGGTTTTTTTTAAATCCTTTTAACTACAGGGTGTGATAGTATACACGTCACTAAGTTCCTCAGTGAAATATATATATACAGCACTAAAGATTGTACCTTTCAAGGACAGAATTTGAGCCCACATGACAAAGTTTGAAGCAGTTAAATCAAGGACACAAATGTTTACTTAATCTTAATTCTTCAGAGAAAGTACTTACACAAATATTTTGGTCCATAACAAACAAAAATTCAAGATTATGGCAGTATGTGAACAGTTATGTGATTCTTGGATCAATTTTGCGAAGATTTTTAACAGATTGAAGTCACACAAAGTCACACCTTACCTCACCTGTCCTTTAACTAAGTATTGTTGGAGAATTCACAGACACCTTTACACAATATCTAAATCATCCACTATGTGTGTGATACATGAGGGATATTTTGTTTGCTTGTTTGCATGTTAACTTATTTGAGTGTATCTTTGTCCCTCTTTCTTATTCAAAAAAGCATTTATCAGTTGACCTGAGAGATCGTGGAAATCCCCATCCTTAATTTACCAGACACTGCCAAAATTCAAACCCATCATTACCTCCTGGACCTAAGGAATTGAAGTGGAACTATCTTAATCACTCAGCTATAGGGTCTGTCTCTGTTTTGATCAAGTAGACTTGCATAGTACTGTATTAAACAGCAGTGCATTGTTTTGTTCTATAGTCCTCCAGTTCACCAGCTGTAAGCTAAAAGGGTACCTGCCCTCTTTAGGGTCAGGGAAGGTAAAGCATGCAGCGAGGGTGAGGAGATGGGCGCCGTCCTCAGTATGCTGACCCCGAGAGAAGCTGAGGCCTCTGATGTATCACTCCCATCCCCTACAGCCACGTAGGTTATGGGACACCTTTACCTAACTTTTTTTTTTTTACCCTGATACAACACAAGACAGCAAAGTGCAAAATCATTTTTTTAATCAAAGGATGCAACACAATACAACAGAATGCCGTGTATCAAAACCCCAACAGCACTCCTAGAACAAAAAACCGTCAATATCCACTCTATCTCTCTCAAGAACCAAAGCTTAAAGTGTTGTAGCTGTGAGCGACATAGTTTTGGTGCTAGGTGTCAACCAGGCCAGGAAATCCTCACACAAACATCTACATGATTCTCTCTCTGTCTCTCTCTGTCTCTCCACTTCTCTCTGTCTCTCTCTGTCTGTTCTCTTCTGTCTGTCTGTCTGTCTCGTCTCTCTCTCTGTCTCTCTCCTCTCCCTCTCTCTCTCTCTCTCTCTTCTCTCTTCCTCTCTCTCCCTTCTCTCTCCCTCTCTTTCTCCCTCCCTCTCTTCTCTCCCTCTCTCCTCTCTCTCTCTCTCTCTCTCTCTCTCTCTCTCTCTCTCTCTCTCTCTCTCTCTCTCTCTCTCTCTCTCTCTCTCTCTCTCTGACAACCCCTAGGCTGCCAGTTTTGTTTGACTCCAGACACATAGTGATGAATCACTTTGCTGATGTATGGATATGGGCAATAGAGTAATATTCTTGACTGAGAGAAAAATGCCACTATAATATGATAAAAAGAGAGAGAGACAGAGACAGAGACAGAGAGACAGAGACAGAGAGAGAGGGTGAGACAGAGACAGAGAGAGGGAAGGGAGGTGAGACACAGAGAGAGGAGGGGGTGGTAAGAGGGAGAGGGAGAGAAGGCAGACACACAGACAGACAGACAGACAGACAGACAGACAGACAGACAGACAGACAGACAGACAGACAGACAGACACACACACACACACACACACACACACACACACACACACACACACACACCACACACACACACACACACACACACACACACACACACACACACACAGGGGGGGAGGAAAGAACACGCCACTTATTGCGGTGAAGGGTGAAGTGGTTGATGTGGTATTGATGGTGTGAAGCAGCTCATTCTGACGCTGAGGGCGGAGGGAGGGAGGGAGGGAGGGGGACCGCTCTCCACACGGCCACTGGACATAGCTGCACCCCCCCGGCAACACTCGCCCTGCTCCGCTATGAGGCTGACCAGCTGAGCCAGCTGCATGCTGCGTGTGTAGATCAAATCAAATCAAATCAAATCAAATTCTTTTATTCGAGGATAATGAATAAGCACTGATGTGCTTTTTTTTACACCCATTCCCCGCCCTAATCAGGGATTACATCAAGTTAAGAAACACCTTCAACTACAAACAATAATAACCAAACAAACAAGACCAAAACAACGAGACAGTAATAAACAGAAGACAAGGTGTAAGGACAGAAGATATAATAGAATAACAAAGGCGCAATACAGTGAACTAAAGTTAATGATAATCAATCAAATGATCATTATAATAGAAAAAAAAACAAGGTGAAACCAGAAAATCTATCATATTAAAGTAAGTAGTGGTTAAAACAAAAGCGAACAAGCAAAAGTGAATAAGGGGGACAGTGAATAAAACATAACAAGTTAGCTACTGGGTACATTATCCATCCATCATCTGTCAACAAAGTTAGTCATAGGCCTAGAGGTCCCTGTATGGACAGGGAGGGAGGGCATCTGCTGGGGCTTGACTGGCCTGACCGCCACAACTCAGGGTTCTAAAGATCATAACAAAAAGATCAGATTTTGCCAGATAAAAAAAAGATTTATTCATTTATTTGTTTTATCTATTTATTCTTTTTATATTCAGGATAATGGAATAAGCACGTCTGTGCTTTTTTACATCCAGTCCCCGTGCGTATGCAGTTTTGTAAAATAATGTCATCTGTTCCCACTGGCACTCGATGGCCTACTCTTACGAAAAGCGGAAGAGGATTTAACGTGTGCGCAAGATGTTCTGCGTGCGTTCACACACGGGGCCTCGGTTTATAGTTTCATCTGAAGGACTTTTGGGGAGAGTGGGGTCGGCACTGCTGTTAACTCCAGGAGAAAAATCCCCTCGAACAGGAATCGAACCCGGGTCGTCAAGTTGCGAGTGCAATGTTCTGACCACTAGGCTATCCCGTCCCCGTAGGAAAATAAGCTAGGTAGGAAAATAATGAACAAGCAACAGAGGGAGTAAGTGGATACAATAATAATAATAATGATACACGGGATTTATATAGCGCTTAAAATACAGAGGTAAAGGAAAAAGGCAGAAACAAAAGGAGTGATAGAAAAGGGAGAAACTTCTAGCACAGAATTTTTTCCCAGAAAGTGGAGATGCTATTACTTATGATATACAAGAGCCCCCGACATCCCTACAGAGTAGAGTCACGTTTTGAAACAAGCCGTTGTCATCATTACACACAGTACAGGCCATGTCACCACTCAGGGTACAAGGATGAGGCACACCAGTAGTCAGTAACCGAGGTATGTGGTGAAGACTGCTACACAAAGACCATCCACTCTAGGTGTTATCTGTGCTTCTTACCAACCAAACTAGAGTCAACTCTATCCCCCCCCACCACCACCACAAATTCGTTGTAATCTGACAGTCCCCTTCAAACTGTAGTGTGGACTTGCTACAACAGTCTTAAGCTGTAAATCCTGCAGATGTGCTGTAAGAGGGTGGGGTGGTACAGTGGTCAGAGCACTCGTTCTTCTTAGAGGCAAAGGTGTAAGCAGCGTTGAGTGTGGTTACACTTCTTGTTTGGGGGACCGTTCGTTCGCTTTGGTTTCAGTACAGTCCTTCAGTTCACCCAGCTGTAAATGGGTACCTGCCCTCTTTTGGGTTAGGGAAGGTAAAGCAGCGAGGGAGAGGAGATGGGCGCCGCCCTCAATACGCTGGCCCCTAGAGAAGCTGAGGTCTCTGATGCCTCGCTTCCGTTACCAACTACTATTGTGTTCTAAGAGCACATCTTTACCTTTGAAGAGGAAGTAAAGTGGGGTTGGGAAATTCTATCTATTTATTTTATCTATTCTTTTATATCGATGATAATATGTGTGTCTTTGATTTTGATTATTCCATTATCCTCGATATATTCTTTTATATCGAGGATAATGGAATAAGCACTCGTGTGCTCTTTTTACATCCAGTCCTCGTGTGTATGCAGTTTTGTAAATCTTGTCATCTGTTCCCACTGGCATACAATAGCATACTCTTACGAAAAGCGGAACAGGATTTAACGTGTGCGCAAGATATTCTCTGTGTGTTCGCACACGGGGCCTCGGTTTACAGATCTAGTTTCATCCGAAGGACTTATGGGGAGAGTGGAGTCAGCACTGACATTCACCCCAAGGGAAAAAACTCTCAACGGGAATCGAACCCCAGTCGTCAAATTGCGCAGCGCAATGTTCTGACCACTAGGACCTCCAAATGTTGTTGGACTTGTAATCTGCTGGTAATTTTTCTCTTCCTGTGCTCATAATGAGGCACAAATTTCTCTCGCGTCTACATCCCCTTAAGAAATTTCTGCTCCTCCTCAGACTCTCATTTACGATCAGTTCTATAAGCCAAACCAAAAGCTTTCGGTGGTAGGGCTTTCTTCTTTGGTGCACCCCAGGTAGGGAACACCCTTCCGTCTGATATCTGCCTCACGAAATATTTCGACACTTTCAAAACTGGCACCTAAAACCTCTCTTTTTCAGTAGCATGAATGATGTCTTCAACATCTCTATTTTTTCTGTTATCTCTTTTCTTCTTCTGTCGCCCTATTACTGTTAGTAACTTTTTTTTGTATTCAATGACATTTATAGGATCTTACATGTAATTTACAGATCTCTCTCTCGTCTACCAACTCTCTCTCTCTCTCTCTCTCTCTCTCTCTCTCTCTCTCTCTCTCTCTCTCTCTCTCTCTCTCTCTCTCTCTCTCTCTCTCTCCTCTCTCTCTCACTATATTATATATATATATATATATATATATATATATATATATCATTCACTCTTCTCTCTCTCTCTCTCACTCTCTCTCTCTCTCTCTCTCTCTCTCTCTCTCTCTCCGTTTACTATCTCATCTATCTATCTATCTATCTATCTATCTATCTATCTATCTATCTATATCTATCTATCTATCTATTATCTATCTATCTATCTATCTATCTATCTATCTTCTATCTATCTATCTGTCTGTCTGTCTGTCTGTCTATCTATCTATCTGTCTATCTATATAGCTGTCTGTCTATCTATCTGTCTATCTATCTGTCTGTCTATCTATCTGTCTATCTATCTATCTATCTATCTAGATCTATCTATTTCTTATCTATCTCTATCCCTCACTCTCCCGTCTGCCATCTCTCTCTCTCTCTGTCTCTGTCTCTCTCTCTGTCTCTTTCTTCTGTCTCTCTGTCTCTCTGTCTCTCTGCTCTCTCTCTCTCTCTCTCTCTCTCTCTCTCTCTCTCTCTCTCTCTCTCTCTCTCTCTCTCTCTCTCTCTCTCTCTCTCTTCTCCCCCCCTCTCTCTCTCTACCAAGTCTGAAACCCCAGAGAGGTTAGCCTCGTTACATCAGGCAGCTGAAGCTAGTAAGCCGCCCTGCCTGCTTACCCAATTAAAGGGACAGGCGGAACAGGGGAGACTGGAATCACTGCTGTGCCATAACCTCGTCAAGGTGTTAACCTGGTTAACCAGTGACACCCCTGCAGGGTCTTGAAGGTCGATTCTGTCCAGAATGAGGGGTGGGGTAAGGGGTGGGGGGAGGAGGTTAGCTCTAATGGCCAACTTTGTTTTTCCACGAGGGATATTCGAGACGAGGCCAGATTTGTGAGCCTTGGGTGGGGAGTAACACCCCTTGATTGGACGCTTATCTGCTATAACAGAATGCACACGTTACGGTTTAGCCATCTTCGTGAAACAGTTTGCCTAGAGAAGGCTAGACCTAGGAGTTAGAGATCTTCAGGTAGGAAGCCACGTGCCGTAGTACCGTTTGCCTCCCCAAAAGATGCATGTTTTCATTTGAAATGAGTTAACATTTCTTTTCCTGACATTTTCTGGTAAAAATCACACAAAATAGTTTGATGGTGGATTTCCCCATGTTCACTGCAGAACAACGCCTTTAACACATCTTTTTTTAAAACAGACAACTAAGAGATAACAACTTTGTCCAACTCGGTGAACAATGTTTATTTTATATTTTGAAATGGCAAAGTTATTAGGTTCCTAATCTAAATGGTTAGACATAAGGAGTGTTCAAAGATCTAAGATCTATAAAGAAGTACAGTTGCCACCAGCAGGTCAACACTTGAAGTTGACCTAAGAAGATCGTAAAAAAATTTCTTACACTTCATTCACCAAGATTCGAACCCACGACTTCATAGATTGGAGTCGAACGGTCTAAACCACTCAAGAGGCTATAGCGCCTGTCGATCCTGTAGGGTGGATTAAAGTCTGCAAGTCCACGTTATGTTGGTAAATGCAGAACGGGATTGCCTAGTGGTCAGAACACTGCGCT
>CM060332.1:5509426-5514426 GCA_030674155.1 Stramonita haemastoma
TTGGCTTCAGTGCAGTCCCCCGTTCACTCTGCTGTAAATAGCTACCTGCCCTTTTTAGGGTCAGGGAAGATAAAACAGCAGGGGAGAGGAGATGGGCGCTGTCCTCAATATGCTGGCCGCTAGAGAAGCTGAGGTCTCTGACACCTTGCTCCCCAATGACGGTATAAGTTATGGAACACCTTTACCTTACCTGACGAACACCCGTAACCCAAGTTTTCTTACCATTCCTATCGATATTGTACAACCACTATATGCTTTTACGGTTATTCTACATTGATCCATTCGAGTCAATGTTAACCAATATTTAATACATTTTAAGTAAGAGTTTAATATATATGGTAAATCTTCCAAGCTCTCCATACACAAGGTCATTGGGGGTTCGGAGGTCTGCATTCAAAAAACGTTTCATAGCATATAAGTGTGCATTTTCAACCATATGGCGTGAGAGAGAGAGAGAGAGAGAGAGAGAGAGAGAGAGAGAGAGAGAGAGAGAGAGAGAGAGGAGAGAGAGAGAGAGAGGAGAGAGAGAGAGAGAGAGAGAGAGAGAGAGAATTGCAAACAAGAAGAAGACAAGAACAAGAAGAACAGAAGTTGAAGACCAAGAACAAGAAGAACAAGACGAGAACAAGAATGAAAGAAGAAGAATGCAAAGAGAATGCAAAGAAGAAGAATGCAAAGAAGAAGAATGCAAAGAAGAAAAATGCAAAGAAGAAGAATGCAAAGAAGAAAAATGCAAAGAAGGAGAATGCGAAGAAGAAGAAGAAGAAGAAGAAGAAGAAGAAGAAGAAGAAGAAGAAGAAGAAGAAGAAGAAGAGAAGAAGAATGAAGAAGAGAAGAAGAAGAATGAAGAAGAAGAAGAAGAAGAAGAAGAAGAAGAAGAATGCAAGAAGAAGAATGCAAGAAGAAGAATGAAAGAGAAGAAGAAGAAGAAGAAAAGAAGAAGAAGAAGAAGAATGCAAGAAGAAGAAGAAAGAAGAAGAAGAAGAAGAAGAAGAAGAAGAAGAAGAAGGAAGAAGAGAAAAGAAGAGAAGAAGAGAAGAAGAGAAGAAGAAAACAACAACAACAACAAACAAAAACAAGAAATCAAAACCAACTCAACAACAAAAATGCCAATCTAACCCCATCCACTCTTCCTAAGAAGAAGAAGACAAGAACAGAATTCAAGAACAAAAAAGACAGAACAAGAAGAGAAGAAGAACAAGAACAAGAAAGAACAAGAACAGAAGAACAAGAACAAACAAGAAGAGAAGAAGGAACAAGAAGAACAAGAATAAGAACAAGAACAAGAAAGAACGAAGAAACACACACCCTCCTCCCTCCCTCCACTACTTTAAAAGGAACGAAGAACAGCCAAGAAAGGAACAAGAGCAGGAGGACGAAGCAGAACCAGTCCTTCACTCCAAACACGCCTCCCCCCACACCGGTCTGTCCCTCTGTATTGTGCCTAGCAACAGCCAATCTTGATCTAGGAGGCAGCGACGAGGAGTTTTCACTCAAACACGGCCTCACACACGATTAAGTCCCTGCCGGTTTACCTCCTTGATCTATTAGCCTTCTTCGTCTTCGCGCTTATAACAAGAGTCACGACAGTTTTGGGGGTAGGGGGGGGGAGGGGAGTGTGGGGGAGGAGGTGTGGGTGGGGGAGGTAGTGGGGGTAGGATGGTGGGTGTGTTGTGTGTGTGTGTGTTGTGTGTGTGTTGTGTGTGTGTGTGTGTGTGTGTGTGTGTGTGTGTGTGTGTTGTGTGTGTGTGTGTGTGTGTGTGTGTGATGTGTGTGTGTGTGTGTGTGTGTGTGTGTGTGTGTGTGTGTGTGTGTGTGTGTGTGTGTGTGTGTGTTGTGTGTGTGTGGTGTGTGTGTGTGTGTGTGTGTGTATGGTGTGTGTGTGTGTGGTTGGTTGGTGTGTGTTGTGTTTTGCATGTGTGTGTTGCTGTTCTTTATTCCTATTTATTTATTTATTGTTTTATATCGAGGATAATGGAATAAGAGGATAATGGAATAAGAGGATAATGTGTGTTTATGTGTGTATGTCTGTGTGTGTGTGTGTGTGTATGTGTGTGTGTGTTGTGCATGTGTGTGTATGTCTGTGTGTTAGTGTGTGTATGTCTCTGTGTGTGTGTATGTGTGTGTGTGTGTGTTTGAGGCAGAGGTGAGATAAGAGTGAAGGAGGTTTAGTTGTGGTGGTGGTTGTCACCGGGTAGTTAAGTTATAGTGAAGGGAGAGAGTGAAGTTTATAGGGACATTGAGGGGAAGATGCTGATAAGTGCAGGGGTGAGGAGGAGGTATGAGAACTGATTGCTGGGAAGGTGATGAGGGTTGGAGACAGAAACTAAAGAAAACCAAATTATGGTGTTCCTAATAATCATTTACGTAGGTGAAAATGTGTTCTTGTGTTCGCGTGTGCGCGTGTGCATGCACGTGTGCACAACAACAGATACACACAGACACAGTCACAGACATGAGTGATATAGTAGTAACTGATGTAACATTTTGTTTGTTTTGACGCTTTATGATTTTTCCAACTCATTATTGTGTGCACACGCGTACGTGCATATGTGTTTGTGTGGGCGAGTGTGTGTGTGTGTGTGTGTTTTGTGTGTGTGTGTGGTGTGTGTGTGTGTTGTGTGTGCGTGCGTGCGTGTGCGTATGTGTGTCTGTGTGTCTGTGTGTCTCTGTGTCTGTGTGTCTCTGTGTGTGTCTCTGTGAGAGTGTGTGTGACTTTTGAGTGCATTTCTTTTTTCTCTCTCTTTTTTTTTTATACTTTTTATCAATAGGTATATTTTATTTTAAGGCTGTTGAAATCATGTTAGTTAAACAATATTGGTGAAATGTTTTTTCTCTTTGTTTTTTTTCCTTAGGTAGATTGTTTGATGAAAACAAGCCAAAAAATTGCTTATTCAATGTACCATCTTGAAATAAAAATGTGACTTGACTTTGACAGACACACACATACATTCAAAGTGTATAAAGCGAAAAATAAATAATACTATGTATATACAAGTGTGTGCATATTGGGGTTTTGTTTATTTATTTTGTTTTTTGGGTTTTCTTGTATTTCGTTTATAGCCCCCGGGCTCGGTAAAGGTGAAATGCTTATGTATGCGACCGTCTTTTTCTAACCACCATTAAGGTAGCCGCATTCTGACTTCGGGGTTACAGCTGGGATAGATCCTGCCAATTTTGCCAGGACTCGGCAGGTATCTGTATGCCCTTTCCGAATTTCAACTGCCGCGAAATCTTTTGATGTGCACAAGAAAGAAAGGAAGAAAGAAGGAAAGAAAGAAAGGAGAAAGAAGAAGAGAAAGAAAGAAAGAAAGAAAGAAAGAACGAACGAACGAAAAAAAAGACAGAAAAACGAACAAAGAAAGAAAGAAAGAAAGAAAGAACAAAAGAAGAAAGAACAAAGAAAAAAAAAAACCCACACAAGCACACAAAGAAAGAAAGAAGCAAAAAAGAAATTAAGAAAGAAAAACAAAACGAAACGAAACAAGAAAACAAAACAAACACCCCCCCACCCACCCTTACCCACCTCCCAAACAAACCAAACTTTCACTCACACCAACACACAAATCAATCACCTTATCTTTTTTAATCATCCCAAATGCATCATCATCAAACTGCCTTAAAAAAAACATCCTTGCCTTTCCTCTCCGTCCCACCATGCACCCACCCATCCACCCAACCATCATAATCCCCATCCACCCTCCTCTCTCTACACTACCCACCCCATCCTCCCTCCCCCCCAAAAAAAAATCCCCCCCCCTCCCCCATCTACCCCTCTCCCCCCCCCCCCCCCCCCCCATGACATCACAGGCCTGATGTGGTCACTCTGGACAGCTGTAGTTTTAGTGTCATCGTGTGTGATGTCTTCGTCTTTGATCAGACCTCCTGGGGTTGGTTACACAGCACTGAGGGAGGGAGGGAGGGAGGGATGTGTGTGTGTTTTAAAGCACAGGACGACATCAAGAGAAGTAGCTGGGGCACATAATAAATTATAATGTCATCTTGCCAAACACAACATGGTGGCATTCTGTTCTGTAGGCAGGCAAAGCACAGAGAGAAAGAGGGTGGGAGAGAGACAGGGAGAGGGAGAGATGGGAGGAGAAGAGAGAGAGAGAGAGAGAGAGAGAGAGAGAGAGAGAGAGAGAGAGAGAGAGAAGAGAGAGAGAGAGAGAGACAGACAGACAGACAGACAGACAGACAGACAGACAGACAGACAGACAGACAGACAGACAGAGACAGAGACAGAGAGAGACAGAGAGACAATGACAATGACAATGACAAAAAGGTTTATTGTGTGAGGTTATTACAACCCATTTACAATAGGAGTTTGGGGGTAGGGACCGAAATCGAAAAGTACACAAACAAAATGGAACATTGTACAAATAGTTATCTTCGCGAATGGAAACCGAAACACGGAAATGTATAGTTTATGCAGTTACACAAAATGCTTGAGCTGGTATTACTCGCTGTTTCTGGTCGAAATTAGACAAAAATTTACTCACTGTTCAAATGCCTTCTTGCTGGTAGCCAAGCAAGGGGAGAGACAGAGAGAGACAGAGAGAGAGGGAGAGAGACAGACAGAGAGAGACAGAGAGAGAGAGGGAGACAGACGAGAGAGAGAGAGAGACGAGAGAGAGAGGACAAGACAGAGAGAGAGAGAGACAGAGAGAGAGAGAGAGAGAGAGAGAGAGAGAGAGAGAGAGGAGAGACAGACAGAGAGAGACAGAGAGAGAGAGAGAGGGAGACAGACAGAGAGAGACAGAGAGAGAGAGACAGACAGACAGACAGACAGAGAGAGAAGAGAGACAGAGAGAGACAGAGAGACACAGAGAGAGAGAGAGACAGACAGAGAGAGACACAGAGAGAGAGAGACAGAAAACAGAGAAGGTTAAAGGGTGGAGACAGGGAAAAGGAGAGATGGGTGAGAAGAGAGAGGGGGAAGCAAAGTGAGAGACTAAGAGAGACAGGCAGACAGACAGACAGGCAGGCAGACATGCAGG
>CM060332.1:5526926-5529426 GCA_030674155.1 Stramonita haemastoma
GACAAAATGTGGGAATAAAAGCACGAGGCAGAAAATGGTACCAGCAACGTCATGGTAAGCAGCACTAGTAACATTGTAGTCAGCATCACCATGACTGGTCAACAACTGGAAGCAGTAGACTCCTTCAAAAACCTTGGCTCCACACTGACCACAGATACTCTGTACAGGACTAGCCCTTGCAACCTCGGCCATGGCAAAAGTTAAACAGGGTTTGGAAAAACTAGATCAGCTTCCCAACAAAACTGAAGTTGTTCAGAGCTCTCGTTATTTCTATACTCCTGAACGGGTGTGAAAACTGGACCTTGACTGCAGGGCAGGAAAAGAATTCCAAGCCTCTGAAACAAAACTATTCAGAGTGCTTGAACAGCACATTTTCTGACAGGACCACAAGCGCCAACGAGTCAGTGTGACAAGAGGTTGTCATGAAAGCTGAGCCACAGGAACAAACCCCTTCTGGCTGTTGTAAAGAGAAGGAAGATGGCGTGGTTTGGTTGCATCATGTTTCCTAACTCTATGGCCAAGACATGTCCTGCAAGGGACACTGGAGGGAGGGAAACACAGCAGGAACGTAGAGATGAAGAACTGGATGCAGAAAATCAAAGACCGGACTGGCCTTCACATGATGCTGTTGCTGCCAAAGGCTGAAGACAGACCAGCCTGGAGCAAACCATCAACCAACACATCCCACAGGTCTCCCCGACGACCATCTTTATTTATTCATTTATTCTTTTATATTATTTATTTATTCTTTTATATCGAGGATAACAGAAGAAGCAATCATGTGCTTTTTTTCATCCGGTCCCCGTGTGTATGCAGTTTTGTAAATCTTGTCATCTGTTCCCACCGGCACACGATGGCCTACTCTTACGAAAAGCGGAACAGGATTTAACGTGTGCGCAAGATGTTCTGCGTGCGTTCGCACACGGGGCCTCGGTTTAAAGTCTCATCCGAAGGACTTTTGGTCAAGGAGCTGCTGATTCTGATCACTTCATGACGAGTAGATTTGAGGGGTGCGGCAATGGGGATGGGGTCATGGGGACGGGATAGCTCAGTGGTCAGAGCCCTCGCTTTCCTCAAGTCAATGTAAGCAGCATCGAAGTGTTAAGCAGCACGAAAGTTAAGCAGCATCGAGCGTGGTTACCAGTTGGATGGGTGACGTTTGCGCGCCTTGGCTTCAGTACAGTCCCCCCAGTTCCCCCAGCTGTAAATAGGTACCTGCCCTCTTTAGGGCCAGGGAAGGTAAAACAGCGAAAGAGAGGAGATGGGTCGCTGCCCTCAACATGCTGGCCCCTAGAGAAGCTGAGGTCTCTGATGCCTCGCTCCCCTACGACCACATAGGTTATGGGACACCTTTACCTGTTTTAACTTTTTACGGCAATGAAACTTTCATTCGATGCTTTTGTAGGCAAGTTGAACCTGAGAGAACCCATGCCATCCGTACCATTGGCCATCACTGGCTGATTCGTACACACAGTGGCCAGGGGAAAAGAATCATACAAACACAAAGCGGCGTTTCATACCAGAATAGCCAGCTTTTTTTATAATTTAAAGGTATAGAAATCTAATGTGGTGTGGTGTGGTGTTGGTGTGTTGGTGGTGGGTGGTGTAGGTGATAATGATGTGGTATGACGTGTGTGTGTGTGTGTGTGTGTGTGTGTGTGTGTGTGTGTGTGTGTGTGTGTTGTGTGTGTGTGGTGTGTGTGTGTGTGTGTGTGTGTGAGAGAGAGAGAGAGAGAGAGAGAGAGAGAGAGAGAGAGAGAGAGAGAGAGAGAGAGAGGAGAGAGAGAGAGAGAGAGAGAGAGAGAGAGAGAGGAGAGAGGAATTTAGAAGCCCCCTATTCCCTCCTCCCTTTTTGTGACAAATAGAGCCACAGGCGTGTGACGTAAACGATTATCGGCTCATCATTGGCTCGTCTGACGATCTTGTCATGCCATCAGATTTATCGCCCTTGGCTTCACTCCAGTACCTTGACATGGCAGTTGGAAAGGAACGATAACTTGCTGTGTCATTTCCACCTCCTCTTTTCGTCTGTCAGACAGACAGACAGACATACCGACAAACCGACAGTCTCTGTCTGTCTTCTGTGTCTGTCTGTCTGTCTGTCTGCCTGCCTGTCTGTCTGTCTGTATGTCTGTCTGTCTGTCTGTCTGATGTCTGTCTGTCTGTCTGTGTCTGGGCTGTGTCGTTGTGTTGTGTGTGTGTGTGTCTGTCTGTCTGCCTATCTGTCTGTCTGTCTGTCTGCTGCTCTCTCTTTCTGTCTGCCTGTATGTCTGCCTACCTATGTGCTTGTCTGTCTGTCTGCGTGCCTGTCTATGTGTGTGTTCTGTTTGTCTGTTTGTTTGTGGATGCTGGAGAGAAGAGATTGTTTTTTTTTCTTTCGTTCGTTCTACGGCTACAGCTCCAAGGTTCCCAACGGTCAGATTTTGCTCATGCGACTGTTCTTGCTTACCATTAAGGTAGCTCATTCCGGCTTCGGGGTTGATGACTGTCTAGAATACAC
>CM060332.1:5534426-5536926 GCA_030674155.1 Stramonita haemastoma
AATGCGTCTACCTTAATGGTGGGCAAAAAACGGTCGCATGCATACACAAAACTATCACCATTGGTGAACCTCGGAGCTCTAGCTGATGATCGAAAAATTAAATTCAGTGTCTACATTGTTCAGCTTTCTACACTTTTTAACCCAGCAGAAAGACTTGACGCTTTTTTTTTTGTTTGGTTTGTTTTTTTCTTCGTGTTTTTTTCTATACTTTTGTGTTTATTTTTACATCTCTGTACGTGAGTGAAAATGGCGGAGAGCTAAAAATAGAGCTAAGACTTCTTACTACGTACGCGCCACATCATTAAAAGGATGTTTAGGCATATCCCTTACAGTAAGCAAAGCGTAACAGAGTTTGAAGGTGTATCATGTTGACAGACAGGTGGGTTGAAACTGTGACAGAAAAAAAACTTTTTTGTAAAAGTAAACAGAAATGTTTGCATAGCTTTAAAAGAAAAGAAAAAAAGAAAAGAAAAATTCATGCAGAAAGAAAGAAGAAAGGAGTAGGAGTCTGGAAGAGGAAAGACAAAGACTAGCGATGGAGAGAGAAACACACACACACACCACACACACGCACGCGCGCGCGCGCGCGCGCGCGGGTGCGTGCATACACACACGCGCGCACACACACATACGCACATACGCGCGCACCACACACACACACACACACACACACACACACACACACACACACACACACACACACACACACACACACACACACACACACACACACACACACACTAAGGGCAGTACGGCACAGCTTGGTCTTCACATCCATTCTGTTGATATCAGACATCACAACTTTAAAAAAAAAAAAAAAAAGAGAGAATCATCCCTATCCATAACCCAACAAGCAATGATGGGATTCAAACCTGCATCCCACGACTCTCAGAACTTTTCAGTAGTGATTTGTAGCGCTGTCCATTAACTAAGTCCTTCGGATGAGACTATAAACCGAAACTCCGTGTGCGAACGCATGCAGAACATCTTGCACACACGTTGAATCCTGTTTCCGCTTGTCGTAAGAGTAGGCCATTGTGTACCAGTGGGAGCAGATGACAAGATTTACAAAACTGCATGCACATGGGGACTGGATGTTAAAAAGGCACATGGGTGCTTATTGTATTATCGTCGATATAAAAGAATAAATAAATCAATCAAGTTTGCCTCAGTTTCACATTACACACAAACACACACACGCACATGCACAGGGACGGGATAGCCTAGTGGTCAGAACATTGCGCTCACAATTTGACGACCCGAGTTCGATTCCCGGTCGAGGAGATTTTTCTCCTGGAGTTAACATTAGTGCAGACTCCACTATCCCCCAAAAGTCTTTCGGACGAGACTATAAACCGAGGCCCGTGTGCGAACGTACGCACAACATCTTGCGCACACGTTAAATCCTGTTCCGCTTTTCGTAAGAGTAGGCCATCGTGTGCCGGTGGGAGCAGATGACAAAATTGACAAAGCTACAGACACACGGGGACTGGATGTAAAAAAAAAGCACACGAGTACTTCTTCCATTGTCATCGATATAAAAGAATAAATAGACAAATAAAAATAAACATGTTAAATGAATTTGAACACACACACACACACACACACACACACACACACACACACACACACACACACACACACACACACACCACACACACACACACACACACACACACTTTATAATTTTCGTTTACTGGTGGTTTTTCTTTTCGTTTTTTTGTTGTTGCTTGTTTCAGGTCTGTGTTTGTTTTTAAAATGCATGCATATGCATGGAACGAGTTGAAAGCTAAAGAAAATAACCCAAAAACTTAGCAAATAACCCGTTCATTCAACCATAGCATATACACCACATTAATTGAAAAGATGTTTGGGTGGAGAGGAGGCAGAAAGGTAAACTGATGCCTCGTTTGAAGTTGGTTTAAGTTAAGAGACAGGTGAGTTTAAATTTATCGGGGGAAAAAGTGCCGAAGTTGTAAAAGAGAAAGCGACGACTGCAGAAGGAAAGAAAGAAAGACAGAAAAGAAAGAAGAGAAAACATGTTTGTTTATTTTCAAAGCAGGAAGAAGAGAGTAAACTCGTGGAGTGATCCAGCAGATAGTAATGAGATGCAAGAACATGTCAGAGAGGTAGACACAATATTTTTGTTATTTATTCATTTTTATTTACATACCTATCTATCTATCTATCTATCTATCTATTATCTATCTATCTATCTATCTATCTATCTATCTACTCTATCTATCTATCTATCTATCTATTTATCTATCTATCTATCTATCTATCTAATCTATCTATCTATTCTGTCTGTCTGTCTGTCTGTCCAATCTATCTATACTATCTATCTATCTATCTATCTATCTATCTATCTATCTGTCTGTCTGTCTGTCTGTCTGTCTGTCCATCTATCTATCTATCTATGTATCTATCTATCTATCTATCTATCTATCTATTTTTTTAAATATTTATTTCTTATTTGTTTATTTCTCTATTGATCTAA
>CM060332.1:5546926-5551926 GCA_030674155.1 Stramonita haemastoma
CATACATCACACATACTACGCGTGCGCTACCTAAACGCCTTCATGTGTCATTTTCCTTTGAAAGATCTCTCCATTGTCTAGACTACACCAATTTCTCGCTTCCCTGACAATGTCTTCTTCTCTCGTTTTTCCTCAATGACCCCCTCTTCCTTCCCCTCCCCCCCCCCCCCCCCCCCCCCCCCCCCCAACGCATTTTAAAAAAACTAATTTGCGCTGATACAGACTTGGGAGCTTTTACAGTGCTAACGCTCTTTGACGCCTGCTTATATGTTGCTGCCATGTGGGTGCTCGCTTGGAATCCATCGGATCGAGAAATGTTTGCACGATTGACAAGAGTTTGTCCCTCTTCTTCTCTGTCGTTACCTCCTTGGAGAACTCCAGTCTCGTTAGTGTCGCGAGAACTTTTCGGATTGAGAAACGGATTACATTTTTAGTCTTGTTCTTTCGTTTGTTATTTGTCCACCTCCACCCCCCCCCCCCCCCCCCCCCCAAACGCTTTTTAAAAAAAAACTATTTCGCGCCTGAGTACAGACTTGGGGACGTTTTAACGCACGTGCTAACGCTCTTTGACGCCCTGCTTATATGTTGCTGCCATGTCGGAGTGCTCGCTTGGAATCCACTCTTGGCTCCGGAAATGTTTGCACGATTGACAAGGAGTTTTGTCCCCTCTCTTCTTCTCTGTCGTTACCTCCCTTGGGGGAACTCCAGTCTCGTTAGTGTCGTCGAGAACTTTTCGAGAGTTGAGAAACGGATTACATTTTTTTTTAGTCTTCGTTCTTTCGTTGTGTTTATTTTGTTTTGGTGTTGTTTTTCGCGTTCTTTCTTTCTTTCGTTCTTTCTTTCTGCCTAACTTCCTACCTACCTACCTACGTACCTACCTACCTACCTACGTACCTACCTACCTACCTACCTGTGTACACAAACACATACATACACACACATACATACATACATACATACATACATACATACATACATACATACATACATACATACATACATACATACATACATACATACATACATACATACATACATACATACATACATACATACATCGACAGATACATCCCACTCAAAAAGAGTGTACCTATATGCTCACAGATTTGCACACATGCTCATGTTCAAACACATAATAATATTCAGTTTTATGAAAGTTTCTGTATGAAGCTTTGGCGTTCCATAATGAATTGACATAAATGCAGCATATCAAATTAAGGGAAACAAATATGTTGCTTATGCACCTTGTCAAGTGTGTCAGTGTAAGTTATTGTATTTCTTTCTTTGGAACAGAATTGTGTTCCATTGTATTGTGTTGTATTGTATTGTACTGTATTTTTACTGTATTGTATTTATTGTATTGTATTTATTGTATTGTACACCACTTTGGGCTGCCTTCTCTCACCTGTACTCTTCAACCTCTTCCTCGAAAACATCATGACAGAGACACTGCAAAACCACCACACTTCCATCTCCATTGGTGGAAGACCCCTTTGCAACCTCAGATTTGCAGATGACATTGACCTCATGGGCAGCAGCAAACAAGAACTGCAATCCTCACAGACAGTCTAACAGACCGAGCGAGCGCATACGGCATGGAGGTCAGTACAGAGAAATCGAAGATCATGGTCAACAGCGCGAGTAATGACAGCACGGAAATAAAGATGAATGGAGAAATATTGGAAGAGGTGAGCCAATTCAAATACTTAGGCTCCATCCTAACAAAAGATGGCACATCAAACAATGAGGTGAAAGCTCGCATTGCAACAGCAACATCTGCTCTAGTCAGACTCCAGAGGATCATCAGAAGCAACAACATCAGCTTCTGCACCAAATACCACCTCTACAAATCCCTCGTAATATCTATCCTCCTATATGGCTGTGAATCATGGACTCTGACAGCAGAGTTAGAGAGAAGAATCCAAGCATTCGAGAACAAGTGCCACAGAAGACTCCTCAAAATATCATACAAAGAACACAAGACCAATAACTATGTGAAAGAGGAAATCAAAAAGCGTGTGGGCCCCCAAGAGCCTTTGCTCTCCACCATAAAGAGGAGAAAGCTGATGTGGTTTGGTCACACCACAAGACACAACACCCTAGCAAAAACCATCTTGCAAGGAACAGTCGAGGGCAAAAGAAGAAGAGGCCGCCAAAAGAAATCATGGGTTGACAACATCAAAGACTGGACTGCCCAACCCCTGCAACGCCTCCTACTAGCCACACAGGATCGTGAAGCATGGAAAAAGATCTCCGTTGCGTCTTCTCTCATGTCCCCCCTACGTCCTTTGGGACATGGGACTGAGTGAGTGAGTGAGTGACACCACTTTAAGTCACGCAGATTTCTCTGCGTGAAATTTGAGTTGCTCTCCCCGGGAGGGCGCATCTCCACAAGAGCAGCGCCACCCATTAAAAAAAAAAGTTCCTTCCTGCATGTGTATTTGTTTTCCTGTCAGAGTGGCTTTTTTAAATAGAACTTTTGCCGGGGACAACTGTCTTGATGCCGTGGCTTCTTTTACGTGTGTTACATGCGTGTTACACAGGGGACCTCGGTTTATCGTCTTATCCGGAAGACTAGCTCAGGGATAGCTCAGTGGTCAGAGGAACTCGCACTCTACAAACCAAGGTTGTGCAGCGTCGAGTTCAGGTGTCTTGTGGATGGGTGACAGTTCATGTGACTTGGCTTCAGTACAGTCTCCCAGTTCAACCAGCTGTAAAAGGGTACCTGCCCTCTTTAGGGTCAGGGAAGGTAAAGCAGCGAGGGAGAGGAGATGGGCGCCGCCCTCAATATGCTGGCCCCTAGAGAAGCTGAGGTGTCTCCAGGACTGGTTGATGACTCTCAATTTACATTTGTAAATTTACCATTTTGCTTGTATGATGAAAAGATTGATTGTAGTATCTGTTTTCGTATTGTCATTCACTCCAAAGGGAATGATCTCACATGAAAATCTTAAATCCGATACGTTTGCAGAATGTTCATTGATTATTTTTCAAAGTTTGTCCAAACAGTTCTTGTAAGTTTGCAGTTCAAAATGAGATGTCCTTAAGTCTTTTGCGTTACTACATAGAGCATAACCTTTTTCTTATTGAAGTCATTTTATTTCGAGGACAATTGTTGAATTTGTTACACCCATTGCATTAAGAACAACAATAAGAACAATTTTGGGAACGATTTTGATCTGTAACTATGGTAGTCTGATGTTTTTCTCTTGTGCAATGTTCAAATACGTTTTTCCAGTTGATTTCCCCGCGGAATTTTTCTGTCCATTTCATAGAAGGTTTTGGTCCTTTGCCGTCAAACATCAAATACTGGTAATACTCTTTTGATCCCTGTGCACATTATCGATTATCTGCATTGCTGTTGCTGTACCTGTACAACCACTTACATTGTCACCTAATCAGATGACTGTCTTTTTTTGCAAATTGTCTGATTGGTGAGATTAGTCCATTGAAAGGTACAAAGTCAATGCAATTACCAAATTTTGCAGAAAAGGTTCCATAGTTTAAAGGTTGATCATTTTCCTTAGCAAGAAGTTTTACGAGATATATCCCCTTTTTATACTAAAATGTTTTTACTTACGATGTTATTTCCCAATGTAATGTTTTCATCATATGAAACAGGTTCTGGAAGTTCTGTAGGCTTTATAAACATGGGCACAGAAAGCATTAACCTTAGGGTGCCTATGCTTATTGATGGTCCATAGCAGTCAAGAGTCGACAGAAACTAGAATGGTATTTTTGCAACACTTACCCATTTGTGATTAGTTTTAATTTTCAGTTCTTGAAAAACCAGGTATAATCATTTAGTCCATCTTGTTTAATGGTCTAATTTGCAGTCTGCCTTCCTATCGTGTCTTGCTTATTATTCCGAACAAATGAAAAATAAAGTTTCTGTAACTGTTACAAGAGTTGGTTGGAAAGGCCAAAAGGTAATATCCCCAGATGCACCAGGTTTGAAAGAAAAAGATATTTCAGTACAGCTGCTGTATCCAGTGGAGTCATAGTTTTCTGTGATTATGAAATGCAGTTTAACCTATGAACATTCATCACCGTAATTTATCGTTTGAAGTTCTTTCAGAATCATGGTAAACCAGACACCTAGTATTCTTATATGGAGGCAAAAACATTACGCTTCCAACATTTCAACATTATCTCTATTCTGCGGCATAATCTTTAAGGTTGCCGTTGAACAGCGTCATCGTGTTTCTCCTCTTACGCATTTTTTGTTTGTAGTTTCTGTTCCATTTTCATTTATTAAATCATATCATGTTTACCCTCTGTCCAGTGAAATGAAATCATACTTTATAACAACATGTGAAGAAGGAGGGAATCGGACAGTCGTAGAATCTGGCAAGGTTTGAACCACAAACTCTCGAAGCTGTCTACAAGTGTCTACTACTTTCTAGGCAACCAACGAAAACCTAAATCTACACTTTAATTTCAGGTTTTGACAGCAAGAAATCTTTATCATCGTGCAAAGAATGTCAAACCTACACAGAAATGTATTTACCATGCGGTTTCTAGCCTGATTTATTTGCTGTACAGACAGATTATTACATTATGATTTACAGTTCCCAGGTGATATTAAACGCATCAATTTTTTTTGTAGAAGTGACATAGAGTGATCAATCTGTTCTCCTTTGTTGTCTGTAGATTCCAAGTCAGAGTATTATGCTGAGAGTAGTGAGGAAACTTGAGAAAATGACATTTCTGATCAAATACATGATGTGCAAAAAAAAAAACCCAAATCCTATCCATTTAGTTGCAGAGGCATGTAGACATAAAAGTATGATGAGTTTGTACACAAAATTTTTTAAAAAATACAAATACAGAGACAGTGACATACAAATTGATACACATACACAAACACATCCACCCACCCACTAGGAGAAATGACAACAACAACAACAACAAACCCTACAAACAGCAACAACACACATACACACGCGTGCACGCACACACTCGCGTGCGCACCTTCTTTTTGTTGTTATTCATCTCTA
>CM060332.1:5556926-5559426 GCA_030674155.1 Stramonita haemastoma
TCCTTGTGTGTATGCAGTTTATAAATTCTGTCATCCGTTCCAAATCGCACACAATGGCCTACTCTTCTGAAAAGTAGAATGGGTTTTAACATGTGCGCAAGATATTCTCTGTGTGTTCACACATGGGACCTCGGTTTATAGTCTCATCTGAAGTACTTTTGAGGGGAGTGCAGTTCGCACTGATGTTAACTCCAGAGGAAAAATCCTCTCTCCTTTGATCCCGTGTGTGTGCGTGTGTGTGTGTGTGTGTGTGTGTTGTGTGTGTGTGTGGGGTGTGTGTGTGTGTGTGTGTGTGTGTGTGTGTGTGTGTGTGTGTGTGTGTGTGCGTGTGTGTGTGTATATGTGTGTGTGAGTGTGTGTGTGTGTGCGTGTGTGTGCGTGCGCGCGCCCGCGGGCGTCTGTGTGTCTGCGTCTGTGCGTTTGTAGTGATAATGGTCTTCAATTTTACGTGTCTGTGTGTGTCTGTGTGTATTGGCTTGCACGTGTACACACACCTACCCTGGTACAACATCCTAAAAAAAAAACATGTGCAGGACATGTGTGCTTTGGCAGAGCCATTGCAGCAAAAGCACAAGCAACAGCATCATCATCAGCAGCAGCAGTAGCAGCAGCAGAAGCAACAGCAGCAGCAGTAATAGCTGTCCGTTGCTTCAGACATCGTAATGTTGGCATCATCCTCTTTAGGGTTCAATTAAGACAGCCCTAAGTATCACCCTTGGCCTCTCCACCCCCTTCCCCAGCACTTACCACTCCCCGGGGAAAAAATAAAAAAAGAAAAAAGAACTGAAATGTCAGACTAGAATGCCAAAGATGCCTCAGCTGGCTGTCATATATAACTTAATTTATAGCATCAGGCACGTGTTCAAGTATGGATGAGTCTGAGAAAAATGTATAGTGTGTGTGGGGGAAAGAGAGAGAGACAGAGACAGAGACAGACACAGAGACAAAGACAGAGAGAGCAAAGGGGGGGAGGGGGGGCATGAAATAGAGAGTTCGTGAGTGAGAGAGAGAAAGAAAAAAAGAAAAAGAGGGAAGGGCCAAGTGAGAAAGAGAGACAGAGAAACAGAGACCGACAGGCAGACAGAGACAGAAAGACAGACAGGCAGGCAGAGACAGAAAGACAGACTGACAGACAGGCAGGCAGAGACAGACAGACAGACTGACAGACAGAGAGAGCTAAATCTAAAAGTGTTCCCAAACATAATCATGTTTATAACCATTGTTTACATTAATCTCCTGCTAACAAGGTAACAGTCGCACTTGATTTGGAATCCTCCTAACAAAATCAACAGTGTGGCACTTTCCTGCTACTTTGCCATTTTCACAAAAGATCATACTCCTTAGATTGATGCCATTTCATTTACACCACTTTATTTTGTTTAGCAGCCTCTTTCTTTCAGAAACAAAAAAGAGGAAAAGCAGGAGAAGAGGGAAAACAACTGAGATGAGTAACAAGCAGCAACATGTTTTGTTTTGTGTTTATCTATTTTTTGTGAAAGATCACAAGGGCATGAATGATTTGAAAGCAAGCACTTTGATTTCATTGGTTTACATGAGTCTGCGCTATTATCCATTATCTATTTATTCTTTTATACCGAGGATACTGGAATAAGCACATGTGCTTTTTTTACATCCAGTCCCTGTGTGTATGCAGTTTTGTAAATTTTGTCATCTGTTCCCATCGGCACACAATGGCCTACTCTTACGAAAAGTGGAACAGGATTTAACGTGTGCTCAAGATGTTCTGCATGCGTTCGCACACGGGGCCTCGGTTTACAGTCTCATCCAAAAGACTTTTGGGGAGAGTGGAGTCAGCACTGATGTTAACTCCAGGGAAAATCCCCTCGAATCCCCTGCAGCACGCTTGGTAGATAGGGTGTGAAGTTGCCGCTCTTTTTCACGTCCTGCTTCTCTTCTTTTGGCGGGTTCATTTTCTTCTGGAGTGGGGTTGTTATGAGAGAAAGTGGTGAATTCGAGAATGATGGTAGGTAGGTAGGTAGGTAGGTAGGTAGGTAGGTAGGTAGGTAGGTAGGTAGGTAGGTAGGTAGGTAGGTAGGTGGGCAGGAAGGTAGGTAGGTAGGTAGGTAGGTAGGTAGGTAGGCAGGCAGGCAGGCAGGCAGGTAGGTAGGTAGGTAGGTAGGTAGGTAGGTAGGTAGGTAGGTAGGTAGGTAGGTAGGTAGGTAGGTAGGTAGGTAGGTAGGTATCAGGATGACTGGTGTTCACACCACGTTTCTTCAATGTCCAGTAGAACAACATGGACCTCTGTGCGTGAGGAGGACGGGGGAGTGGGAAAGGCATCCCTAAACGTTCTTGCAAGGTTTGAACCACAAACCCTCACAGTTATACAACGTTTTATGGTTTAATTACTCCTTTATTTATAAACATAAAATCTTCATATTCGGTGGAATTCTGCACAAATATATAATAAACAAAGTCATAAAATTTTAGCTTGATAGAGTTAAAACTAATAAAGTTATGATAATTTAAATGAGAGTCTGGG
>CM060332.1:5564426-5591926 GCA_030674155.1 Stramonita haemastoma
CCTGGCCTGTGTTATGCTCGTGCACGAGAATTTCGCCCTGCATCCCCTGACGTCACCGTGCCTACCGACCCAGATACAGCGGCTGATCAGCAGAGCGGAATCGACCTAGTTGACGTGCCTGCCACTGACGCTGCGCTGGAAGAGGATTGTGACCCCTGCTTGGTCAAGGTACGTGACGCTGGATACGGGGTGGAGCTGATACGCGACTATGTGGCTGAACTGACTGACCGATCGCTACAGAAAAGGCTCAGGAACACAAAAAGAAATCAGGATTTTTTCCGTGTTTTTGTTTCCAAAGACAACCCTGAAGCTTTGATCTGTGAAAGCGATGACATGGTTTTTGAGTTCAGTTGGACAGCAGCAGCAGGTGACGAACCATCCGACTTCTTCTGGCTGGCTAAGCGAAGCCTACGGCACATGACGCAGGACGAACGGACAGTCTACGACAAGCTACGACAGTGGACACCCACCGATCGGAAAAAGTTTAAAGACAAAATCAGTGCTGGAATTCGTGTTATGAATGTGATCATGGAGGCTGTGAGATTTTTCCTTGGATAGCTAAGTTTGTTCATGTATGTGTGTGTGTGTGTGTGTGTGTGTGTGTGTGTGTGTGTGTGTGTGTGTGTGTGTGTGTGTGTGTGTGTGTGTGTGTGTGCGTGCGTGCGTGCATGTGAGTTTGTGTGTGTGTGTGTGTGTGTGCGTGCGTTCGTGTGAGTGTGTGTGTGCATGTGTGTGTGTGAGTGTGTGTAGGGTGCGCGTGCGTGGGTGTATGTGTGTGTGTAGGTAGATGCGTGTGTATGTGTATGTGTGTGTATGTGTGTGTGTGAAAGAGAGCGGGAGAGAGGAGAGAGAGAGAGAGAGAGAGAGAGAGAGAGAGAGAGAGAGAGAGAGAGAGAGAGAGAGAGAGAGAGAGAGAGAGAGAGAGAGAGAGAGAGAGACCAAGCGAACTTTCTGCATGCATACCTGTGACGGAATATCACGAGCCAGTGGACATAAAGGACAGAAGGCAGAGTGACATGGAAACCTTACCACGGACTTCATCGATTGTGCTGTGTTGTCAATGACTGTGTGTGTAGTGTATTTCCACCGTCCCTACTGCCGTTCCTTTGCAATGGGCGAAAGCTTTTACGCAATAATGTTGTGAATCGTGAATTATGAACTGTAACAAAAGATAGCACGAGCCAGTATCTTTGTACCATGACGTGGAAACCATGCCATGAAGATCATTTGGGCTGCAACCATATTTTGTTTCTTGTTTTTGTTCAATATGGTTATTTGTGTTGTGCCCAATCCCTTTCCCACTGTCCCCTTGTGAATGGGCTGAAAAAAGCTTAATCGCAATAAACTATTATTGTCATTGTCATTGTCTCTCTCTCTCTCTCTCTCTCTCTCTCTCTCTCTCTCTCTCTCTCTCTCTCTCTCTCTCTCTCTCTCTCTCTCTCTCTTTCTCTCTCTCTCCCACACATACACACACACACAACTTTCTCAGACTCATCCATACTTGAACACGTGCCTGATGCTATAAATTAAGTTATATATGACAGCCAGCGGAGGCATCTTTGGCATTCTAGTCTGACATGTCAGTTTTCCTTTTCAGGAGGGGGGGTGGTGATCAGGAGGCCAAGGGTGATGCTTAAGGCTGTCTTAATTGAATCTTAAGGATGATGGTGCCAACGTTACAATGTCTGAAGCAACTGACAGCTGTTGCTGCTTCTGCTGCTGTTACTGCTGCTGATGCAGCAACGGCTCTACCAAACCACACGTGTCGTGCATGTGGTTTTTCGTAGAATGCTGTACCGGTGAAGATGTGCATGTGCAAGTACATACACAAGCAAACACACACAGACACCACAGACACATGAACACCACAGATACACACGCGCGCACACACACACACACAAACACACGCACACACACACACACACCACAGATACACACACACACCATAGACACACAGTTGTAGACACAAGCAGACACCATAGACACATACACAAAATACAAACAACTCACTTAAACACACACACACACAAAAAGACATCACAGATACACACACAAATACACATAGACATAACAGACACAGACACCCACGAAGGCACATTCACCACAGAAACACACACACACACACACACACACACACACACACACACACACACACACACACACACACACACACACACAACACACACACACTCAGGCACACACACACACAGACACCACAGATACACATATATATAGACACACAAATACACTTAGACACACAGACACACAGACACACAGACACACACAGACACTCACAGACACCACAGATACACACATATATAATTATATACACGCAAATACACACAGACACACAGACACACACAGACACACACAGACACACACAGACACACACACAGACACTGACAGACACCACAGATACACACATATATAGACACGCAAATACACACAGACACACAGACACACTCTCTTGTCTAATAATAAGACCAGACGTTGAACATACGGCAACAACATCGTGTGTCATCAAAAAGTGCGAGAGAAAGAGAGAGAGTGTGTGTATGTATGTGTGTGCATAAATATAGATGCATGTGTGTGTGCAGGCTTCTGTGTGTGTGTGTGTGTTTGTGTTTGGGTGGGGGGGGGTGTGGGTGTGTGGGGGGGGGATGCATGCTTGAGTGTACGTGCACACATGCGCACACTACACTCTTGCTTGTCCACATACTTGTGCTCATAGTTCAGTATCGCTTTTTTACTTTTTCGAGAATACACTTGTATTTGACAAAAAATCAAATTTTAATGCTTCGCTTTCTAGCTGTGCTTAGCGTAACAGTCTGACTTGGAATCCTACAATTACAACAAAAAAAAAAAGATGACAATAATTTGAATCACATTCTGACATCTAGAACCCTTTCAGTTAATTTTGGGTGGAAACTGTAAAATACCAATGAAGTATTATGTTTAAACAATGCATAGATCAGTATAAAAAATGAATAAAAATATGCATATCTGGACTTTCTTTATGGATTAGTGAGATTCCTTATTCAAAGTCTTAGAATGTGTCAATTCTTTTGTTTTCTACATAGATATTTGTAAAGTAATACACACAGTCAGCTAGCCACCACAGTTTGTGGTTGAAACCCTGCAAAAAGTTTTGGGACTAACCCCCCACCCCCCAGCCACACACACACAACGCACGCACGCACACACGCACGCACGCACGCACGCACACACACACACACACACACACACACACACACACACACACACACACACACAGAGGAACGGGATGGCCTAGTGGTCAGAACATTGTGCTGGCAATTTGACGACCTGGGTTTGATTCCTGGTCGAGGGGATTTTTCCCCTGGAGTTAACATCAGTGCTGACTCCACTCTCCCCAAAAGTCCTTCAGATGAGACTATAAGCGATACCTCGTGTGTGAAAGCACGCAGAACATCTTGCGCACACGTTAATTCCTGTTCCTGCCCACGCGCATACAGGGGCACACACACACACACACACACACAAACACACGCACGCACACACATACACACACACCAGCCTTTAATTTATTTCCTTCCTATAACCTAGGACATTCCCTCTCTGAAAACCCCACTCCACAAGAAAATGAACCCGCCAAAAGAAGAGAAGCAGGACATGAAAAAGAGCGGCAACTTCACACCCTATCTATCAAGTGTGCTGCAAGGGACACAACCCATCCGTCTGCATGTTAATGGCAACAAGGGCAGTACAGTCTGTTGGCCCGTGCGTCCCCCCCCCTCCTCCCCTACGGTCCATCAGTTTGTTCTGTGCCCTCCTGGCTGGTCCCCTTAAAGGGCTGTCATTAGCTTAAAGGCCCCTTCTATTAATCTACTGTCATTGCAGTTGTTTGGTTTTTGGGGTTGAAAATGAGTCATAGTGTGCCTGGTGTCCTTACTGGTTGAGGGTAAAAGAAGGTTTGGTTGTTGTTTTTTTTTAATTCAGTGTTGTTGGTTAAGGTTAAGGTAGATAAGTTGGGTATGAGAGTGTTTAAGGGAGAGAAAAGGGACATTTTCCTACTAAGAATTATTTGATAAAGTTCTCAATATCTTTGCAATCCCTACAAGTTGATTCCTCTATGAATCATTACTGATTTTAAGGATTCCCCCTTACAGCAAAAACAATTATGGTGATGATAAGTCTCAGCCCTCGCTAATTTTTCCACAAATAGGTCCCAATCCTCTTCTAGAGTAATCTCTCTTCATGGGTTTACTGCAAATCATGCCAATATGTTATTTGTGGTGATAAAAAAGAATGCCACTACATAAATGGAGTTTTCTTGTATTATTATTAACATCACATTATCATGCATCATCATCATCACTTTAGTCAGTTGTTATTTTATATTCTTATTTCTATTATTATCATCAATATTATTATTGTTATTGTTATTGTCGTCGTTGTGGTTATCATCATCATCATCTTCATCATTATCATCATCATCACCACCACCACCACTATCATCATCATCATCATCATCATCATCATCATCATCATCATCATCATCATCATCATCATCATCATCATCATCCATTATTAGTAGTAGTAGTAGTGTTGTTGTTGTTGTTGTTATCATCGTTGTTGTTATTGCTGTTGCTCTTCTTCTTCTTCTTCTTCTTCTTCTTCTTCTTCTTCTTCTTCTTCTTCTTCTTCTTCTTCTTCTTCTTCTTCTTCTTCTTTTCCTTCTTCTATTATTAATATTATCATTACCATTATTAAGGAAGGTGGCAGAATGGCAGAATGGTTAAGATATTCGCCTGCCAACAAGTAAACAGTGAGGTTCTGAGTTCGATTCCTAGCCTCGCCCTTTCTTCCCAGTTTGACGAAAAAGTCGAACTGAATGTCAAAGTCATTCGGATGAGACCATAAACCGTGTTCGAACGCACACAGAACACCTTGCGCACACGTTAAAACCCCGTTCCGCCTTTAGGAAGAGCAGGCCATTGTGTGCCTGTAGGAGCGGATGACAAAATTAGTTTTTAAAAGACCAGCATGCACAGGTGTCGTGTTTAGACACCATCCCTAAGGAAAAATCGGGAAGACGAAGTCCCCAGTTCGGCTCAGGGCTGTAGGTATATGGCAACGTTCTGGTGGCTCCTGCGACGGTACTGGAACCATTCGTATCGGTCATTGCCTTTCCAATGGATCATTCCAGTGGTGTGGAGAAGGGGGGGGGGCTGCTGCATGGGTAACAGCTTGCCCTCCATACATACTTACCCAGACTTTGCGCTCTAAAGATTAGAGCACAATCCCATTGTCTTCCTAGACTGATGGGTGCCTATAGTAGTAGTAGTAGTAGTAGTAGTAGTAGTAGTAGTAGTAGTAGTAGTAGTAGTAGTAGTAGTAGTAGTAGTAGTAGTAGTAGTAGTAGTGAGTAGTAGTAGTAGTACTGTTGTTATTGTTGTTGTTATTATCATCATTATCATCATCATCACTATTATTGCTATCATTTCGTTAGTCTTGTTATTCTTATTCTTATTACTGTTGTTGTTGTACAGTCTACTTTTCCCCACACTTGCTATTGCGTGGAAACAACTTTTAAAGTATGACAAAGGGGGGGGGGGGGGGGGGGGGGCAGACAGCCTGGTTAGAATACATGAATGTCATTCTGAAAACAATACTTGTGTTTCCTGTTTCTCAGCTACAGCTCCAATGTACTCTAGTGGTGAGAATGTTGTATAGTTTGATTGTTTCCCCCCCTCTATTAATGGTAGCCGCATGCTTACTTCAGGGTAAAAACAATACATAAATAGTGGAATTTATTGATTAATTAACAAATGAAATGAGTAGATAAACACATAGATAAGTAGATGAATGAATAAATGCCAGCTGACTTGGCGCAGTGGTTAGTACCTTGGGTTAGGGACAGGACGATAGTGGATTCGAATCCCGTAAGAATCATAGGGATTGTTTTACGACCGTGGCTGGCTCCTACCCAGAATGAATTTGATATGGGCTCATTGGAAAGACTGGGCTCACACAGTCGAGCTTTATCCACTTTGCAGTTGCGATTTTGACACAATTGCTCAATGACCTGACAACACTGTAGTTCAAGGGTCCATGATGGTACGAGTTATCATGATAGAAAGCCCAGAGAACGTCCTTGTCAAGAAGTTTCAAAGCCCATGCACTCCTATAGCATGCAGCATCATTGCATCATCCCCAGTATCATTGATCATCATGTAATAAAAAATAAAAAAAGCCTCTGATTTGGTGGCCCTGGCTGCTCTGGTCTCATGGTAACCTCAGCTTCGGTTTGCTCATACATTGTGTGGTGAGTTTGTGTCAAAGACTTCGAGACCAACGGTTTATGAAAAAGGGTGGCTGGAGGGACTCTGTAGTGGTTACCACCTCAGGTGTGTGTCTCACTCAGTCTGGCTCCACGACTCAGCTAAGTGTCAGTAGGAGGCATAATAGGTGCTGTCCTATGTATTGTTAGCTCAGAGCAGGCCCCACTGAACACCACCAAAGTGACCATGCAGTAGTGCAGGGCTCCTCTTGCTGGTGACTTCATGGCAGCCCTACATTGATGAGTTTCCTGTGGGCTTCAAACTCTGAGGAAGCGTCGTAGCGAAGTCGGGTACGGCTCGTGTTGCAGAGACTGACATGAGCGGTGTGAGAGCAGCAGGAAGAAACGTCACAGAGGATGAGGCAACAACAAAAAAATAGAATAAACGAGTAAATTCATAAACAAACAAAAAAGTAAATAAATGAATAGATGATGTGAAGCTCTGTTCTTTGCTGATCAATTTTTAATCCTGTGTACCGATTTTCCGCCATCGGTTAATATTGGTTGCATACACTTAAGTGTCACTATTGTTGGTGAACCTCGGAGCTCTAGCCTAGGAACGAAAAAAATGGATTGGATTGGATTGGATTAGAGTGTACACTTCTTTCAGTCTTCTCACACTTCTCAATGTGTAATTCGGGCTGCTGTCCGCAGCGCCACCCGATGTTTTCAGTATCTGTCTGCATGTGTATTTTGCTTCCCTCTGGGTGTAGCTTTTATCTAAAAATGTTCTCCCCGGAGACAGCTTTCTTGTTGCCGTGGGTTCTTTTACGTGCACTGAATGTGTCTCAACCAAAAGACGACCACCCACCCAGTCTGCCACTCAAGGTTTAGTGGATGGGCAAAACATTCGGGCAAAAACCGGGATGGACCCCGCACTTTCAGCTTTCTAGGCTGGTGCCTTACCTCTAGACCACCGATTCTTTGTGTGTATGTATATCTACGACCACCACGTGAACTTAAAATAAATGGCAACAATTGTTGAAAATAGACGCAAGCAAACATTTTTTAATAATTATATCTCAACAAACACCACAGGAGCCCAAAATGAAACGAATGTAAATATCAACAAAAAAATAACTTCAGAATTGTGTTTATTCACGGTTCAAAAAGTAAAGGTGTTTGCACAAACTAAGCAGTCGATGTCAGAGACCTCAGCTTCTCTAGGGGCCAGCATGTTGAGGGCGGCGTCCATCTCCTCTCCCTCGCTGCCTTACCTTCCCTGACCCTAAAGAGGGCAAGTACCCATTTACAGCTGGTTTACTGGGGACTGTGCTGAAGCCAAGGCGTACAAACGGTCACTTACGCAATCATGCTCACCGCTGCGAGCTATTACCGTTCCTTTTAACCATTACTTATCTCTAATTATATCGATCGATCAATGATTGATACTCGTCCCTATGACACAAAAAGAATATAAAAAGCGTTAACAATAAAACATAGATAAGCCTTGGTATCAGGTGGCCAGAAGTAGTCTCAAACGAAGAACTATGGGACAGGACCAGACACGCTCCAATCGACACGGAGATCAAGAAAAGGAAATGGGGACGGATTGGCCATACGCTCCGCAAGCCTGCTTCAGATGTCACCAGGCAGGCCCTTGACTGGAATCCACAAGGGAAGCGGAAAGTAGGCCGACCAAAACAGACCTGGCGCAGAAGCATTGAAGCAGAGACGAAAGCAGCCGGAATGACATGGGCCGAGCTGGAGAGGATCTCCCAGAACCGAGTCCGTTGGAGGAGTGTTGTTGTGGCCCTATGTTCCCACGGGAATCCACAGGCATAAGTCAAGTCAAGCGATTGATAGCAACAAAAAACCCTGAAGTCGGAATGTGACTGTCTCCATGGTGGGCAAAAACGGCATCTCACCATTGGTGAACCTCGGAGCTCTCGCACCGAAAAAAACAGTGGACAGACAGATAAAATGAATAAATAATCAGAGGATGATGAAACGGATACCAAATAATAAACAATACAATAACACAGAAACATGAACATAAAATAAATAAAAATCGTATCCACTACAAAGTAACGCACATTTCACATAGATACTAATAACGTTGCCAGCATCAAAACTGTGACACAACAGGGGCAGGAAAGCCTAGTGGTTAGAGCGTTGAGCTGGCGATCTGACGACGTAGGTTCCAGCCTCACAAAGTCCGCCCGTTCAATGAGATTTTCCCCAGGGAGCTATAACAGTACCGACTCCGCTCCCCTTTAAATCATTTAGGTGAGACTGTAAACTGAGGTCCAGAGTGCAGAAACATTCAGAACATCATGCACACCTGTTAAAAACCCTTCCGCCTCCCGAAAAGAGTAGGCCAGTGTGTGCCGGAAGAACGGATGTCAAAATTATGATTTAAAAAAAAAAACATGCCTGCACACTGGTGCCGTGTTTAGACATCATCGCTGAAGTCGGATGGTGGCTACCTTAATGGTGGGAAAACGATTGCGTCACACAATTGCCCCATTGGTGAGCTGCATAGATCTGGGAGAGAAACATCAACAAAATAATAACAATACAAATGTTGATACTGCTTCCCCACTCCTAAATGTCCACACAGACATCAGTCGTGTTAGCCAACCACAAATAAGGGCACAGATTGTAAACAAGCTTCAATGACCTTACAGATAGTTAGGTGGAACGACGACGCTGGTATCTGCATTATCACGAATCAAAGACACCAGGACGACTTTATGGTAAGGCAGATGATATCAATTTATATCAAGCTTGAGGCATTGCCTGTCAGTATCGTAGCCGCTCTTCATGGGAGGATTAAAGTGCTTTTGACTTGACTTGACTTGACTTGACTTGACTTGACTTGACTTGGCTGGACTTGACTTGAAGCTGATGTGTAGGTGTCAATTTTTCTGGGCTTTCGAAAACTTGGAGGCATCGTTGTAGATACACTTACACAAACTTCAAAGATGTTGATTGTTTGAAATCACAGATTTAACCGCACACTAAAATACTGGTAGACTGAAACATGCAAATAATATGTGTGCTGACGATCACGCACGCACGCACGCGCGCGCGCGCGCGCGCACACACACACACACACACACACACACACACACATACACACACACAGAGCGTGAGAAAAAGGGAGAAAAGGAGAGATACAGAGAGAGACAAAGACATAGACAGAGGAAACAGACAGACAGAGAGAAACAGACAGAAAGAGACAGACAGACAGACAGATGGACAGACAGACAGACACATGGTCAGAGACACGTGCAGGCAAGGTTCAATAGACGGAGAAACGATCAGATATAGAAACAGAGACAGACAGACATGCAGACAGACAGACAGACAGACAAACACACTGAGAAAGACAGACACAGATAAGAGGGAGAGACAAACATACAGAAACAAGACAGAAACAGACACAAATAGAGAGAAAGACAGAGAGACACACACACACACACACACACACACACACACACACACACACACACACACACACACACACACACACACACACACACACACACACACACACACACACACAAACGGCATGCAGACGGACAGGCAGACAAGAAAGAAAAAAAGGGAAAAAAAAGCAGGAAAGAAAGAAGAAAAGAAAGAAAGATTAAAAAAAAGAATGAATGAAGAATGAAAGAAAAGAAGAAGAAAGAAAGAAAGAAAGAAAGAAAGAAAGAAAGAAAGAAAGAAAGAAAGAAAGAAAGAAAGAAAGAAAGAACACTAGCTACAGAGATGATAGAAAGACCTTTAATGACAAGAAAAAGACAACTCGAGAGAGAACAGAAACACAAAGGGACCAACACTGTAACAGTGACACAGTAACGACACTGTAACGCAGACCAAAAAAAAATGCTGTGGCGGAGACAACAGTCCAATAGAGACAACAGTGTAACACAGACAACAACAATGTAACACAGACAACAACACTGTAACACAGACAACATTGTAACAGAGACAACAACACTGAAACACAGTGTAACACAGACAACACATGTAACGCGGCCAACACTTTAACACAGACAACGCTGTCACAGATACAACACTGTAATGCAAACAACAGTGTCACAGAGACAACACTGTAACACAGACAACACTGTAACACAGACAACAACACTGTAACACATACAACAGTGTCACAGAGACAACACAAAAAAACACTTTCACGGAGACAACACTGTCACGGAAACAACACTGTCACACAGACAACACTGTCACACAGACAACACTGTCACGAACACACTGTCACGAAGAACACTGTCATGGAGACAACAACAGCAGACAATGAAGACCACCAAAGGTATACATGTATGAAAGAGAGAGAGCAGAGCAGAGCCACAGTGGATGCTGTTAGCAGACGATCAATAAGGGGCAGTCAGTCAGTCAGTCAGTCAGCCTCACCTGGGTTTCACGTGTGTGTGACTCCCCGCCCCTCTGGTCACAAACACCAGGGTAATCCACAGCAACCAGGTCACACTTCGCCACTGCATCCTCTTCCACTGATGCCA
The DNA here is from genome assembly GCA_030674155.1 of Stramonita haemastoma. Lineage (NCBI taxonomy): Eukaryota > Metazoa > Mollusca > Gastropoda > Neogastropoda > Muricidae > Stramonita > Stramonita haemastoma. Next base: position 5,575,239 of record CM060332.1, read on the forward strand.
GTTTATCTCAATTTTTTTTAGTTCTGATCCCTGGGAGTACTTGTTCTAAGAAAAAGTTTGTGACGAAGAAAACAATTTTCTAAAGATCAAGTTTTTATAAATATGTTTTTGTTATCAGTTCAAAAACATTTTGAGTCTTTTTAAAAAAAATATTAAAAAAAAGATGATGGGTGTTTCACTTTAAAAAATTATGACTTTAATGTAATGATGCATGATTCATTCACGTCCCATTAGCTTTTTTTTAAAAATCATTAGGTACTCTTTAAAAAGTTTGTGACGGAAAACAAAATTTCAAAAATCTCAGCGATAAGTCTTTAATGAAATGCTCCAGACATCAACAGAAAGTAATATTGTACATCCTGATAAACAGGAAGAACACACACAGAAAAAAAAACACTTAAACATCCACGACATAAAAACAATGTAATGCGTGGTTCATAACTCTCCTACTTTGCTGGTTACATGTTCCAGGATAAAACAGTCATTCAGCCGCACTGGAAGAAAAGATCTTGTCATTTCTCGTCGTGGGAGGTAGTAGTCTTCATCGAAATCTTTTACAAAGATTTTTTTTCTAAGTTTGCTACAACCGTTATTTGCTTTTCCTTACAACTCTGATTGCTCAATTTTACAGGGAAATCCAGGAACAGCTGCCTGTCAGACACACACACACACACACAAAATCCTTTGCTGCCTGCTTTCCTAAAAACACGCTCTTAGTGCGAAGGAACAACACTTAAATACAGCTTTGATGTTATAAAACCCTCACCTTCGCTTTCGCCAAGTTGATCTGCAAAACAAAATCTGCCACCACTCCAAGACAGGAATGAAAAGCGGCTGATGAAAGAGCGGTTAACCAAATTACAAGTTTTGCTAATCAAGAAAAAGTATGTCAATTACCGCCTACACACATCTGACAACTTCAGAGATTAAAACTAGCCCCCTTTTTTTCTTCTCCCAAAGAGAACAGCTGATTGATGAAAATCGTCATCCAAAAAATATCACTGTACTGTGAAGAATTTTTTTCACATGTCCACTGGAAAAATTCAAATTGAGAGAAAATCAAATGAAAATGTATAAACACAAAACCCAAGCCTTCAACATACAAAAAATCGATGATGGTTAACAAAAAAAAAAACAGGCAAAGGAGTGCCAGCCACTACTCTTGGACAATTCTCAAACTTCCTTTCAAACTGAAGCAGATCATCAAGTCCTTCACGAACAGCCGAGAGCATACTAGAAGTGGATATTGACAAACCCTCACACCACACTCCCCCCCCTCTCTACTTCCTCTCTCCTCCTCCTCCTCCTCCTTCTTTGCCTCTCCCCTCCCCTCCCTTCCCCTCCCCTCCCCCTCATTCTCTCTCCGCAGGTGTTCCATTTCCAACAAACAGGGGAGGTAAGGCTAACTGGAGGCAGGCAGGCACGCGCCGCGGCGCTGGTTTTCGATGGACACGGGAGGTAGGTAGGAAGGTAGGTAGGTGGGTGGTTACATTTCAAGCAGCGAAGATACAATAGGTGATGGGTTGAAAGGGTGGTGGTGGTGGTGGTGGGTGGTGGTGGTGTGGTAGTGGTGGGGGTGGTGGTGGGGGTGGGGGTGAGGAGTCTTGGGAAGGTGTGTGAGGTGGCTGCAGTGGTATAGCCACACATGATGCCAGTTTCACAGGTAAAATTCTTCCAGACATGGCTGATGGTCTGTTGAGGTAATAATGGTTGGCCTGGCTGGTTGGGTGGTTTGAAATGGCTAACTTTGTCTTTGTCTATATTCTCTCTCTCTCTCTCTCTCTCTCTCTCCTCTCCTCTCCTCTCTCTCTCTCTCTCTCTCTCTCTCTCTCTCTCTCTCTCTCTCTCTCTCTCTCTCTCCTCTCTCCCCTCTCTCTCTCTCTCTCTCTCTCTCTCTCTCTCTCTCTCTCTCCTCTCTCTCTCTCTCTCTCTCTCTCTCTCTCTCTCTCTCATTTGAGTCTGTCTGTGTGTCTGTCTATCCGTTTTTTCTGTCTCTTTTGTATGTCCACAATAGTCCATGAAAAATGCAAACTTTGCTTTGTTCAGATTCCAACACAACATGACAATCATAAAAGAAAAAAAAAGAAAAAAAAGAAAGAAAGAAACAAGAAAAAAGAAAGATAGAAAGAAAGAAAGAAGCAAACAAACAAACATACAAAAAAAAGAGAGGAAGAGAGAAAGAAACAAAGGAAGGGTGGAAAAAAGAAAAGAGAAGATTAAAAGTATGAAAGAATTTCAACGAAATGAAAAGAAAAGAAAAGAAAACAAACACAAAAGCAAAGAACTAAAAAGATAAAACTAAAAAGACAGACAGAAAGAAGCCAATTAAAGACAGAAGGAAAGAAATAAAGCACACACAAAAATGAGACAACAATTAACAACAGGTTATTGCAATCCCAAATAAGTTAAATTTATTTGGCAGCAACACCTACAGTAAATTTAAAAAAAATGAACATCAAGTCTTGAACTTCCAATTTGATATTTCAAAAAACCCACACTAAAATAATTTTATTCTCAAGTGTTTTAAGTGACAAAATCTTCACTGAAATCTCTCTCAAACGACTTGCTATATATCATTTATTGTTTCGTTGTTGTTTGTTGTTGTTTTTTTATAGAACTCCTATTCTTATTTTTAGAAATATTCCTTTTGGTCTAGTGTTGTTCCAATTGCACTGTTGTTTTGCTTGCTTGTTCTTGTGTTGTTTGTTTGCTAATTTTTTTAATCATTTATAAATTTCCTTCCGAAATGTACTTGCAGCAACATAAGGATTTGTCACACTCTGAGTTGTATTGAAAATCATATATATATATATATATATATATATATATATATATATATATATATATATATATATATAATATATATATATATATATATATATATATATATATATATATATATGTATATAATTATATATATATATTGTTTCATATGAACACGTAGCCACTAGCTGCCAAAGCACATTTAGTTGAATGTCTGATGTGACAGAGCACGTTCTAAGCTATGCGTTTGTTGTTGCCCTTAGCAGCAACTTGTTTGCAATGTATTCTTTTTTTTCTGACTAAACATTTTTAAACCAAATATTCAAAAGCGTAGCGATGACTTCTGCTCTCTGGAACAGAAAAGGTATTCCCATCATTGCCTCCAAGAAACTTATTTCGATAAAAACAATGGAGAAAAATGGATGATTATGAGTCGTATCAATATGCCTGTCAGTATTGTAATTGCTCTTCACGGGATGGTTAAAAGTGTTTTTTACTTTGACTTGATGACTTGAACTCAGGAAAGGGGCATAAGTGCTGCTTTGCAAACTATACATCAGGTTCTAAGAGTTGCAGTCCTTTTAGTAAATATCTTGAGCTTAAACTACAAACAGTTAAAAGAAACAAAAAACAAAACGGAAATTTTTCTGCCTCATCTTCTGTGTCGTTCCTGTTCTGTTGTTCCAGTGCCGCTCATTTCAATCTCTGCGTCCCATGTATATCCATGATTTGTTATGTCTCACCATCAGGATCAGAATTCTACAGTGTGTCCATAAAATGTTAGGCCACCATGGGGCCACCAGCCAGAGGGGCCCCTGCACTGCTGCTGGGTCTTTTTGGTGGTGTTCAGTGCTGCCTATTCTGAGCTAGCATACGCAGGACACCACCTACAAAGCCCCCTACTGACTACAGTAAGAATTATCTCAGTCGCGACGCCAGAGTGGTGACTCCCAAAAGGTCCCTAAGTACTGTGTGAAATAGACGCCAAAAGTGAATGACGATATTCCCTATGAAAAGGGTTTTTTTTTTAAGAAATACAAATCTGACAATACTAAATCAAATGGCTGCATGTAGAAATTGTTCATCGAATTTTTGCTACCAAAATGGTTTTCAGTGCAATGGGCGTGAAACTTTACATAGATATTGATAGATAGATAGATAGATAGATAGATAGATAGATAGATAGAATAGATAGATAGATAGATAGATAGATAGATAGATAGATAGATAGATAGATAGATAGATAGATAGATAGATAGATAGATACGACGACGGACGGACGGACGGAAAGACAGACAGACAGACAGACAGACAGACAGACAGACAGACAGACAGACAGACAGACAGACAGACAGACAGACAGACAGACAGACAGATAGATAGATAGATAGATAGATAGATAGATAGATAGATAGATAGATAGATAGATAATAGATAGATAGATAGATAGATAGATAGATAGATAGATAGATAGATAGATAGATAGATAGATAGTAGCGACATGCCCTAGAGGGGAGAGCAGCCCGATATTCAGGCACCGAACGCGGACCGGATGTCATATAAGGCTACACTCCACCTGTAGCTTTCGGGTCAAGTAGTGCTTTCTGTAAAGTGCTGATTGGAAACAAAAATTCTTGTGATTTTCACATAGTTTTGAAGTATAAAAAGTGCACGGTGCACTTGTTTAGGCGATTGAGAACATAGAGCAATACCAGGCAGTGGCGACAAAGTTGAAAATTACCATCAAAATAATGAGGATTGTTCGTATTCCTACAGTCTTAACCCCGGGCATGCATATTGTGGTTAGGAAGTTAGCAGGTAACATAGGACTGAAGAGGGGAGGAGATGTTTGCTGGAAAAATAAAAAATAGTCCAAACCTACCAATTAATTTGTGCAAAATCACACCAGTTTTGAGTCAGGGGCCAGCCTTTAAGAAAAAGTGATTTCTATGGATGCCTTAAACCGTGCAGTGTGACTGCAAAAAAACAGAAGGAAAATCAACAAAAAGTAAAAGTGGTGTGTAGCCCAGTGCAAGTTTAAGATCATTCAAGAGAGTTGGTTCTATACTGAATTTTACAATGTGGGGCACATTTTACCCGATTCAGCTTATTCCTCTCCCAAAATGAAAATTGCATGCTGGGCATATTCTTGTCATCCATGTCACAGATTTGATTGATCTGTTCTCTGTTGTGTCCCCCTGTCCCCATTTGCAATGGGATAAAGTGTTACGCAACAATTCATTGAATCTGAATGTAAATCACTTCACCATGTCTTGGATTACATGCCATGCCGACCATTTGGGCAGTAGAAATTATACACTTTTTATGTCTGAAAATATGTGTTTTGTGCCCAGTCCCCTTCCCACTGTCCCCTAGTCAATGGGCTTGAAAATCTTAACACAATGAAAAATTGTCATTGTCATTGTCATTGTCATTGCCATTCTCTCTCTCTCTCTCTCTCTCTCTCTCTCTCTCTCTCTCTCTCTCTCTCTCTCCTCTCTCTCTCTCTCTCTCTCTCTCTCTCTCTCTCTCTCTCTCTCTCTGAACAATCGTACCACGACATGGGTCAAGCGATCTAATCATTTTTCCCGTCACTCCTGACGCGTTCATATCAACTTGTCAGTTATCTGACCGATTTGACGTAATCTTCCAACTCCCTGACCCCATCCCGACATAACATGACCTCTCTCTCTCTCTCTCTCTCTCTCTCATCTCTCTCTCTCTCTCTCTCTCTCTCTCTCTCTCTCTCTCTTCTCTCTCTTCTCTCTCTCTCTCTCTCTCTTCCTCTCTCTCTCTCTCTCTCTGTTGACAATGACAATGACAATAATTTATTCAAAAAAAGGCCATGGCCCCATTTGAAGGGTGTACATCACTGATATTTGTTGTACATTCCACACTAAGGTCATATACCTAAACAAAACAAAAAACCCCACAAAATACATACATAACAATTTTTCAGTTTAGAGCAAAATTATGACATCATCGTTTCTCTTCGTTTGAATGACTTATAGAGGTACAGAGCAACATTTCTTATAGTGTTTACATTGGTAGAGGACAAAAGTGTAACTAATCGAAATAGTGCTGGTCTGTTATAAAACTTATTTTTGAATAAATTATTGTCATTGTCATTGTCATTGTCTCTCTCTCTGTTTCTCCTCCGGGCAAGTTTCCGATGAAAAAAAGTGTCAATGCCTTGGGAAATAAGAATTATCAATCAGTCAATCGATCAATCCATCCTTTTTTCTTCTTTTTTTTGAGGGGTTGAGGTGTTTTGTTGTTCAAATTTTATTCTTTAAAGCTTGGAAGTAGCTCTTCTAAGTTGTCATTTGAATGGTTTAGTTGTTCGTGCTTTCTCTAACAATTTGCACGAAAGAGGCTTCATAAATATAAGAACAAAACACAATACAGAAACGAGAATACTTAAACATAACAATTTAACATCTACTAACAATTCTTTTTTTTATATATGTGACAACGTGTACTTCTTTCCTGGCATTAAATGTCTCCTTCAATGAACTGAGCATTTTTGATGTGAAGTTCTGTCATAAATATCACACAACACATGGCTTATGAAAGCAGGAAGACAACACACGCGCGCGCGAGAGCGCGTGTGTGCGCACACACACTCTTTACCCCTCTCCCTTCTCAGCAGAAAACAAATAATTGGATATCTAGCAGCTGTTGTTAAGATGTTAGATCCAAACTCCTAGTGTAAGAAAAAAGCAAAAATATATACTCCTACCAAGTTTGTTCTTTAAAATACTATTGCAAAAAATTAATAACAAAACAAGACAAAATGAAAAATTGCTTTGTTCTATTCAACAAATCCATTCACTATATTTATTCACCCCATCGCTGAAATGATACATGGATCAGCAAAGTATGAATCAGAACACACACAAAATATGAATAAACAAAAACAAAGGGGCAAAAGAAGGTAAAAACCAAAATGCATATCAAAACAAAAAACAAAGCAAAGCAAAACAAGAAACAACAACAACAAAACCATGACAACAATAAATAAAACTAAATTTTTCAACAACAAAAAACAAGAAAAAGATGACAGAAAGCAAAGCTTGAGACAAAAAAGAGCAAATGAAAATATCATCAACAACAACAACAACAACAATAATAATAATAATAATAATAATAATAATAATAATAATAATAATAATAATAATAATAATAATAATGATAATGATAATGATGATGATGATGATGATGATGATAACAATAATGATAATAATAAAAAATAATAATAATGATGATGATGATAATAACGATAATAATAATAATAATAATAATAATAATAATAATAATAATAATAATAATAATAATAATAATAGCAATAATAACAATAATAACAATAATAACAATAATAACAATAATGATAATTAACCAAAAATAAACAATCAACAACAGCAACAACAACAAAAACCATGACAATGCTGGATAAAAGCAAAACTTTCACATGAACACAACACCTGTAAGTGTAACATCCTTCCCTGACTCTTCTTCTCCACGGCCTATGAAGCTTGAAGCGGCACACTGACACCAGACACTCAGTAGCAGCCAACAGAACAAGGAGACACTGAGAACAGGAGTGGACCAGACGTGTGTAACGGAACAAAAGGAAGACCGTGATGATGAGGTGGTGAGACAAGTGAAAAAGAGGCGGTGAGTAGATAGATGAGGGTGGGCAGAGAAAGGGTGGGATGAGGTGGAGGGGGGGGGGGTGCAGGTTGGAAAGTAAGGTGGGTGCTTTGTTTCAGGGTAATTTGTGGCCAGTTTGGGGAGTTATGACACTGCATGCGCTGCCATCCAGTGATCTGCCATCCGGTGTGGTTACCGATTGGATGGGTGACTGTTTGCACGCCTTGGCGTTAGTAGTCTCCCCAGTTCACCCAGCTGTGAATAGGTACCTGCCCTCTTAAGGGTCAGGGAAGGTAAAGCAGCGGGGGAGAGGAGATGGGCGCCGCCCTCAATTTGCTGGACTCTAGAGAAGCTGAGGTCTCTGATGCCTCGCTCCACTACGACCACATAGGTTATGGGACACCTTTACCTTTTTTTTTACCTATGTGCTGCTGTTGAGAGAGTCTTTGGTTTATCTATTTATCTTTTTAGAGTGAGAAAATAAGTATCACATATGGGAGGGGAAAAGGGATAGAGAGAAGGGGAAGGAGGGAGAGAAAGGAAGATGGAGAGAGAGTATGGGAGAGACAGAGACAAGGAGAAAGAGAGGGAAAGGGGGAAAGGAGCGAGGAGGGAGGGAAAGAGAGAAAGTTGAAGAAACACAAACACAGGACCACACACCCATGGGCGCAAAACACACACACACATACACATGCACATGCTGACCAGTGATAGTATGTTATATTGATGATTGTGTTGAGTTTATTTTGTTGCGTCAATAAGTCCATGTTACTTTTATGGCAATAAATAATTTTGATTCTGATTCTGATTCATACACACTTCACACACTTACACACACACAACACACACACAACACACACACACACACACACACACACACACACACACACACACACACAACACACACACACACACACACACACACACACACACACAACACACACACACACAACACACACACACACACACCACACACACACACACACACACACAACACACACACACACACACAACACACACACACACACACACACACACACACAACACACACACACACACACCACACACACACACACACAACACACACACACACACACACACACACAAACACACACACCACACACAACACACACACACGACACAACACACACACACACACACACACACACAACAAACACACACAACACACACACACACACACACACACAACAACACACACACACAACAAACACACACACACACAATACACAACACACACACACACAACACACAACACAAAGCTAAAAGACAATCTCAGATTAGCCATGAACAACCAACACACACTACCAGACACACAAGCACAGGACACCTGAGCAAATGGCCTTGAACGAGAAAGCTTAGAGAGCTTAGGGCTGAGAACCACACACTCAGCAGGTGCGACAAGAGGACACTGAGAAATGAGAAGGGCCTGGGAACGAACACTGAGAGATGAGGATGATGAGGATGAGTGGCGTAGCAACAATGATAGCAAAGTGGAGTGGGGGGAGGGGGAGAGGGAGGGGGGGTGCGTAACGTAGAAGGTGGTGGGTGAAAAGAGAAAAGAGTGAAACGGTGGAAGAGGGTAAAGGATGGAGAAGTAGGTGGTGTTTTGGGTTGGATGTTTTTTTTTTTTTTTTTTTTTTTTTTCTGTCCTCGGCTAGAGCTCTGAGGTTCACCGATGGTTGATTTTCATATGCCATCATTTTTTACCACAATTAAGGTAGCCGCATTCTGACGTTGGGAAAGTGTTTTCGTTAAACTCATTTTGTTACCAGTCTGAAGACTTAATGCACAGTGGATGCTGACCAATGATATATTCACACTCTGTGTTTCATCCTCTGTAATGGCATAGTCCAACTGTTCCTGTGACAGTTATTCCGATCTAACCATTACAGTCTTTTCCAGATCCAATCATGATGCTTATAGCTCTGCCCACCACAGAGGCCATATCGGGGATATCACCTTGTAAGATGTTGGAATCTCAGGAAGTCTTATTCGATCTGTCATACCCATAAGAAACAAAGTATGCCAAAAGTTAGCAAAGTCAGGCCACTATTCGTATCAATATCCTGTTGGTATTGTCATTGCCCTTCGTGTGATGATTAAAGTGTTTTTGCCTTTGAGTTGGCTTGAATTGACTTGACCAGAAGATGCCTTGCACTATTTTTGGATTGCTGCATGTAGGCCTAGTGTGCAGTGATGCCTTTTCTGATCTGACATATACGCAAGACATTACTTATAAAGATTTAAGGTGATAGCAATATTAGCTTCATCTTGCAGCTAGATCCAATGGGCTGCTCCCCTTCAAGTAGCCCTGTTCCATGAATCTGCAGACTCCAAAGAGGTCAACATACACTCATCACATGGATAGCAGTTGAAAGAAAAACTAAAACTGAAGTCACCATGAGACTAGAGCGCCAGACGTCACTAAACAAGACACAGTCATCTTTCACTACAATCATGATGGTCGACCTGCCACCCTTTGTCAATCAGGACCATCTAACAAACATTAATTGATTGATTGAGTGGAACGGTAAGAAGAGACTAAAAGAAAGACCCCAACATGACACGCAACTCTCCGCACCAATTGTCGGTTTACCAATGCTCTGTTAGCTCAACAAACAGAAAAATCCATATGGGTTACAAGGCAGACAATTGTGATTTGTTAAATCGTCCTGATTACCTAACGTTGAAGCGGAAGAAAGAGTTCCCTGTTTTGTGGAAAAAAGACTTTACCTGGTTTTGCTAAAGAAAAACAAACAAAAAAAACCTAACGTTGAAGAAAATAATGAGAACGGTACTATGGGAAGTTCATACCAGTTTTGGACTGACTGCCAGCCAGGCACTCTATGTTTAGGATTGTAAGATATCCTGATGTCTTTGATGCCTACCAGGGCACAGAAAATAACGCAGCTACCTGTATCGTTGATTAAAGATCAGGTAAGGGTAAGGGTAACAAACTGTCTACATTCCACACGAAGAATCTCAGGAGAATACTGCGCATCTTCTGGCCTGAGACCATCTCCAACCAAGAACTCCTGGCCCGCTGCAACCAAGAAAATATAGATACTATCATTAAGCAAAGACGATGAAGATGAATAGGACACATCAGCCGACGGGATCAATGGGACATCGCCCGAACAGCCCTCCACTGGACACCAGAGGAGAAACGCAGGCGAGGACGACCCAAGAACACCTGGCGTCGGACAATAGAAACAGAGCTGAAGACCCTCCAACACTCCTGGGGAACCATTCAGAAACTGGCCCAAGACAGGCAGGAGTGGAGAACCTTTGTTGCTGCCCTACATGCCAAGAAGGCATAAAAAGGCTTTGGATGATGATGAAGGGCACCTGTGTGCTTCATTTGTCTGTCACCTGTAGGCTCATGGTCTGAAAGAAACGCACTTGCCTAGAAAGTGAAAAGTGCAGGTTCAAATCCCGTTCGAGCTATTACACCTTAAGACGTGGTGATCTGGATGCTAGTCTTTAGAAAGAGAAAGAGATGAAAGAAACCAAAGTCCCATGTTCAACATGCATTCAGCGCTTAAAAAAACAACAACCTCGTAGCAACAAGAGAGTTGTCCTGGGAAACATTCTGTAGAAAAAAGTCACTTTGATAGACAAACAAATGCAGATATGCAAGTACAAAAATAATCCCCCCCCAAAAAAACAAAATAATGGGTGGCGTTGCTCATGTGGTGACATGCTTTTCATTAAGGAGAGCGGGCCCCAATTTTACGCCGAGAAATCTGCAGTGAGGTAAAAGTACTATACTATACTATACTATACTATACTATACTATACTATACTATACTATACTATACTATACTATGCTATGCTATGCTATGCTATGCTATGCTATGCTTGCTATGCTATACTATACTATACTATACTACACTACACTACACTACACTACACTACTCTACTCTACTCTACTCTACTCTACTCTACTCTACTCTACTCCACTCCACTCCACTCCACTCCACTCTACTCTACTCTACTCTACTCTACTCTACTCTACTCTACTCTACTCTACTCTACTCTACTCTACTCTACACTACTCTACTCTACTCTACTCTACTCGTGTCATGCTTGGTTGAAGTTGGACGCAGCGGCTACATCACCACCACCCCCTTCACCCCCCTCACCCCCATCCATCTTTTTCTTATGATGGGGTTTTAACCGATGACCTTACAGGGTGAAGGTCAGTGCACTAAATGCCGCACTATGGTTGATAGTGCTTTTAAGAAACTCATGTATGTTTGTGTGTGCGTGCGTGTGTGTGTGTGCGTGCGTGTGCGTGTGTGTGTGTTTTGTGTGTGTGTGTGTGTGTGTGTGTGTGTGTGTGTGTGTGTGTGTATGTGTGTAACTCTGTGTGTGTGTGTAACTCTGTGTGTGTGAGGGAGGGAGGGAGTGTGTGTGTGTGAGAGAGAGAGAGTGTGTGTGTGTGTCTAAGTGTGTGTGTGTGTGTGTGTGTGTCTGTCTGTCTGTCTGTCTGTCTGTCTGTGTTTGTGTCTCTGTGTGTGTGAGAGAGAGAGAGAGAGTATGTGTGTGTGTGTGTGTGTGTGTGTGTGTGTGTGTGTGTGTGTGTCTGTGTCTGTGTGTGTGTTGTGTGTGTGTGAGAGAGAGAGAGAGAGAGAGAGTGTGTGGTGTGTGTGTGTGTGTGTGTGTGTGTGTGTGTGTGTGTGTGTGTGTGTTGTGTGTGTGTGTGTGTGTGCGTGTGTATGTGTGTAGAAAAAAAGAGGGAGATAGACTTCTAGAAAGACAAAATGACAGACAGACAGCAAGACCGAATTACAGAAAGACAGACAGACAACTGGACAAAGAAAAAGACCCAAAAGCAGGGAAGCAGACGAAAGAGACAGTAGCTGGCAGACACACTGACAGAGAGAGGGGGCCAGCTTGTGGGTGGGGAAAAAGTAACAATGGATGAGAGGCATAAACTGAAATCAGATTCAGAGAGAGAGAGAGAGAGAGAGAGAGAGAGAGAGAGAGAGAGAGAGAGAGAGAGAGAGAGAGAGAGAGAGAGAGAGGAGAGAGAGAGAGAAGAGAGAGGAGGAGAGAGAGGAGAGAGACTGAGCGAGAGAGAGCGAGAGAGAGAGGGGAGAGAGAGAGAAAGAGAAGAGAAAAGGGGAGAGAGAGAGAAGAGTGGGAGAGGGGGGGGGGCAGAAAGAGAGGGGGGGAGAAAGAAAGAGAGAGATTGAGCGAGAGAGAGAGAAGGAGAGGGAGAAAGAGAGAGACATAGAGAAAGACAGGCACAGAGAGAGAACGATTGACAGAGAGACAGGCAGAAAGAGAAGAGAGAGAGAGAGAGAGAGAGAGAGAGAGAGAGGAGAGAGGACAGAGACAGAGACAGAGACAGAGACAGAGCAGAGACAGACAGACAGACAGACAGACGACAGACGGGACAGACAGACAGAGGACAAGGCAAGGCAAGGCAAGGCAAGGCAAGGCAAAGTCTTTTATTCGAGGATAATAGATAAGCACTCGTGTGCTTTTTTACATCCAGTCCCCGCCCTTATCAGGGATACATCAAGTTGAAAAGATACTAAACAATAAAACTTTACGCAGTACCAAACAACACACAAGAATAAGGACACTATATATGATAAGGTAATAAAAATGCGCTCGTTCAGAAGACAAAATCAGAAGTCACAATAAAAAGATTTTGATTATGGAAGAAAGGAAAAGTGTTAATAGGTAAAGAGCAAACAAGAGAACAAGATGAAATAAACAACTGAAGACATCAATCCACCACCATCTGTCAAAAGTTGTACATGTGATAAGAGGGGAGAGAGAGGAGAGAGAGAGAGAGAGAGAGAGGAGAGAGAGAGAGAGAGGAGAGAGAGAGAGAGAGAGAGAGAGAGAGAGAGAGAGAGAGAGAGATTAAAATGGTAAATGAAAACAGAAATACAAAGAAAAAAATCACCTTTCTTCCGCCAAGAAAAGACGGAGGAAAACGAAAACGGGAGATGAGGGGACACAGGACAAACAAAACAAAACATAGCAAACAAACCTCAAAAAAGAAGAAAAAAACAACACCAAAAAAAAAAGAAAACACGAAGAGAGAAGGAAAAGATAAACAGGGATTTCACAAGCGGCAGGCAGAGCAAGTTATTAACTCCCTTTGAGTTATGACCTGCCTTCCTACCTCTTCACCCCCATCCCCCACCACCTCCACCTTCCCCCCCCCTCCCCTTCTCTCTTCCCCCACCCACACTAGGCCCCATTTACCATTTTGCTTTCTCCCGTTTCTACATTTCATCCTTGAAAGTATTCAGAAACCAAAACTTCTACTTTATCGACACGGTATCCAGAGACACTTGCTCAGCAGCTCGAGGCAAAGAGAATGAGAAGAAAGGCTGCAGACCAGGCAGACAGACCAGCGTCAGACTTCATCTGTGCCCTCTGCCATAGGGACTGTCTGTCATTCCCGTGTCGGACTGGCCAGCCACAACCGACGCTCTTTCAGAATTTACTTATTTATTCCTTTATAACGAGGATAATGGAATCAGCAATCACGTGCTTTTTTAACATCCAGTCCTCGTGTGTGTGCAGTTTTGTACATCTTGTCATGTGTTCCCACCGACGGTGCGCAAGATGTTCTGCGTGCGTTCGCACACGGGGCCTCCGTTTATAGTTTCATCCGAAGGACTTTTAGGGAGAGTGGAGTCAGCACTGATGTCAACTCCAGAGGAAAAATCCCCTCGAACGGGAATCGAACCGGGGTCGTCAAATTGCGAGCGCAATGTTCTGACCACTAGGCTATCCCTAATACCTAGAGCGCAACTCCACAGTCTTCCCACACCCAAGGCTGCCAACAGTGAGATTGCCGGGGATCGGGCCGCCACTGAGACGCCCGTTCCGAGGGATTTTTCCCCCGGAGTTAACATCAGTGCCGACTCTACTTCCCCGAAAATCCTTCAGATGAGACTATAAACTCGAGTCCTGTGTGTGAATGGACGCAGAGCATCTTGTGCTCACGTTCAATCCTGTTCCGCTTTTTGAAAGAGTCGGCCTTTGTGTGCTGGTAGGAACAGATTCCCCCTGGGGATGCGGGGGCCTGTCAGTATATAGAACATCCCCATCTCCTGAAATTCTGTGCTAGAACTTTCCTCTTTTCTATCCCTCTCTTTGTTTCTGCCTTGTTTCTTTTCTCCTGTCACCTCCTTCTTGTCTGTTTTCTGCCTTCTTGGTCTATTCACCTGCTTTTTTTTCCAGACAGATTCAAAAGATAACAATTCTCTCTTATGCCGAAGTCGCATGCGCTGGGCCTGACTTGTCAGGCGCTTAACGGCAGCATTACACATTTTCGCTCATATAACGGCAACGATAGCTGGTTGCTGTCTGAGCGTTTCAAAGAAGAAGAGAAGAAGAAGAAGAAGAAGAAGAAGAAGAAGAAGAAGAAGAAGAAGAAGAAGAAGAAGAAGAAGAAGAAGAAGAAGAAGAACAACAACAACAACAACAACAACAACACAACAACAACAACAACAACAACGACAACAACAAAAATAACAGCAACATGAACAAGAACAAGAAGAAGATGAACAACAACAACAACAACAACAACAACAACAACAACAACAACAACAAGAAACAGATGACAAAGTTTCATAAAGCTGCATGTACACGCAGTCTAGATGTAAAGAAAAACAAACAAACAAACAACAACGAGGGCTTATTCATTAGCTTCGAAATGAAAGGACTTAAAATAGATAATTATTCTGAAAAGCACATGAGTGCTGACTCATTATTCTCCAAATTAAAGAACTTGAAATAGAGAATTATTTTAAGTTTGTTGACGACAACAGAATAAACAAATCAATCAACCAATCCATTAAACAATCAATTCAACAACCAATTAAACAAT
Organism: Stramonita haemastoma; assembly: GCA_030674155.1. Classification (NCBI taxonomy): domain Eukaryota; kingdom Metazoa; phylum Mollusca; class Gastropoda; order Neogastropoda; family Muricidae; genus Stramonita; species Stramonita haemastoma. Next base: position 5,590,543 of record CM060332.1, read on the forward strand.
TAAGCAAACAGCCAATCACAAAAATCATAATCTAAGCCAATCGATCAAAGAAATTATTTCGAAAGTGAATAACCTAATCATGGTAATCAATCAATCAATCAAAACATATTTATAGGGTAATTGGCTGGCACATGCATGCCTACATTCACGAACGCACGCACGCCGCATGCGCACGCACACACACACACATACAGACACACACACGCACGCACTCACGCACACACACATACACACATACACACACACGAAAGAACAAAAGCAAATGTGCGAGCATGCGCGAGCACGCACGCACCACACACACACACACACACACATACACACACTTACACACACACACACACACACTCACTCACACACACACACACACACACCACACACACACACACACACACACACACACACACACACACACACACACACACACACACACACACACCACACACACACACCACACACACATCACTCACATCAACAACACAACATATACACACACACACACACACACACACACACACACACACACACACAACACACACACTCACTCACTCACCACACACACACACACACTCATGCATATACAAGTACACGCGGCGCCGCGCGCGCGCGCACGCACACACACACACATGCACGCGCGCGCGCACACACACACACACACACATACGTGCATGCATCTGCACATACTTACACACGGGGATGGGACAGCCTACAGGTCAGAGTGATGCTGACGTAGGTTCGAATCTCGTTGAAGAGGATTTTTCCTCTGAAGTTAACATCAGTGCCGACTCCACTCCCCCGCCAAAGTCTTTCAGATGAGACTTAAACCGAGGTCCTGTCTGCGTACGCACGCAGAACGGCTTGTGGACACGTTAAAACCGGTTCCGCTTTTCGGAAGAGTAGACCATTATGTGCCGGTGTGAACGGATAACACTTTACAAAACTGCATTAATATGGGAACAGGATTTTTTTTAAGCGCACGAGTGTTTATTCCATTATCCTCGAAATAAAGAATAAAAGAATAAATAAAATAAATACACACAAATGCACATACACTTACAAGCACACATGCATGCTTATGCGCACGCGCACACACACACATACGTGCGTGCATATGCACACACATGCATACATCTATGAAGGTGCACTCTATAACTAGGCATGTGTCCATGTTATTGTGTACACCCATGACAAATGTAACAAAGGCTTAGGACATATAAACCCACACACATACACATGCATATCAAAGCATAGATGTTGTATATGACTACGCACACAGAGAGAGAAGAGAGAGAGAGAGAGAGAGAGAGAGAGAGAGAGAGAGAGAGAGAGAGAGAGAGAGAGAGAGAGAGAGAGAGAGGAGAGAGAGAGAGAGAGAAGACAGACAGAC
>CM060332.1:5601926-5619426 GCA_030674155.1 Stramonita haemastoma
TTGATTTTTTTTTTTAATTTAAAGACCCCTCATCCCCCCCCCCCCACCACACACACACACAACCACACCAGCATTATACACAAGTTCTCTTGTATGAGCTATTTCATTTTTTAAAATTAATATATTATCAAATCTTTCTTGAAAAAAAAACTTAAGCAAAAAAAAAAATGCAGGCACACATTGCCCACTACTACACTAAATATAACAAAAAACAAATCGTATAACAATCTTTCCACAAACCTTTACATTTCTCTTGTCAATTTACATTAATATTTTCACCCTATTCCTTTTAAAAAAAAAAGTTACACTTTACCACCACTACACTTACATTCATCTACCGTTAGTCTTTCACATATATTTTTGCCAAGGTGTGTTGGTGTAAAATCTGCCATCAATCTTCCAGCAGAAGATCAATACACAGATTTGCCACAAACATCAACCAAAGTCAATTTTCACAATGTCAATCACATGACCAGGTTCCTTATCCATTTCACCTTTGATTTCATTTTAAAAGACCCCTCCTCCCCAGACACATACCACAACCTTCTACAAATTTGGAACTTTTTCTTGTCAATAAATTTACATTTTGATCTAACCCTTGTGTAGCATTTGATCCTCTGTGTGGTCTAAATAAACTTTTACACACATACACCACACACACACAACACACACACACACACACACACACACACACACACACACCCCACACACACACACACACACACACACACACACGGCATTCTTTGCCACATCTATAATTAAAATGACATTGCAATAACTTTTCACAAATTTTCCAAAATGTGTTGGTGTAAAATCTGCCATCTATCTTCCACTGGAAGATCAGTACACACATTTGCCACCAACCAAAACTAAACTTAGTTCACAATACAAATAATCACAGAACCAGCTTGCTTTCCGCCTTTTACAGTCAATGTGATTTGGAGAACAAACAAAACAGAAAAAGCCCCCTCTCCCCACACACTTTCACACTATTGTACAAGTTATTTCAATTTTCTTGGAAATTCATATTTGATCTAATTATCTCTTTTAAAAAAATGATTAAACAAAATAATAAAAAGAAAACCATGCAGGCACACATTTTCCACCACTACAGTTCATTATACAAAAAAAAATCATACAACAATATTTCACATATATTTGTCATAAATGTACTGGTGAAAAATCTGCATCAATCTTCCAGCAGATGGTCGAAGACCAGTTTTTTGCTTTGTTTTAAAATTTTGTCATTTGAAAAAAGACTTCTCCCCACACACTTCCACACCAGTTGCTTTGTTTTACTGTCAACATGTGATGTCATTTTGAGGGGAAAAAAACCACACACTTTCTATACTATCATATAAGCTTATACATTTTTTTGTCAATTGACATTTGAACCCATTCCTTAAAACAAAATCAAAAAAAATACAGTCACTCTTTACCACCACTATACTTACAGTCATCTACCATTAGTCTTTCATATATTTTTTTGCTAAGATGTGTTGGTGTAAAATCTGCCATCAATCTTCCAGCACAAGATCAATACACAGATTTGCCACAAACATCAATCAAAGTGAAGTTTTAACATATCACATGACCAGGTTTGTTATTTATACCTTTAATTTAATATATAAAAAAAATTAAAGACCCCTCATCCCCCCCCCCCCCCCCCCCCCCCCCCCCCACACACACACACACCCCAGCATTATACCCAATTCTCTTGTATGAGCTGTTTCATTTGTTTAAATTAATATATCAAATCTTTCTTGAAAAAATTTAAGCTAGCCAAAAAAAATGCAGGCACACATTGCCCACTACTACACTCAATACAACAAAAAACATCTATAACAATCTTTCCACAAACCTTTACATTTCTCTTGTCAATTTACATTAATATTTTTACCCATTCCTTTTCATTTAAATAGTCACACTTTACCACCACTACACTTACATTCATCTACCATTAGTCTTTTGCATATATTTTTGCTAAGGTGCATTGGTGTAAAATCTGCCATCAATCTTCCAGCACAAGATTCAATACACAGATTTGCCACAAACATCAACCAAAGTAAATTTTCACAATGACAATCACATGACCAAATTTGTTATTCATTTTACTTGAAAAAGACCCCTTCTCTACACACACTTTCCACAGTGTTATGCAAACTTGCACATTTCTCCTGTCAGTTAAATTTAGTTTGATCTAGCCTTTGTGTAGCATTTGATCCTCGGTGTGATCTTTAAATTTTTACACACACACACACACACACACACACACACACACACACACACACACACACACACACACACACACACACACACACAGAGGCATTCTTACCCACTGCTATAGTTAAAATGATATACCAATAACATTTCACAAATTTTCCAAAATCTGGTAGTGTAAAATCTGCCATCTATCTTCCACTGAAAGATCAGTACACACATTTGCCACCAACCAAAACTAAACTTAGTTCACACAATACAAATAATCACAGAACCAGCCTGCTTTCAGCCTGTACAGTCAATGTGATTTGGAGAACAAAAAAACAGGAAAAGGCCCCCTCTCCCCACACACTTTCCACACTATTGTACCAGTTATTTCAATTTTCTTAATTTATATTTGATTTAACTATCTCTCAAAAAAAATGATCTAAATCAATCAATAAATAAAATAGTTTTCCAAATACAGACAAACATTTCGCACTACAGTTTATTGTGTAACAAAAAAACATCCTATAACAATTTTTCACATACATTTGTCATAAATGCATTGCTGAAAAATATGCATCATTTTTCCAGCAGAAGATCAACGACCAGTTTTTTGTTTTGTTTTCAAATTTTCTGTCATTTGAAAAAGACCCTTTCTCCCCACACACTTCCCACACATTTCCTTTGCTTTCCTGTCAACATTAAGATGTCACTTTAAGAGATAAAACAAAAATACCCACACACTTTCTACATTATCATTTAAGCTTTTACCTTTTCTTGTCAATTTACATTTGAACCCATTCATCTAATAATAAAAAAAAGTGAAACTACTACCTCTACACTTACAATCATCTACCATTAGTCTTTCACATACATTTTTTGTAAGATGTGTTGGTGTAAAATCTGCCATCAATCCTCCAGCACAAGATCAATACACACATTTGCCACAAACATCAACCAAAGTTAATTTTCACAATGTCAATCACATGACCAGGTTTCTTATCCATTTCACCTTTGATTTCATTTGAAAAAGACCCCTCCTCCCCATACACATACCACAACCTTCAAATTTGGAACTTTTTCTTGTCAATATATTTACATTTTGATCTAGCCCTTGTGTAGCATTTGATCCTCTGCTGGTCTAAATAAACTTTTTACACACACACACACACACACACACACACACACACACACACACACACACACACACACACACACACACACACACACACACACACACACACACACAAAGGCATTCTTAGCCACAACTATAGTTAAAATGACAGCAATAAAATTTTTACAACTTTTCCAAAATGTGTTGGTGTAAAATCTGCTATCTATCTTCCACTGGAAGATCAGTACACACATTTGCCACCAACCAAAACTAAACTTAGTTCACAATACAAATAATCACAGAACCAGCTTGCTTTCCGCCTTTACAGTCAATGCGATTTGGAGAACAAACAAAAAAACAGAAAAAGACCCCCTCTCCCCACACACTTTCCACACCACTGTACGAACTATTTCACTTTTCTTGAACGTTCATACTTAATCTTGATCTAATTGTCTCTATAAAAAAAAGAAAAAAAAAGAAAGTTAAAAAACCCTTTAAAAAACAAAAAGAAAAACAAAATCATGCAGGCCTACATTTTCGACTACAGTTAATCATATAACAAAAAAATCATAACAATACTTCATAACTGCATTGCTGAAAAATGTGTTTCAATCTTCCAGCAGAAGATTTAAGGTCAGCTCTTGGTTTGTTTTCAAATTTTCTGTCATTTGAAAAAAAAAAATAATAAAAATAACCCTATCTCCCCACACACTTCCCACACCATTTCCTTTGTTTTACCTCGACTTTTGATGTCACTTGGAGAGAGAAGAAAAACGAACACTTTCAACACTATCATATAAGCTTTTAATTTTTTTGTCAATTGACATTTGAACCCATTCCTTAAAAAAGAAAACCCAGTCCAACTTTACTACCTCTACACTTAACATTCATCTACCATTAGTCTTTCACATACAGTTTTTGCAAGATGTGTTGGTGTCAAATCTGCCATCCATCTTCCAGCAAATATCAATACACAGATTTGCCACAAACAGCCAAAGTACGTTTTCACAATGTCAATCACATGACCAGGTTTGTTCATTCATTTTACATATGATTTGATCTGAAAAAGACCCCTCCTCCACACACACATTCCACAAACTTGGAACTTTTGTCAAATTTACATTTTAATCTAGCCCTTGTGTTATCATTTGACCCTCTGTGTGGTCTAAAAAGAAATTTTTACACAAATCACAGACAGAGAGAGAGAGAGAGAGAGAGAGAGAGAGAGAGAGAGAGAGAGAGAGAGAGAGGAGAGAGAGAGAGAGAGAGAGAGAGAGAGAAGAGAGGGGGGGGGCATTCTTAACCACTACTATACTTAAAATGACACAGCAATATATTTCACAAACTTTCCAAAATGATTATGTTGATGTAAAACCTGCCATCTATCTTCCACTGGAAGATCAGTACACACATTTGCCACCAACCAAAACTAAACTTAGTTCACACACTATATTATATAATAATCACAGGACCAGCTTTCTTTGGCTTTTTACATTCCATGCGAATTGGAGAACAAAAACAAAAAAGACCCTCTCTCCCGACATTCTTCAGACTACTACACCAACTATTTCATCTTTCTTGGGAATTCATATTTGATCCGATTATCTTTTAAAAAAAAAAAAATGTCCACTACTACATTGAAATATAAAACAAGAAAAAATAATTGAACAAATCCTTCACGTACATTTCTCATAAATGCATTAATGTAAAATTTGCATTACTCTTCCAGCAGAAGATCAAGGACCAGCTTTTGATTTGTTTTCAAAGTTTTCTGTCATTTGAAAAAAAAAAAAAGATCTTATCCCCCCCCCCCCCCCCCACACACACACACTTCCCACACCATTTACTTTGCTTTTATGTCCACATCTGATGTCATTTGGAGAGAGAAAAAAACACCTCTCCCACACACTTTTGTACACTATTGTATAACCTTCTACATTTTTCTTGTCACTTTACATTTGACCTCATTCCTTCAAAACAAAACACCAAACAAACAAAAAACATGCACCCTTACCACCACTATACTTACATTCATCTACCATCAATATTTCACGCACATTTTTTGTAAGATGTGATGGTGCAAAATCTGCCATCAATCTTCCACAGAAGATCAATTCACAGATTTGCCACCAGGTTTGTTATTCATTTTACATTTTATTTCATTCGAAAAATACCCCTCCTCCCCACACACATTCCACTACTTTACACAAACTGTAAAATTTCTCTTGCCAATAAATTTACATTTTGATCTAGCCCTTATTTATCATTTGATCTTGTGTAGTCTTTCAAAAAAAGTTTACACACACACACACACACACACACACACACACACACACACACACACACACACACACACACACACACACACACACACACACGGAGTCATTCTTAGCCACTACTATAACTAAAATAACACAGAACTAACATTTCACAACTTTTCCAAAATGTGTTGGTGTAAAACCTGCCATCTATCTTCCACTGGAAGATCAGTATACACATTTGCCACCAACCAAAACTAAACTTAGTTCACTTAGTATATTATATAATAATCTCAGGACTAGCTTTGGCTTTTAACATTCCATGTGATTAGGGAAACAAACAAAGATCCCCTCTCCCCATACCCTTTCCACACTATTGTATCAACTATTAAACTTTTCTTGGAAATTCATATTTTTTATGGGTCTTTTAAATATAAAAAGCAACCCACCCCCCACCCCCAAAACCCATGCCGGCACACATTTCCCACGTTTACAGTTTAACTAGATCTAAATATAACAAAAGCAAAATCATATAGCAATCTTTCTAATACATTTCGTTATAAATACAATGGAGTCGGCATCACTCTTCCAGCAAAGACTAGCTTTTTGTTTTGTTTTAAAATTTTCTGTCATGAAAAATAAGACCCTTTCTCCCCACACCCTTCCCACACCATTTTTTGCTTTTCTGTAGACGTGTCATTGGGAGAGAGAGAAAAACAAATTACCTCTCCCCACACATTTCCTTCACAGTTGTATAAGCATTTTTCTTGTCAATTTACATTTGAACTCACTCCCACAAAAAAAATTAAAATACTAAAACATGCACCCTTTACTACCACTATACTCACATCATCTACCAATAATATTTCACTACAATTTTTGTAAGATGTGTTGGTGTAAAATCTGCCATCAATCTTCCAACAGAATATCAATTCACATATTTGCCACCGGGTTTGTTATTCATTTTATATTTTATTTCATTTGAAAAATACCCCTCCTCCCCCCCCCCCCCCCCCCCCCCCCCCACATATTCCACTATGTTACACAAACTTACAAATTTCTCTGTCAATAAATTTACATTTTGATCTAGTCATTTATCATTTGATCCTTTGTGTAGTCTAAAAAAATTCTTACGCAAATCAAACACACACACACAACACACACACCACACACACACACACACACACACACACACACACACACACACACAGAGGCATTCTTAGCCACTACTGTAATTAAATTGACAGAACTAACATTTCACAACTTCCAAAATGTGTTGGTGTAAAACCTGCCATCTATCTTCCACTGGAGGATCAGTACACACATTTGCCACCAACCAAAACTAAACTTGTTTCACATAATTTATTATATAATAATCACGGGACTAGCTTTGGCATTTAACATTCCATGTCATTGGGGAAATGAACAAAGATCCCTTCTCCCCATACACTTTCCACACTATTGTACCAACTATTTCATTTTTCTTGGAAATTCATTTTTGAAGGGGTTTTTAAAAACCATGCGCACACAATTTCCCACTGTTACAATTTTAACTAAATATAACAAAACAAAACAAAATCTTGTACCAATCTTTCAAATACATTCATTATAAATACAATGGAGAAAAATTGGCATCACTCCTCCAGCAAATCAAGGACTAGGTTTTTGTTTCGTTTTAAAAAATTTTGTCATAAAAAATAAGACCCTTTCTCCCAGCACTTTTCCCACACAATTTGCTTTGCTTTTCTGTAGATATATGTCATTTAGAGAGGAAAAAAACACCTCTCCCTACACATTTTCTACACTGTTGTATAAGCTTCTTCATTTTTCTTGTCAAATTTACATTTGAACTCATTCCCTCAAAAAACAAAACAAAAAAAAACCATGCACCCTTTACTACCGCTATACTCACATTCATCTACAATTAATATTTCACCTACATTTTTGTAAGATGGTGTAAAATCTGCCATCAATCTTCCAGGAGAAGATCAATTCACAGATTTGCCACCAGCTTTGTTATTCATTTTACATTTTATTTCATTTGAAAAATACCCCTCCTCCCCACACATATTCCACTATGTTACAAACTTTAAAATTTCTCTTGCCAATAAATTTACATTTTGATCTAGCCCTCATTTATCATTTGATCCTTTGTGTAGTCTAAAAAAATTCTTACACAAATCAAACACACACGGAGGCATTCTTAGCCACTACTATAATTAAAATAACACAGAACTAACATTTTACAACTTTTCCAAAATGTGTTGGTGTAAAACCTACCATCTATCTTCCACTGGAAGATCAGTACACACATTTGCCACCAACCAAATCTAAATTTATTTCACATTATATATTATAATTATAATAATCACGGGACTAGCTCTGGCTTTTAACATTCCATGTGATTGGGGAAACGAACAAAGATCCCATCTCCCATACACTTTTCACACTATTGTACCAATTATTTAATTTTTCTTGTAAATTCATTTTCGATGGGTTTTTGAAATATAAAAAGCAACCCCCCAAAAAACCATTCTGGCACACATTTCCCATTTTTACAGCTTAACAATTATAACAAAAAACAATAAATCATATACCAATCTTTCAAATACATTCGTTATAAATGCAATGGAGAAAAATCGGAATCACTCTTCCAGCAGAAGATCAAGGACCAGCTTTTCTTTGTTTTAAAATTTTGTCATTTGAAGAAAATGACCCCCTCTCCCTCTACACTTCCCACACCATTGCTTTCCTCTTCTGTAGACATTCATGTTTGGAGAGAGAGAAAAAAACACCTCTCCCTGCACTTTCTATACTATTTGTATAAGCTTCATTTTTCTCCTCAATTTACATCTGACCTCTTTCCTTCCAAAAAAAAAACAAACAAAAAACAATGCACCTTTTACTACCACTACATCTACATTCATCTATCATTACATTAATATTTCATGTACATTTTTTTTGTAAGATATGTTGGTGTAAAATCTGCCATCAATCTTCCAGAAGAAGATCAATACACAGATTTGCCACCAGCTTTGTTATTCATTTTACATTTATTTCCATTGGAAAAATACCCTTCCTCCCCCCACATATTCCACTACATTATACAAACTTTAAAATTTTCTCTTGTCAATAAATTTAATCTTTGATCTAGCTCTTGTGTTTCATTTGATCTTTTGTGTAGTCTTTAAGAAAAATTTTACACACACACACACAACACACACCACTACACACACACACACAGCCACCACACACACACACCACACACCACACCACACGCACACACACACACACACACACACACACACACACACAGAGGCACTCTTAACCACTACTATAATTACAATGACATTGCAAAACATTTCACAAATTTTCCGAATGTGTTGCTTTAAAATCTGCCATCTTCTTCCACTGGAAGATCAGTACACACATTTGCCACCAACCAAAACTAAACTTAGTTCACACAATTATATAATAATCACAGGACCAGCTTTTCTTTGGCTTTAAACATTCTATGCAATTTGGGGAACAAAGAAGAAAAGACATCTCCCCACACATTTTCCACACTATTGCACGAACTATTTCATTTTCTTGTAAATTATTATTTGATCTACTGATCTCTGGTAAAAAATGCAGGCACACATAGCCCACTACTATCGTTAATTTTATAACAAAACATAATCAAAAACAAAATTCATATACCAATCTTTCACAGGCATTTGCCATAAATGCATTACAGTAAAATCTGCATCCCTCATCCTACAGAAGAATCAAGGACCAGCTTTTTGTTTTGTTTAAAAATTCTGTCATTTAAAAAAATGACCCATCTCCCCACCACTTCCCACACCATTTCCTTTGCTTTTCTGTTTTCCTTTGATGTCAAAAACAAAAAAAAATCACCACTTCCCACACTTTCTACACTATCATATAAGATTTACACTTTTCTTGTTAATTTACATTTGACCCAACTCCTTCAAAAAAAGCCAAATTTGCATTTATCTATCATTATAATTTCACATACATTGTTTAAGATGTGTTGGTGTAAAATCTGCCATCAATCTTCATGCAGAAGATCAATACACACATTCGCCACCAACTTCAACCAAAGTAATTTTTCCCAATGTCAATCACATGACCTGGTTTGTTATTCATTTTACATTTGATTTCATTTGAAAAAGACCCTCCTCCCCACACACATTCCACACAACTATTTTGCTTTTATTGGAAATTAATATTTGACCGGATTTTTTTTTTTAAATGCAGGCACACACTGCCCACTACTACACTTAATTAATTTTTTTTAATCGATATAACAATCTTTCGCATACATTTTGTCATAAATACATCAGTGTAAATCTCCATCACTTTTCCAGCAGAAGATGGAGGACCAGCTTTTTGTTTCGTTTTAAATTTTTCTGTCATTTGAAAAAAGAAACCCCCCTTCTCCCCACACACGCTTCCCACCCATTTGCTTTGCTTTTCTGTAGACTTTTGATGTGTTTTGAGAGAGAGAAAAAAAACACCTCTCCCCACACTTTTCACATTCTCAGAAAAGCTTTTACATGTTTGTCAATTTACATTTGACCCCATTCCTTCAACAACAAAAAACAGTCACACTTTACCACCACTACACCTACATTCATCTACCATTAGTCTTCACATATTTTTTGTCAGACGTGTTGGTGTAAAATCTGCCATCAATCTTCCAGCAGAAGATCAAAACACAGATTTGCCACAAACAACCAAAGTAAATTTTTGCAAATGTCAATTGCTTGGCCTGGTTTGTTATTCATTTTACATTTGATTTGATATGAAAAAATCTTCTCCCCACACACATTCCACAGCATTATACAAACTTGGACATTTCTTTGTCAATTAATCAACATTTCAATTTCGAAAAGCAACACAAAAAACACAGGCACGTTTTAACTCATTTACTTTCAAACGAATTTGTCCTAAGACAAGTTGATATGAAATCTGCAGTCTTCCAGCAGAAGATCAGTGCACAGATCTGCCACTAAAATAAGCTAAAATTATTGCACACAATATCGGTGATAATAAAATGCCAACTTTGTTTTTGACATTTGTTGTGATTTTATGCAAATTAAAAAGGCCCCTTCTCCACACCCTTTCTGTGTCTTATTAACACAAACTATTACCTTTTTCTTATCAATTTTATTAAAGGAACAATGACAAAAAAACAAGCACTCTTTACCTACTACTATACTAAAAATCATGTGCCAACCTTACACACACATTTCTATCTAGTCTAGATGCCTTGATGTAAAATCTGCATCAATCTTCTAGTCGAAGATCAACAAGCAGATTTGCCACCAATCATCATCTGAAGGAATACTAGTGGCACTCACAGGACCAGGTTCTGTTTTGCTTTCCTATTTGTTGTGATTTGGTTTAAACGAGGAAAAAACCACCCTCTCCCCACACACTTTCCACACTATGATATGACCCTTATTTTTTGTCTCAAGTAAGGGCTGGTGTTTAAATCATTTTTCCCTCAAAAAAAAATTTACTAAAAAAATTACAATGACTGCATACCTACTATCCCCCCCCACACCCACACACACACACACAGTCATACCTCTTCACCCCCATTCCCACAGCTGTAGCTATCCTACCCCCTCCCCTTTCCTAGCACCTCTTTCCCTAAAACGATACCACCACTACCCAACCCCCAAGAAAAATTTTGCCATTGTGTCAGACCGTATCACGCTATTCACCTGCCTTCTGTGTCCACATGAGGGGCCAGGGTTAGTGTAAAGGTTAGGATTAGTATGAACAATTAGCATGCAACAAGGGGGGAGGGGTTGCCAGTCACTTGGCTGGTCTGTGTTAGAAAGCATGTGGACACAGCGGCATGTAGAATTGATGGTACGTAGCTCTAGACACAATGCTGTGGAGCTTTATTTAAAACCAAAAACTGCCAGTCCATCAACTATTAAAACTCTTGTGGACTCACGTGTTTGGGTTTTTAATCACAAATTTCCAGCTTTGCTATCAGCAAAGCAATTTCACCCCAAAGACTTTCCATTCCTCGAATAAAGCTCCAAGGTTCACGAATGTTGACATTCTTGCCTATGCCACCGGGTTTTGCGCCCACCATTAAGGCAGCTGCATTTCACTTCGGGGATACCGTTGTGAATTCATCTATCACTTTTGCCAGGACTGTCGGGAGGTACCTCTCTATCCAATTTTCAACTGCCCTGGGTTCTTTTGACATTGATTTTCCCTTCAAATTGGGAAGAATGGGCAAGTCTTGGAATCAACCCAGATTTTCGGGGTGGTATGTCCCGTTAAAAAACACACTTAAAACCAAAATAAACCACGTGAGGATTTGTTTCAAAAATATTTATGGCCAAAAATCGCTATGCGAAAAAAATCTATCACTATTGGGTTTCTCTCCCACTGACCCTGTCTTGTATCCCATCCCATCTTCTACCCTTTCTCATTAGAATGTGTCCTACCAAAGCTGTCCCCTCCTCACTAGTACCCCATTTACACCCCACACACACACACACACACACACCACACACACACACACACACACACACACACACACATTTTTCCTTTGGTCTTATTTTACGTGTAAGGACGTAAAATGTGAGATTACCTTACCACTACTCCTACTTCTACACTAACTTTTTGTATGTGCGTTTCTTCTTTCCTCTGGTATTCCTTATGTAGAAAGACGTAATTCTATACCCTACTGCTACTACAACTAACGCCACACACACACACACACACACACACACACACACACACACACACACACACACACACCACTCCCTATTTCCCCAAACAATGCAAACCTCAAATCCAGTCCAATCGGCTAACATCAAACACTCCCATTATTGTAGAAAAAGTAGTGGAGGAAAAATATCGTAATTCCTTTAGTACTCACACTCATCATCTATGTAAGTAATTAAAATTTTGTCAACCATAAAAGCACCAGTGCTATGAGGGCTGACTGGAGCATCAAGGGGAATTATTACAAGAGTTTTTTCAACTTTTTGGACCTTTTCATGAAAAATTGTTTTAAAGAAAAAGGGGAGTAGGAGCATTATGAAGAGTTGCCAGTCCTTAGTGGTATTTCTAGCAGCCTGGTACAAATTGTTGCCTATCTTGGGGAATTCATGATAAATCTAGGGTGACATTTTTGCAACTGATTAGATCAGATTTGAAGGGACAAAAAGAAAAGGAAAGCAGATCTATTGATTAGAAAATATAAAAAAACCCTGCTCATTTTTTTAAGCAAATTATTCCAGTCCTCATTGCCATGATTTTTCTGTCAGGCTAAGGGCATTTCCCAAACCAACCTCTTGACATGATTCAATTTAAAAAAAAAAAAAATAAAAAATATATATATAATCTAATTCCAATTCTGCATCATCAAGGGACACAACTCAAATGTCCCCAGTTACCGCTATAATCTCATTCATGTGCCCAAAAAAATGTTTTTAAATAAATGAATAAAACCACCCTCAAAACCTACCTCCCACTTAAACAAAAACTCACGCCACCCCACCCTCTCCAGCAATGGCCATTTCAAACTTCAGTGCAACACAACTCCCAATCATTACTAACTATCACTTCACTGGTGAGAAAGGTACCACTGCAGCCTGGAGCCTCTGCCACGGCTGTGGCCACGGCGATGTTCCCTGTGGTGATGCGATGTTTTTTTGCGTAGACGTTCTCTGTGGGGATGGCAATGTCTTTAGCGCGCGATGTTTTTAGGAACGGCGATGTTTTTAGTGACGGCGATGTTTTTAGTGACGGCCCATAGCGACGGCGATGTTCTCTGTAGCGATGGCGATGTTCACTGTAATGATGGCAATGGTCACTGTAGCGATGGTCACGTACGATGGTCACTGTAGCGATGGTCACTGTAGCGATGGTCACTGCAGCGATGGCGATGGTCACTGTAGTCATGGTCACTGTAGCGATGGCGATGGTCACTGTGGCGATGGTCACTGTAGCGATGGTCACTGTAGCGATGGTCACTGTAGTGATGGTCACTGTAGCGATGGCGATGGTCACTGTAGCGATGGTCACTGTAGCGATGGTCACTGTAGCGATGGCGATGGTCACTGTAGCGATGATCACTGTAGCGATGGTCACTGTAGCGATGGTCACTGTAGCGATGGCGATGGTCACTGTAGCGATGGTCACTGTAGCGATGGTCACTGTAGCGATGGCAAATGGTCACTGTAGCGATGGTCACTGTAGCGATGGTCACTGTAGCGATGGCGATGGTCACTGTAGCGATGGTCCTGTAGCGATGGTCACTGTAGCGATGGCGATGTTCTCTCCGGCGATTTTTTTCCTTCCTAGACGACTGTCATGTCCCTGATGTCCGTTTTCTTGGATGTCGGTGTTTTCCTGTCCTCCTGGAGGTTTTTGCTGCCAACACACACACGTCACCATCGTCAGTAGAGTTCATCACAATAACATATCAACAATCCTTAAATTTCTTCTGTATTTTTTTTTCAAGTTGGCGCACATTATGTATATGTATTTAATCATTACCCTTGTAAGTAAGTAAACTGATTTAGTGATTGCTGTGGCTGTGATTTCGTGTTGATCTTTCATGCTATTTTTTACACCGTTTTGTGCCTGATAAATGCAGAGAAGAGCTACAAGATGAAAGAAAAGAATGCAAACACAGATTCTACTGAACACTAATAAAGCATTTTCAAGACCAATGACAGGCTTCAAGAAAGACGGGCAGGGAAGGACAAAAACGATAGAAATAGTTTTACAAGGAGGGCAGATAAGCCAGACAGAAAATGGTAGGCATGATGTACAGAATGAATGGTACCGGACTTTTTTTGATGGACGCGGATGTTACAGCATGCAGTGGTGTTGGACTTCAGTGGCGCTTTCTGATGTTGTATCATCAGTCCCTTGACGAGGATTGGTGGACAGTGTTCTCCAGGCTGGTCTGTATGTAGGTCCGTCTTCAGCCTGTGGCAGCAACACAGCAGCCATGTCATGGCCGGTCCAGTCTTTGATCACTCCTACAGGGTTCCTGGCCGAAACAGACCTACATCACAAGATTAATAATAGGGAAAATTAAGCAACACGATCAAAACAAGAAAAAAATGGACAATAACACCACATATAACAAAAATATAATTTTCTTAAGTCTAGACCAAGGAAAATCCCGTCAGTATTTAAACACTTTAATAGGAGAGAATTGGCAATTAATAAGTGTCAAGCCGCTCTTCGAGTAAATTTTTTTTATAGATTTTAAAACAAACAGTTAAGGGCAAAACTAATTGACACTTACTAACAAAGACTGCACTTGATGTATCGGGGCAAAAGAAATGTTAATAACATAAAAAAACCTTCCGTAAAGCCTGTATTACAATAATTTGACTACTCATTTTGGTTTGGTTCTAAGTCAAAACTTCTTTAATGAGCCTTCACGCTTCATCAGTTGGTCAAATTTGAACAAAGTGTACGGGATGATAAATTCATATACAAAGTGTACGGGATGATAAATTCATATACAATCATGGAACGTCAATCTATTCCAGTTAAAGCATTTTTTACGTGATTTACAAACTAGGAAACATTCAATTAATACATCCAATTCTAGAAAAGATATATACTGCAATTTCAGTTGCAGACAAAATTCAAACTTTACAAGAAAAAGATCAGTAAAAAGTGTTTCAAGAAAAGTTTTCTTAAATATGCTTACAGAAAAACTCTTCTAGGCATAGACTTGGAGCTCAACACAGAATCCTGAATCACGTATAACAAGGTCAAACATAGCAATACAGGTATTCCTGTACTTACCGTGCAAGGTCCTGATGGGATTTTTTTCTCAGGATAACAGCCCCGTTTCTGGAGAGGACTGCCACGTGATGTGATCCACATGATGACTAGCCAGGTTAGCACCCGTGTGGAATAAAGGGTGGGAAGGAAAAAGCTGAAGGAAATGTTTTGTGATGTGAGCAGGATGGCAGAGTCACCTTCCCTCATAACCACGATCCCAAACCGTCAGTCACGCCTTCTCCTCACTGTCCCAAACAGGTCATGACGTGACACTCACACTTCCTCGAACACTACCTCAAAAAATGCCAGAAGGTGACAGTCTCAGTCACTCAAAACCACCGTCCCAAAGATGCCAGTATGCGACACAGTCACGTTTCCTCACACCCACTGTCCCAACGATGAAGTCACACTCTTCATACCCACTGTCCCAAAGATAAGTAACTCCCTCATACCAACTGTCCCAAAGATAAAGTCACACTCCTCATACCCACTGTCCCAAAATAAGTCCCTCCCTCATACCACTCCCTCAAAGCCTTGTAGGTGGTGGTATTTTGGGAAACGAGATCACCGTCACCAGATTGCTCCCCTTGGATCTCTTGCACTATTTTCCCCCCCTGATTTAAATCTACTTTTACTCTTATGGCTAGGCTAGATTTTTTTTAAACTAGTTTTATTCTATTCAGTGTTATGTTATTTTTTAAATCCTATTTTTTAACATTTTTACTATATATTTTATTTTATTACATTCTGTTTTATTCCTATTTTATCCTTTTGCTGTTTTCATTTCACCTATGTTTTCTTTTTTCTCCCTGTTCTATTTATTTCATTTTATCTTTTAGCAAGGATCAGGGATGCAATCATGGTGCCCAGTGATCATTTAAATAACACGGCAGTTCAATGGCAAAAACATTGTCTGACAAAGAACTTCGGTGCCAAAATGAGCATGGCATGGACTCTGTCTCCTTTGGCATTTTATTACGTTTCTCTCCCCCCCCCCCCCTCCCCCCCCCCTCCTCCCCTCCTGAAGAAATGCATCCAAACTGGAGCTCTGGCACAGTCCCGCGGAAAAAAAAAAAAAAAAAGCACGTGAACAAGTCTTCATGAGCACTGGAAACTGGGGAGAGGGGGGGGCGGGGGGGTTCGCACGTTGGGGGGGGGGGGGGTGGGTTTGGGGGTGGGGGGGGGTTGAAAGATCAGGGCCACGTCCCCACCAACCAAGAGAAGTTTTGTGGTTAGTGGGGATGGATGGGGTGTTCAGTAGGGGTTAGGAGGGGCAGTCGGACTTAGCTTCTGTCCTGTGGTCTTCTGCTGCCCAGTTAGCGGCCAGTCCCAGGTCACGCCCAAAGTAGGTGGGGCTTTTGAAGCAAAGGGGTGTCCGTTGATACGCATGGTGGCCTTCTGGTCTTTCATTGAGAGGCTGAAGATCGTGTGTGTCATGTCGTCTTTCTGATGCGTTCACTGCCCGTGGCATAAACGTTTTCAGTTAGGATTTGCATTTGTAACTGGGAAATTTAGCACTGTTTTTTGTTTGGCTATTCTTGCAAATTGTTTCTACCCCTACTCAGGGTGTTCGTGTGTGCGTGCGCTCGTACGTTTGTATGTGTGTGTGTGTGCGGTGTATGCGCGCGCACGTGCGATGCATATGTGCGTGCGCGAGGCTAATGTACAAGCCAGTGTATGTGTGCATGTATGACTGTATGTGCGTACAAGTGTGTCGGGCATATGAACATGAATTGTTTGCAATCATACGTTTATTTCTTATTTCTGTATTTTTCATGCAAGATTCCAGTTGTTTTTTTTAATCTCAAAAGTTTAGCAGCCACTAGGAACATATTGCCCTGGAATTTTAACATGTAAACTTGCATTTGAAACACTGCACCATGGGCACATTAATTCCAGTATAATTTATTGCAATTACTGCTAGCATTCAATTCAAGTCTTGGTATTTGTGTATCCTATCGTTTATGCATACATACAAGTCGAAAGTTGTGTATAAAACCCAAAGCTTGACACTCACGCAATTCTGTTCTCAATATTTTCCATTCTTAGTGTGAGCTGCTGACATTTTCTAAGTCAAACAAGATGGCAGTGAGGGGATAGCCTGCGGGTTTGAGCAGGCGTGGCT
>CM060332.1:5621926-5626926 GCA_030674155.1 Stramonita haemastoma
AAAATA
This sequence comes from Stramonita haemastoma, assembly GCA_030674155.1. Lineage (NCBI taxonomy): Eukaryota > Metazoa > Mollusca > Gastropoda > Neogastropoda > Muricidae > Stramonita > Stramonita haemastoma. Next base: position 5,621,933 of record CM060332.1, read on the forward strand.
AGAACCGGTAAGCAGTTAGAGCTTCTTCCTCATCATAGAATGACATGTTTGGGGATCCATTACTATATATATATATATATATATATATATAATATATATATTTTATATATATATATATACATATAATATAGATAATAGATGATAATAGTAGATAGATAGATAGATAGATAATAGATAGATAGATAGATAGATAGATAGATAGATCTTAGAGCATGTTCTATGCTCTATGGCTCTTACTACACCTCAAAACGCTGTGTCCTAAACATTCATACAACATTGTTTTTAAAAACCCACTTAATCATTTACGGTCTAAGGGAAACTACACTACTTTGGCTGAATCAGCCTCCTTTCAAACGGAATTCTTTCCCTTTAAATGTCAGTCCTTTTGTGTGTTTACTTTTGGACGATTTTTTACATCACTCTTTTACGTTTTTAAATCACCCTGAGTTGGCGATTTTTGTCATGATGAAAATAGTGACAAAGAGAACAAACACGCTGAAAGTGGCAGTAGTGGCAGATTTCATTTCACGGCAGATTTATCTGTAGGAATTAGAGGTTGCTCTCATTTTGGGAAAGCAAGTCACCACAAGAGCAGCACCACCCATCTTAAAAAAAAAAAAAAATAAAAAGTTCCTGCCTGCATAGGTATTTGCTTTCCTATGACAGTAACCTTTTTCTACAGATATTTGCTAAGGATTATTCTTTTGTTGCCGTGGGTTCTTTAACGTACGCTAAATGCGTGATGCACATGGCACCTTGGTTAACAGTCTCATCAGAAAGGCTAACACCCAGACCATCACTCAAACTCTAGTGGAAGGAGGAAAAGTTAGGGCCCAAACAGGGATCGATCTCCCACTCCTCGATTTCTAGATGGGTGCGTTACCTGAAAACCACTGAGCCAGCTTTTGTTCCAAAAGCATATAAAGAATTCACCATGAGAGAGAAGATAGACAGGCAGAGAGGCAGGGTGGGACAGAAAGACTATATATAGATATAGATATATAGAATATATAGATATATAGATATAGATAAAAAATGATAGTAGAGAGAGAGAGATAAGCATCAAACAAGGTACTAGGTATATTGCATGTGTGTGTGTGCGTGCGTGCGTGCGTGCGTGTGTGTGTGTGTGTGTGTGTTGTGTGTGTGTGTGTGTGTGTGTGTGTGTGTGTGTGTGTGTGTGTGTGTGTGTGTGTGTGTGTGTGTGAACATAAGGGATACAGCTTGCTAAAAAAAAAAAATGCTTGGAAGAAAATCAACGATTCTAACTGTCGTCTTACTGATATGTATGTACTAACAATGTGATGCATTTTCAAAATATTCTTCATCATATCTGGTCAAAGTCTCTGGCTAATATAATCGTTAAAATATGCTATCTCTCGTGTATAGATTGAAACTAAAGAATTCCAGGACAAAACACTCAAATGATTTTAAACTGGGTTTGAGTTGATAAGATATACGTAACAAAGAGTCATTTTCTTTTTCACCGTGGTCCTTTGAAGGATTTGTCCATGCTGTACCTAATTGATCACTGGATCCGTTTTTGTCTAGAGCACCGGCCACTGTTGTACATTGTGTCAGCGTTAATAAGAAGTGTGATATTTCTGTATTTATACTTGTTAAAGTTAGCTTTTATTCAAAAGTGTTTTCTGACATCATTTCAGTTCTTGTTTAATTTTCCGAGTTACTTTGGATTGTTTTAAAAGTCTAAAATCACTAGATGTGAATAGATATTAAACTAAAAAATAAACCTACACGCACACACAAACGCACGCACGCACACACACACCACACACACACACACACACACACACCACACACACACACACACACACTTGTTGGAACCATATTTATAATTTACGAAAGGACTCTTCAAGAACCAGAGTCATTGAGATGTGACAGAGTGTGCCATTGTTATAACAGACTATTAAGAAGCCTGTGAGACTGTGAAGACTGTGAAGAAGATATATAGATTTCGATTGGACGCTTTTAGAACTAAATTTTGTAAAGAAATAAGATGTATATGTGGCTCTGATTTATCACCTAGACATATCATTTTTCACTGTAAACTACTTCAACCCTATTTTCATAGTACTCTTATAGATAAGTTTTCATTAATGTCATATGAAAAAGTATTGGCTGATAATGTGATTATGTTTGAAATCGTTAAAAATTTAGTTAAAAGCCCTGTTGGCGAATTTTTGTAAATTTTCTTGTTAGAGTTTAATTTGTTCAGGAATATAACCCCCCCCCCCCCCCCCTCCCGTTTTTCTTCAAGAAGTAGATTATATGGGACTGAATTTGGGTTTAAGATTGATAAGGGATAGGTGAGGTTATCTAGTAGGTAGGTGAGGTTATTCTATTCATTTTACTTTTAATTCTCTCAGTCACTCAAAGGGATAAATACATCTTAGTTACCAAACCCAAACCTACATGCATAGTTGCACACACACACACACACACACACACACACACACACACACACCACACCACACACACACAATACACAGGTCTGCCACTTATGTATGACTTTTTAAAATCGCTGGTGCATAGTCCAGTTGGTTTGTTATTGTGATTGCTTTGGACTTTAAAGACACTCTAAACCAGTTTTTTTTTCTTTCCTGCTTGTACTTTTGGGGGTCTCAATAGGTCTCCTGTTCACAGGAGTTTTTGTTATACCTATTGTTTATTTTGGTTGTTTCTTGGGGAAGGGAGAGAGGGGTGATAATGTTTATAATTGGCTTCTCGTTGCTATTGTTGGAAATTCTCGTTCTTGTTTTGGGGGTTGGTTGGTCTTTTGTTTATGTTTGATTTTTTTTTCTTCTTTTTTTTGTGTTGTTGTTGAGGGGGATAGCTTTTAAAAAAAAATTTATAATAACTGTTTGTTGTTATTGTTGGTGGTGTTTCTCTCTTTTTTTTTTTTTGGGGGGGGGGGGGGGCTACTTACGACTTTTTATCAGGTGAAATTACCTCACATTTTTTTCTTTGGAATTACTGTTTTTGTTAAGAATTGTTAGAACTGCATTTTCCTTTTTGTTCATTGTAGTTTATTAGGTAAGTAACGTTAAGGTGTTGTTGTTGTTTTTTATGAATCCACGTGTAGGCCCTATTGATCCCCTGAAATTCCATCTTCCATACATTACCAACTACACCCTCCTTCCCTGACATTCACACACCCTTTCCCCTCTGTCTTTCTTTGTCTTTGTCTCTCTATCCCACATGTCCGTCTAATATCACAATTTTGAAGGGACGTTAAAAGAAATTGAACACACACACAAATCAGTTCGCACACGCACGCTCACACATACTTGCTCATATCCACATGTAGGCAGGTGCACTGACATACATACTCATACACTCGCATATACACACGCACACAAGTGACACAAATTTTATTTCACTTTGGTTTCTCGTCTAATATCACTATGAGTGAAGAGACGTTAAATTGAAGAAAGTACACACACACACACACACAACACACACACACACACAACACACACACACCACACACACACACACACACACACACACACACACACACACACACATACATACACACACACATTCACGAGGCCCGTATACATGTATATTTCTCTGCTTTGTGGGAGGCAATTGGGGAACTGTAATACTGTCCTGCCAAGTAGATTATTTCCCTTAGACCAGAAAACTCCTTTCAGTTCGCTCTTCAGTTTGAAACTTCGTATCTTTACACAATGACAACAACACAACAAAATCACACAACAACAACAAAAACCAAAAGAAGAAAAAAAGTGTCATCAGACGAGAAGGACTAGAAAAAAACCCTAGTGATGAAGAGATACAGCAGAAGAGACAAATAGAGAAAGCAGGAAGATTGTGTGTGTGTATTGGGGGGGGGGGGGGGGGGGGGGGGGGGGGGGGAGGTATGTCTGTCTGTTTGCCTCTCTATCTGGCTGTCATTAAATTGATACATCTTCTGAGTTAGGGATGCCAACTTGAACATGCAAAGAAAAAAAAAAGAGCGAAAAACATGACAGACACTGCAACAAAAAGAAGAAAATAGAATTATTTTGAAAAGAAAAATGTCTGTAAAGAATGTGATCGCTCCAAACAAAAAAGTTACAGTCACACACACACACACACACACACACACACACACACACACACACACACACACACATGTACTTACACACACACACACACACACACACACACACACACACACACACACACAACACACCACACACCACCACCAACCGCATTCTCGACAGTCAATCGAAAATTGACACATTAACAATTTGACCTCTGACAGCTACACCGAAGCTGCGACAGATTACATCACGACGATTTACGCTTACCAATCTGTTAGACGAGCGTCGATACCACTCTCTCATTCCGAAGAATTCTGCTACCTTGTAGTTTACTTCTTTCACAATCGTAGTGTAGGATCAATGTAGACGATTTGACTTACATGGTAGTCGCGCCGCGCGCTGCGAGGTGTGTGTGGTGAGTGTGTGGTAGTTGTTAGTTAGCACAGAGTAGTGTAGTGAATGTAGATAGCAAATTATGATTATGAAGTGTAGAGTAGCGATGTACTACGTTGTCTCAGTGTTGAGTAGCGAAGTGTAGATGCGAAGTGTAATTAGCGAAGTGTTGAGTAAACTTCTAGTATCAAGTGAGAGTAGTGAGTGACAGTAGTGAGTGTACAGTGTGAAGTGTACGTAGTGTAACATCCCTTAAAATAAGTAGCACCTTTTGTACAACACAAGTCCCTGAACCACAATTGATGTGCATTTGAAAATATTTGCTAGGTTTCGTTTTATTTCTGATTTATTCACAAACTCGTAACGTCTCATTTTTTCGTTGTTGCCTAGCCTCCTAACCCCTATATACATGGCGGGGTTTTCCGCGTAGGAACAAGAAATCCTCACGCGAGGATCCTTTTCACGTTTCTCAGGACTTACCTGACATCAGTCTATATCTATACCCAACACACAAAATTCCCTTCAAAAATA
>CM060332.1:5631926-5639426 GCA_030674155.1 Stramonita haemastoma
CTTGGAAGACATCCATTGTATTTGAACTCTTATGTGAAGTGTATTACATATTGGTTAAAAGTGGCTCAAATGTGTGAAAACAGACTGCCTGCTCAAGCATATAAACTTTTATATAAATTGGATGAGAGAGGAAAGACAACATGGGTGACCAATGTGCGTAAGTGTTTGTGTGAAAATGGTTTTGCATTTGTGTGGCTAAATCAGGGTGTTGGATGTGTTAAGAGTTTTCTGGCCTCCTTTAAACAACGTCTTATAGATTGTAGATGGCAAAATTGGGAGAGCCACATTCAAAACAGCTATAGATTTTCCTTGTATAAACTGTTTAAAACAAATCATTTTATTGAAACGTATTTAGAGATGAATATGAATAAGTTTGTAAGATGTGTATTAACCAAGTTTCGATTTGGGGTCACAGATATAATGGTTCATAATCAGAGATACAAGAAAAATGACAAAAATATGACGTGTCCCATGTGTAAATTAAATAGAGAAGATGAAGTACATTTTGTTTTCTGTTGCCCAGTTCTTGAGGATTTAAGGAAACAATACATCCCATCTAAGTTTTATAATAGATCAGCACTATTTCGATTAGTTACACTTTTGTCCTCTACCAATGTAAACACTATAAGAAATGTTGCTCTGTACCTCTATAAGTCATTCAAACGAAGAGAAACGATGATGTCATAATTTTGCTCTAAACTGAAAAATTGTTATGTATGTATTTTGTGGTTTTTTTTTGTTTTGTTTTGTTTAGGTGTATGACCTTAGTGTGGAATGTACAACAAATATCAATGATGTACACCCCTTCAAATGGGGCCATGGCCTTTTTTTGAATAAATTATTGTCATTGTCATTGTCATTGTCATTGTCATTCTCTCTCTCTCTCTCTCTCTCTCTCTCTCTCTCTCTCTCTCTCTCTCTCTCTCTCTCTCTCTCTCTCTCTCTCTCTCTCTCTCTCTCTCTCTCTCTCTCTGCACCCTAAGTGTTCTCTCTCTTTCACACATACACACACATACACACATACGCGCATAAAACACACGCGCGCGCGCACACGCACGCACGCGCGCACACACACACACACACACACACACACACACACACACACACACACACACACACACACACACACAAAACAGAGACGGACAAACCACAAACAGACACACAGACAGACAAGGAGAGAGAAGAAGACAGAGACAGAAAGACAGAGACAGAGAGAGACCAGGACATAGAGAGGAACTGAGGGAAGGAAAGGCAGGGGGGAAGAGGTGATAATTGCGTTTGTTGTCCCCTCCAAATCGATCTGAGAACTCATGCTCGCACGCACGTCTACGCACGCATGTATGCGCGCACAAACCCACACACATGCACACACGTGCATGCACGTGTACACACACACATACATACACACAAGCACGCATGCACGCGTGCGCACACATACACACACATACACGAACACACACACGAACACACACACACATAGACATACACACACACACGAAAACTACTTCTCTCTCTCTCTCTCTCTCTCTCTCTCTCTCTCTCTCTCTCTCTCTCTCTCTCTCTCTCTCTCTCTCTCTCTCTCTCTCTCTCTCTCTCTCTCTCTCTCTCTCACACACACACACACACACACACACACACACACACACACACACACACACACACACACATACACACACACCCCTTCCCACCCCCCACACACAGGCAGCAAAAAGTACAGGGCTTCGGGGCACCAAAAAGAAAAAAAGAAAGAAAGAACCCCCCACCCCCACCCCCCGAAAACAAAGAGGACATCACGTTTGCCCTCAAAGAACTTTCCTTTTCCCCCTCTCTCACCGCACGCTTTGACGGCTGAGGATTAGCAAGAGATTGGGAAAAAGCTGAAACCGAGGGGGGTTGGGGGGGGGAGGGGGTTAGAGGTGGGAAGGGGAAAGGTCTGGGGGTCTGGGGCGCTCGTGGTTAAAGTACCCGTGTGTGTGTGTGTCTTCATTTGTACGTCTATCCACTAACGAGGGATTTTAGACTGAAAAATAAAGTACCCGTTTAGGACCTGGTCTGTCCATAATTCGATGGCATTTGTAGTTGTGTCGTGTTGTTATAATATGTTATTGTGTGTTGTATTGTGTGGTGTTGTATTGTGTAGGAGTACCCAGCCTCGCCCTTTCTTCCCAGTTTGACGAAAAAATCGAACTGAATGTCAAAGTCATTCGGATGAGACTCGAAACCGAGGCCCCGTGTGCGAATGCACGCAGAACATCTTGCGCACACGTTAAAACCCCGTTCCACCTTTCGGAAGAGTAGGCCATCGTGTGCTGGTAGGAGCGGATGACAAAATTATAACAAACCAGCATGCACACAGGTGTCGTGTTTAGACACCATCCCTGAGGAAAAATCGGGGAGTTGGAGTCCCAGAGCGGCTCGGGGCTGTAGGCATATGGCAACGTTCTGGTGGCTCCTGCGACGGTATTGGAACCATTCGTATCGGTCAATGCCCTTCCAATGGATCATTCCAGTGCCGTGGAGAGGGGGGGTCTGCTGCATGGGTAACAGCTTGCCCTCCATACATACTTGCCCAGGCTTTGCGCTCTAAAGACTAGAGCGCAATTCCATAGTCTTCCGAGACTGATGAGTGCCTACTACTACTATTGTGTGGTGTGGTTTTGTGTTGTGTTGTGTTGAATAGGAAGAAGCAGAAGAAGAAAGTATTTTAAAAAATGCAAGGAAGAATGCAAAGAAAGAAGAAGAATTGCGAAGAGAAAGAAGACGAATTGTGAAGAAGAATTGTGATGGAGAAGAGAAGAAGAAGAAGAAGAAGAAGAAAGAAGAAGAAGAAGAAGAAGAAGAGAAGAAGAAGAAAGAAGAAGAAGAAGAAGGGAGGGGAGGAGAGGAGCAAGAAGAAAGAAGAAGAAGAAGAAGAGAGTTGTGAAGAAAAGAAGAAGAAGAAGAAGAAGAAGAAGAGAAAGAAGAAGAAGAAGAAGAAGAAGAGAAGAAGAAGAAGAAGAAGAAGAAGAAGAAGAAGAAGAAGAAGAAGAGAAGAAGAAGGAAGGAATGCAAAGAAGAAGAATTGCGAAGAAGAAGAAGAAGAATTGCGAAGATTAAAACTCAAGCTCTCAGTTTCCTTCAGTCAATTCTGCGTTCTGCTCCCTTAACTATTAACTTTCATCTATGACGATGTTCAAAAGCGAGGTCCATGATACTACAGCAACCACTCTGGAACACTTTATGTACGCTCAACAGAGAGAGAGAGAGAGAGAGAGAGAGAAGAGAGAGAGGAGAGGAGAGAGAGAGAGGAGAGAGAGAGAGGAGGGGGGGGAGGGAGAGAGAAGAGAGAGGGGAGGAGAAGAGGAGAGGGGAGGAGAGAGAGAATGAGAGGGGGAGAGAGGAAGAGAGATGAGGAGAGAAAGCGCAGCAGACAGACAGACAGACAGACAGACAGACAAAGCGAATTAAGAGACATATAATGTGAGACAGACAGAAAAACACCGAGACAAAGACAGACAACAGACAGATAAGACAGCGAGAACGGCACACGCGCGCGCGCGCCGCACGCCACACACACAACACACACCACACACACACAACACACACACACATACACACACGAGCGCGCGCGCGCACACACACACACATATATAATATTTTTTATATAAACATATATTATATATATAAACACAGAGAGAGAGGAAGAAGGAGAAGAGGGGAGAGAGAGAAAGAAGAAGAAAGAAAAAGTACATTATGTTTATCAACAACCTGCAGGAGAGAGAGAGAGAGAGAGAGAGAGAGAGAGAAGAGAGAGAGAGAGGAGAGAGAGAGAGAGAGAGAGAGAGAGAGAGAGAGAATGAAGAAAGATACATTATGTTTCAACACCTGCAGAGAGAGAGAGAGAGAGAGAGAAGAGAGAGAGAGAGAGGAGAGAGAGAGAGAATGAAGAAAGATACATTATGTTTATCAACATACCTGCCAACAGAGTGAGATGAGCTAGAGAAGAGAGTAAGACGAGATGACTGATAGAGAAGGAAGACGAGTAGACACGAATGACACACAATACCATTATCTTATCAACCCCCTGCACATGAGAGAGAGAAGAGATGAATAATGAGAAAGACAGAGAGAAAGAGAGATGAAGAAGATAGCATTATTGTTATCAACAACTGCAAAAGAGAAGGAAGAAGAAGAGAGAGAAGAAGTAGAGGGAGTAGAGAGAGAGAGAGGAGAGAGAGAGAGAGAGAGAGAGAGAGAGAGAGATGAGAGATCATTATGCTTATCAACAACCTGCAGAGAGAGAGAGAGAGAGAGAGAGAGAGAGAGAGAGAGAGAGGAGAGGAGAGATGAGAGAGAGAATGAGAATACATTAGTATCAACAACTGAGAGAAGAGTAGTGTGTAAGGAGAGAAGTCGTGGAGAGAGCTATTGCTGAGTGTAGATCTGTCGTAATTGAGATGATGAAGTACTTTTGGTTTTAAACCTGCTATACTTGTGTTTTGATGTTATCTAACTCTTCTATCTACACATCAGAAGATAAACAAACTCCTTTTTAACTTGAGAGATAATGCCATATGCAAACAGTGACGAAGTAAGTCTGCTGTAGTTAGAAGAAGGGGAATGAGAAGTGGTGGTGCGTGTGGGGGGGGGGGGAGGAGGTGATATAGAAAAGAAAGTTGTAGTTTATGGAAATGCTGGTGTTGTGCTTTGGTGTTTGTCTTCTTGGTGATTGGTTGTTGGTTAGTTAGTTGTTGTTGGTTGTTGGTAGTTGGTTAGTTGGTGTTATTGGTTGATGGTTGCTGGTTGGTTATGGTGTTGCTCTGCTGCTTGTTGCTTGCTTGGTTGGTTAGTTGGTTGGTTGGCTTGGTTATGTTGGTTGCTTGGTTGCTGCTTGTAGTTGGTTGGTTGCTTGCTTGGTTGCTTGCTTGTTAGTGGTTGGTTGGTTGGTTAGTTGGTTGGTTGGTTGTTGATAGTGGTTGGATACTGGTTGGTTTGGTGTTTTTTTTGGTTAATACGAACATGTTCGTGTTCGGTGATGGTAGCGCTAACGGTGTACAAGTAGTTTTTGTTATATTTATTTAGTTGGTATGGGCACGTCGCAAGATCAACAGGGCTTGCCAAGAAATTCTGCAGGGAACTGTGCAAGGCGGGAGAAGGAGAGGCAGGCAGAGAAAGAGATGGGAGGACAACGTCCGAGAGTGGACGGCCTCAGGCTGAGTGACACCCTGAGAAAGGTCGAGGACAGAGGGAAATGGAGAGAGCTGGTTGCGAGGTCTTCCGTGGCGCCCTACGGTCTAAATAGACTACAGGATAGATCTAGAAGAAGAAAAAGAAAATTTAGTTGGGATATGTGCATGTAGGCGGTGGAAGATGGTTTGTTTGCCTGGTTTTTGGTTGTTATCATTTTGCTTTATTGCTGTTCTTTATTATAGTTACTGTTGCTATTGTTTATTCATTTCCTTATTTATTTGGTTATTTACTTAACAGTTTACTTATGTATATGATTATTTGTTTTACTCTCTTGTTATTGACTTTTTTTGTCTTGTATGTTTTGTTTTTTAAGGCTTTTTATGTCAGCGAATGTTGTTTCTTACGCTCTTAATCGCACGCACGCACGCACGCATGCACGCACACAGTCACACACACACACTACACGCGCGCGCGCGCGCGACACACTCACACACACACACACACACACACACCCCACACACACACACACAACACACGCACCACTCACGCACACGCACACACTCATCAAATAATCAAGCAAGCAGTAAATCAACATTCGAAATCATTCACAAAACGTCGGGAATATAACTAACCTACTAAGTACCTAAATAAGTTAACTAACCAGCTAAGTAACAAAATAACCAACAACTAACCGACCAACTGACTAACTAGCTAATTATTTAACAAGCTAACTAGGTAACGGACTATCTAACTAAAGAACTAGATAACTAACTATTTAACTAACTCACTAGTTAACTATCTACCTTACAAACTACTTAAACTATCTAACCTACTCTTTAATTAACTGCCCAACTAACTACCAAACTAGCTGCCTAACTCCTACCTACCTACCTTACAAACTTACTTACCGACTTGCTTACTTGCTACTTAACTTGCTAATCATCTTAATCTTATTAACTAACTAGCCAACCGAATACCTTCCTTAATATCTAATTAATTAGCGAAGCAACTGCTTTCCTTACAGACTAATTACATAACCAGCTTTTTCTCATACTAGCTGACTAACTCACTTACAAACTAAATGACTATGCATCTTACTAACTAAGTGAATGAACCAATAAATGAATCAATAAGCTAATATACCAGTCCACAAGTAAATATCAACAAATGCCAAAATAAAGGGAAAAAAGTACAAGCAAACAGCGACTTAAACATCACTTCCGCAGTTGAATTTTTGGAACAGACCTTCACCTTCAATACCAATAATTTGTAGCAAGGACGATCACTCTACACTTCTGCAGCAGTCGTCTCCCCTGGTCAATGTTTTGACTGCTCCATAGCGCCAGAAGGCTTCAGGAAGCGGAAACAAACCTGCCGCCATGACAGATGGGCCTGAAATGGTGGCTCCACAGTGACGGGTGTTACACACACACACACACACACGCGCGCGCGCCGCGCGCACGACGCACGTACGCACACACACACACACACACATTCACTCACTCTCTCACTCACACACTTACACACATGCACACGCACACACGCACATACACACTCACGCACGCACAAGTGCGCACACACACACATACACACACCCATGCATGCACGCACGCGCGCACACACAACACACACACACACACACTTACACAACACACACACACACACACACACACACACACACACACACACACACACACACACACACACACACATACTGAATATACAGCAAGATCCATTCTATACCTCAGAACATCATTTACGTCTTGACTTTTTTTTTAAATAGAAAATGTCTGTGTATCTCATTAGTCAGAACACTCGCTTTCCCCCACCTCAGGTTAATCAATCAATCAAATTTTTATTTCCAGATGGTACATTGAATAAGCATCGATTTGCTTTTTTCCATCAAGCCATCTTAAGCACCATCGAGCGTGGTTACCAACTGGATGGGTGACCGACCGTTTGCGTGCCTTGGCTTCAGTAGAGTTCCCCAGTTCACCCAGCTGTAAATGGGTACCTGCCCTCTTCAGGGTCAGGGAAGGTAAAACAGCGAGGGAGAGGAGATGGGCGCCGCCCTCAATATGCTGGCCCCTAGAGAAGGCGAGGTCTCCGATGCCTCGCTTCCCTACGACCACCTAGGTTATGGGACACCTTTACCTTTACCTGTAGTTTGTAAGGTCTGATCTACAGACGCCTGCAGTACTGATGAAAGCAACAACAACGGTAACAACAACAAACAACAACTGCAGAGAGAGAAAAAAAAACTGTAGCACAAGCCCTGAAAATTGTGTGTTTTTAAGTATCAACGTTATTTGACTTTCCTGTGGGTTTTTC
>CM060332.1:5649426-5651926 GCA_030674155.1 Stramonita haemastoma
CAACAAGCAAATACCAGCAATAAATAACGACTGAATGACAAAGCATTACTCGCCATCACCTCTTTGAAAAAGTCACACACACCGAAAAAAAAAAAAAACATAAAAAAACCCAAGCAGACAGACAATTGACAGAAGATAACTAAACACAAAAAACGACAGAAGAAAAACCACTCCCTCCACTTCCCTCTGCAAACCACCATTAGGAAAAAAAAATAAAAAAGAAAAGGAAAAAGGATTTTTTTTAATGTGTAGTAGAAGAATAAGAAGGGGCTGTTACATCTTGCAATCATCCGGAACAGGGCAGGTGGGTTATTACAACACCGACAACACTCCGAGAGATGATGTTCCCTTGTGAGCAACTCTTTACCTGCCTTGCCTTGTACCGCCACATACATATACCTATACCTGTCGCTATACCTCAACACTTCTGCTTCTTTTTCACCCTGTATAAAATGTTTTAGAAAAAAAATAGGGATGGATTGATGTGATGGATGGATGATGGATGGATGGATGTGGATGGATGGGTGATGGATGGATGGATGAGATGGATTAGATTTTTTTCTTTTATATCGAGGATAATGGAATAAGCACTCAAGTGCTTTTTCACATCTAGTCCCCGTGTGTGTGCAGTTTTGTAAATCTTGTCATCTGTTCCCACCGGCACACAATGGCCTACTCTCACGAAAAGCGGAACAGGATTTAACATGTGTGCAAGATTTTCTGCGTGCGTTCGCGCACGGGGCCTCGGTTTATAGTCTCAACCGAAGGACTTTTGGGGAGAGTGGAGTCAGAATGGATTAATCCGTAGCGTGTTGTATTGTATTGTAATTTATTGTAAGTGTATTGCATTGTATTATAATTATTGTGTTGTGTTTATTGTGTTGTGTTGTATTGCATTGCATTGTATTGCATTGCATTGCTATTGCATCTGCATTGATTGATTGACTATGCATGCATTGTATTGCGTTGCGTTGCGTGCGTTGCGTTGCGTTGCTTGCATTGTATTGTATTGTATTGTATTGTATTGTATTGTATTGTATTGTATTGTATTGTATTGTATTGTATTGTATTGTATTGTATTGTATTGTATACCACTTTAAGTCACACTTCGAACTCGAATTTTCACTTTCTGGCAACTGTGTTACCTCTAGACCACTGATCCACGTGTTCAGTGTATGTATGTATGTATGTATGTATGTATGTATGTATGTATGTATGTATGTATGTATGTATGTAGTATGTATGTATGTATGTATGTATGTATGTATGTATGTTATGTATGTATGTATGTATGTATGTATGTATGATGTATGTATGTATGTATGTATGTAGTATGTATGTATTATGTATGTATGTATGTTATGTATGCACGCACGCACGCATGCATGCATGTACATGATGCATGCATGTACGTATGCATGTAGTATGTATGTATGTATGTATGTATGTATGTATGTATGTATGTATGTATGTATGTATGTACGTAGTACGTATGTACGTACGTACGTATGTACGTAGTAGTATGTATGTATGTATGTATGTATGTATGTATGTATGTATGTATGTACGTGTGTGTGTTTGATGATTGGATGGATGGATGGATGGATGGATGATGATGGATGGATGGATGGATGGATGGATGGATGGATGGATGGATGGATGGATGGGATGCGTGTGTATTATGTTGGTGGGTGGATGGTGGATGGAGGGATGGATAGATAGATGGATGAGATAGATAGATAGATAGATAGATAATAGATAGATAGATATGATGATAGATAGATAGATAGATAGATAGATAGATAGTAGTAGTAATAGGTAGTAGGTAGGTAGAGGTAGTAGGTAGGTAGGTAGAGTAGGTAGTAGGTAGGTAGGTAGGTAGGTAGGTAGGTAGGTAGGTAGGTAGGTAGGTAGGTAGGTAGGTAGGTAGGTAGGTAGGTAGGTAGGAGGTAGGTAGGTAGGTAGGTAGTAGATAAAGAAGAGACTGAGACAGAGAGACAGAGAGAGGCAGAGAGAAATAGAGACAGACAGACAGGTAAACAGACAGGCAGACAGATAGATGGACAGATAGACACACCAACAGAACGGTACTTAATGTTCAAATCAGTGAGGATTATTGCTTGATTTTGTTTGTTTGTTAGTTTCTTTGAGGCGTCAACTTATTTCCGGAATATGGCACAAAAGACGACTGTGATAATGACAATAATGATAATGATGATAATAATAGTGAAAAGAAGAATAGATGATGATGATGATGATGATGATGATGATGATGATGATGATGATGATGATGATGATGATGATGATGATGATGATGTGTTTGTGTTGTATGTATGTATGTGTGTGTATGTGTGCGTGCATGTGTGTGTGCATGTGTGTGTGCATGTATGTGTGCATGTGTGTATGTGTGCACGCGTGTGCGCGCACGTATATCCGTAACAGATAAACAGACAGAAAGACAGAAATGCCAGTGTGTCTTGCATAAGCACGATTGCGTATG
>CM060332.1:5656926-5669426 GCA_030674155.1 Stramonita haemastoma
GCGCGCATACACACCCCCTCTCAAAGAATAAGGCCTCTTTTTCTGAAAAGATGACACGAAACGGGCCGGTTTGAGTCCCATCTACCCCGATTTTTGCACAGTAGCACAGCCCACAGCACCAAGGGAGTGCGGTATTGTTGCCTACACACCTAATCAGCATCTTTGATATGCGTGGCGCTGGACTTGTGGCAACGTCATCCTTCCGAAGAGCCCCGGCCCGGCCTGAATCTAGCAAGTTTGTCGCGAGGAAAGCCGAAATAACACGTTGCAATTCGGCTTTCCTCGCGACCAGCCGGGCCTACTTGGAAGGGTGGCGTCGCCACAAATCCGGCGCCACGCATATCAAAGATGCTGGTAAGGTGTGTATGCATACAATACCGTACTCCCTTGGTGCCGTGGGCTGTGCTACTGTGCAAAAATCGGGTAGACGGACTCAAACCGTTTCGTGGCATCTTTTCGAAAAAGAGGCCTTATTCTTTGGGAGGGTGGGGGTGTATGTGCGTGCGTTCGCGTGCGTGCTCGTGTTTGTGTATGCGTTTTCCTATGTTTGTGCATGTGGCGGAGTCCTGCACTTTCTTGTGGTGCATCATACTATTGTATATTATGATTATTGATATGAGTACCGCAACGTGTTATTTCGGCTTTCCTCGCGACAACTTGCTAGATTCAGGCCGGGCCGGCCTCTTCGGAAGGATGGCGTTGCCACAAATCCGGCGCCACGCATATCAAAGATGCTGGTAAGGTGTGTAGGCATACAATACCGCACTCCCTTGGTGCCGTGGGCTGTGCTACTGTGCAAAAATCGGGGTAGGATGGGACTCAATCTGGCCCATTTTGTTACATCTTTTCGAAAAAGTGGCCTTATTCTTTGGGAGGGGGTGTGTAAGCGCGCGCGTTCGCGTGCGCGCTCTCGTGTTTGTGTATGCGTTTTCCTGTGTTTGTGCATGTGGCGGAGTCCCTGCACTTTCTTTTGGTGCATCGTACTATTGTATATTATGATTATTGATATGAGTACCGCAACGTGTTATTTTGCATACTCTTTTGCTGATGTGGGCTTTTCTACATTCCTGAAATGTATGCTGCACTCCAGACCTTGGTTTATCGTCTCATTTGAAAGACTAACTCCCAGACCACCTTTCAAGGTCTATTGGAAGGAAGAAGGAGGGAGGGAGTTTGGTTCTAAGCAAGAATCTCTCCCCCAAAAGCAGAATCATAGTGTCTGACTCACTACCTGTTTCTCCTTATTGGAATTGTAGTTTTCCTTATTCCCACACCTGGCTGTTTGGCAAATGAGTTTGATTTCTCTTTCCACGGCACTTGTTACTCCAGGTTTCCCCCCCTTGTCCGAAGTGAGTGACTCCCCTTTCCCCTCTGTCTCTACTAGCTTCTTTCTCTTTCAATTAGCTGCAGCTGTTTGAAGACTTCGGCATTGTCTTCCTTTAACACTCTTCTACAGTTGTAGTAAACTGAGAGAGAGACAGACAGACAGAGAGAGAGACAGAGACAGAGACAGAGAGGGGGGGGGTCTTTTATTTCAAGGATAGTGAAATAAACACTCACAAGCATTTTTTTTTTATTAACATCTAGTCTCTGTGTGCATGGGGTTTGTAAATGTTGCCATCCATCCCCACAGGCACACAATGGCCTACTCTCATGAGAAGCAGAACAAGTTTTAACACGTGGGCAAGATGCTTTTTGTGTGTTTGCACATGGTACCTTGGTTTACATTTTCACTGATGTTAATTCCAGCTATGGGGGAAATCCACTTAAACAGGCACTTTGGTGGTTCGAACCTGGGCTTAACCCTGACCAGTCATATTATGAGCACAACTGGCAACACTCTAACCACCAGGCTATGCCATCCTATCTATTTGTGTGTTCCATATTGTGTTAAAAAGTGAAGGGGGGAAATATGAATAATTTATTTTCAATGTAAAGAATGTCTTGTCTTTTCGATATTGTGCCTTGACGTATCATTGAATGCATAGAAAATATCTTTGTTGTTGGACATTATTTTTTTCTATCTACACGACTGTCTCTTTTACATAATCATCATAATGCACATCTTGTCCAGAACAAGGATAATGTTCTTTTAAAAACATAATCAGTAAGTTTTCTGTAACTTTTGTAAATGAAGTAAACACACACATATACACAGACACAGACAGACACAGTCACTCACACACATAAACACACACAAACACACACACACACAACACACACACACACCACACACACACAACACATACACACACACACACACACACACACACACAACACACACACACACAACACACACACACACACCACACACACACCACACACACACACACGTTTTACAACCAAAAGCAAACCAGGAAGAGTGGGTTTTGTTTTTTTCAGAAAGACATCCACAAAAGTTGTCAAACAGCTGCAGCTAATTGAAAGAGAAGGATTGCGGGTGGGAGAGAAAGAGGGGGGGAAGAGTGTTTCCCTGTAGACAAGGGGAAGCCTGAAGAAACAAGTGCTGGGGAAAGAGAAATTAAACTAATTTGCCAAAACAGCCAAGTCTTCCAATTACAACAACTACAACTTGCGTGAAGTGAAACACAAGATGAGGTGGATACAAGAGTTATCGTTTCTTGGCAATACTCACAGAAAAGGAGAGAGAGAGAGAGAGGAGAGAGAGAGAGAGAGAGAGAGAGAGAGAGAGAGAGAGAGAGAGAGAGAGAGAGAGAGAGAGAGAGAGACAGGACAGACAGACAGACAGACAGACAGACAGACAGAGACAGACAGACGACAGACACAGAGACAAAGATGAGGACAGAGAGACAGAGAGAGAGAGAGAGGAGAGGAGAGAGGAGGGAGAGAGAGAGAAGAGAGAAGAAGAGAGAGAGAGAGAGAGAGAGAGAGAGAGATTTCCTGGTTTGTTTACATCTGGTGGGAAAACAAAATGGAGAGCATCTTCATTAGCCTAGTGTTTCAAAAGCACTAAAATTGTTTTAACAGTAACCTCACAATCTTATGATTTTACTTGGTAATTGAGTTAACTATATGATATTAATTGACAACCAGAATTAAATGCAGGTTTAGAAGAAGAAGAACAAGAACAAGAACAAGAAGAATTGCGAAGGAAAAGAAGAAGAAGAAGAAGAGAAGAAGAAGAAGAAGAGAGAAGAGAAAGAAAAGAAGCAAGAAAAGAAGAAGAACAAAAGAAGAAGAACAAGAAGAAAAGAAGAAGAATTGCGAAGAAAAGAGAAGAAGAAGAAGAAGAAAAGAAGAAGAAAAAAGAAAGTCAAAGAGAGAAGAAGAGAAGAAGAGAAGAAGAAGAAGATGAATGAAGAGATAAGATGAGAAGAAAAGAATGATGAGAAGATGATGAATTGAAAGAAAGAAGAAGAGAAGAAGAAGAAGAAGAAGAAAAGAGAAGAAGAGAGAAGAAGAGAGAGAGAGAAGAAGAACAAGAAGAACAGAGAGAAGAGAAGAAGAAGAAGAAGAGAGAAGAAGAACAAGAGAAGAAGAAGCAGAGAAGAGAAGAAGACAACAACAAGAACAAGAAAAAGAAAGAGAATTGCGAAGCAAGAAGAAGAAGAAGAAGAAGAAAAGGGAAGAAGAAGAAAGAGAAGAGAAGAAGGAAGAAGGAGAGAGATAGAAGAGAGAATTGAAGAAAAGAAGAAAGATCAGATGATGATGATGATGATGATGATGATGATGATGATGATGATGATGATGATGATGATGATGATGGAAGAGGAGAGAGAGAGAGAGAGAGAGAGAAGAGAGAGAAGAGAGAGAGAGAGAGAGAGAGAGAGAGAGAGAGAGAGAGAGAGAGAGAGAGAGAGAGAGAGGAGAGAGAGAGAGAGAGAAGAGAGGAGAAGAGGGACGGATAGGAGAATGAAGAAAATGATGAAAAGAAGAAAGAGGTAGACAGATGAGAAGGAGATAGAAAGAGGAGGACAAGGAGGATGAGGAGAGGGAAGTGGAGGAGGAGAATGTAGAAGGAGAGGGAGAAAGAGGAGGGGAATGTGGAAGGAGGAGAAGGGGGAAGAGGAGATAGAAGGAGAATGAAATGAATAGAAAAATAAGGACAAAAGGGATGATGTAGAGGGGAGGGGGAGAAGGAGGAGGAAAAGGAATAAAAGAAAAGAAAAGAAGGAGGATAAGGCATAAGAGGAAAAGAAGTAAGAAGGTAAGAAGGAGAAGGAGATAGACGGAGGAGAAGAGAAGGAGAAACAGGAGACAAAGGAGAAGAACGCGAAGTGGAAATAAAAGGAAGACAAAAGTGTCAATAAAACAACAAATGTAAAACCATCATTACCAAAAAAAAAAGAAAAGGAAAGGAAAAAAACCCAAAAGCGTAAATATTAACTTAGAATAGGATAAGTGACAAAGTTATTACGATTAAACATGCACAGTTGGGTTTTTCCGCATGCTATGCTACAGCAACAGAGCCAGGTTATGACTGAAGGAAAGGAAACAAAAACCAACATTCCCTACATCAACGTTGTCACACCAGCAGGAGACACAGACATTAATTAAAAACTAAATGTTCCTGTTCTCTGTGTTGGTGCCAAGACCAGACATGACAAGGGAGACCACCCATCCATTCCTAACTGTGGCAGGGATTCCCAACTTCGCCTGTGGAACTGGGTCAGGTCTGCAGACCTCGGTACACCCCTTTTCCAAAAATAGCTACAGCAGCGCTGCTGGCTGCTTAATCCTGGTAAGTCTGCTGAGGTGAAACAGACATGTCTGAGATAGGGGAAGGTGTTAACTCCGTGTGAAGGGTATCCAATGTTGCATGTTTCAGGGGTGGCCTGTACAGAAATTCCTGCAGTGGTACTCCTCTCAGAGTACATGTGCAGCTGACCTGACAGTCAAAGTCCATCAACATTTGTGGATCAAAGACCTTGCATAAACTGTTACCATACACAAGACTGATGCGATTATTCAGATGTTTTTTCCCCTTTCCTCAGTTTGACCTCTGAGGTTCACCATGTATGCAACCTTTTCCCCCACCATGAATTAAGTAGGTCAGCATTTTCATTTTTGCTTTTGTTTGGAAAGGGATCATTTTTTGACGAGTAGACTTATTTCTTGTTTTGGTTTGCGGTTCTTCGGGATGTGGTTTTTTTGTTATTTTCTGTTTGTTTAGGGTCTTTTTTTTTTTCTTTTTTTTTTTTGGGGGGGTGTTACTTTTCCACATCAGACGGTGGATGGTGTCTCACTTCAGTCCTACACAATTTATACATGATACACTCACAGGGACCTCCAGCAAAACTCATGCCATAATAATCTCCAATCAACCAGAGGTTACCCACATTTATAGTTCCCTCTCCCTCAGCATAGGGACATAATTATGATAAATATTTAGTCAGTTTTTCTTCAGAAAAATGTTGGTAGTAGCTGAATAACAAGCTTGGTCATTCTACAATAGATACCTACATAACTACCAACCTACATGCGCACACAAAAAAACTATTGTGCAATGACAGGTGGAAATGTATACACATTCTTTGTTTAATCTTGCCATTTAAGAAGAATGCTGGTGAACATTTCCTTCTGGTAAGGCCTTTCGAAAAGTGACAGAATGGCTTGAGGATGAACAGAAAGGTTGATTCCCTAATGAGCAGCACACAATGCCTGTCTGCTCTGACACATTCTTGGCACATTAGTTTTTGCACATACCAATGCTCCCTACACTCTGCTCTTGTATCATCAGGTGTGGCACATACTTGTCCTACACAA
The DNA here is from genome assembly GCA_030674155.1 of Stramonita haemastoma. Classification (NCBI taxonomy): domain Eukaryota; kingdom Metazoa; phylum Mollusca; class Gastropoda; order Neogastropoda; family Muricidae; genus Stramonita; species Stramonita haemastoma. The sequence continues at coordinate 5,662,654 of CM060332.1, forward strand.
ATACAAAGTGTCTGGTTTCTTGAAGTGTTCATCCCCAAAATGATGTCAAATTAAAAACAACAACAACAATGGTGTTAATCATTTCTACAAGCAAAAAACGACAAGGAAGAAGAGTGAGGAGACATGAGGAGGACTACAAGAGGTGTCCATCAATGCGTTATGATTAAGGTGAAGGACACAGCAGAGTTCTGGATGCCCCAGACACCTCAGGTTAAATAGTTATGTCGGAAAGGAATCTCTCTGTCTTTGTCTCTGTCTCTCTGTCTCTCTCGTCTCTCTCTCTCCTCTTTGTCTCTCTCCTCTGTGTCTCTCTCTGTCTCTGCTCTCTGTCTTTCTCTGTCTCTGTCTCTGTCTCTGTCTCTCTCTTCTCTTTCTCTTTCTCTGTCTCGTCTCTGTCTCTCTGCTCTCTCTTCTCTGTCTCTCGTCTCTCTCTCTCTCTCTCTCTCTCTCTCTCTCTCTCTCTTTCTCTCTCTTCTCTCTCTTCTCTTCTCTTCTCTTCTCTTCTCTTCTCTTCTCTTCTCTTCTCTTCTCTTCTCTTCTCTTCCTTCTCTTCTCTTCTCTTCTCTTCTCTTCTCTTCCTCTACGTTCCTTTACCAGGTGGAGAGTGTAGTGCCTAGTCTTCTCCTGTGCTAGTATATTCGCGTAGGAGGTCTGCCTGCCGGCCTCAGCCGACGCATTCCGACAAGTAACTATCAGACAACATGATGTCAAGAGGCAGGGAAGCAGAATCCGACAGGCGGCGAAGTCTGGAGTAACAAGTTTTGGAGGGACAAATTAACCTCATTTGCCGGCATGGAAAATGTCTGATTTCATGGAAGCACCACTCACAACGAGCAGCGATGGATGATGAGTCCTATTCTTTCTTCTTCCCCATCCATCGAACACCCAGACAGCAACTATCACTGTCTGTCATAGGAGCAAAAATGCGTCACGCTGCCGTTAAGTGCCTGTCAAGTCAGGCCCAGCACATTCGACTGGGAGAGATTGGGTCGTGTTTTTGTTTTTTTAAGTCTTTCTGGAAAGAAAAAAAGGGCAGGAGAATGGAGCAAGAGGCAGAACTGGACGGGAGGAGGTGACAGGAAGAAAAGGAACAAGGCAGAAACAAAGAGAGGGATAGAAAGAAAAGGAATCCTAGCACAGAATCTCCAAGGTGAGGATGCAATTTATACTGACAGCCTCCCCCCCCCCCCCCCCCCCCATCATCTCCACGGAGGAGAGTGGGGTACAAGAGCTAATTGGAGATAGCCAGAGTTTTGGAACAGTCCCTCCATCTAAAGATTCTTCTGATGGAATGGAGAATAAAAACTGGTAAAAGGTAAAGGTGTCCCATAACCTAGGCGGCCGTAGGGAAGCGAGGCATCAGAGACCTCAGCATCTCTAGGGGCCAGTATGTTGAGGGCGGCGCCCATCTCCTTTCTCTCGATGCTTTACCTTCCCTGACCCTAAAGAAGGCAGGTACCTATTTACAGCTGGGTGAACTGGGGGACTGTACTGAAGCCAAGGCGCGCAAATATGGTCACCCATCCAACTGGTAACCACGCTCGACGCTGCTTAACTTGAATTGGTGAAAGCAAGTGCTCTGAAGGGGTGGGGGGGGAGGTTGGCAATTATTGTATCTCTTTACATCATCTTGTAGGCTGCTTAATCTTTTTCCTGATATGTGAACTGGACACAAAGTTTGAATTTGGGATCTTTTCCCAGGCCCATTCCTCGACTAGAGCTTTGAGGTATACCAATACTGGGATTTTTGCATATACTACCTTTATGTTCTCGTGTGTGTGTGTGTGTGTGTGTGTGTCTGTGTGTCTGTCTGTCTCCGTGTCTCTGTCTCTGTCTCTCTGTGTGTGCGCGCGCGTGCATGCGTGCGTGCGTGCATGTGTGCGTGCGAGTGCATGGTTTCTTAAATTCTGGCCTGTGTTGGAGAGTGGTTAAATGCTATTGATGATGAGAAAATCTTTATTTCCAAGGAAAAAATGCAAACACTTGCATGTGTTAATCTTACATTCCCCATTTAGGGAGAGAGAGATGAGAGAGAGAGAGAGAGAAGAGAGAGAGGAGAAGGAGGGATGATTAGATAGATAGATAGATGATTGGAGAAGTAGATAGATAGTAATGATAGTGATAGATGTAGAAGATACGATAATAGATAATAGTATAGGATAGATAGATACTGCCAAACCAACTGAAAATGTGTAGATCTTAACAGCCCTCATGGCAATATGAAAAAAAAGAAAAGATTCAATAGAAGAGTAGTAGAAGTAGATGATAGTAGATGTAGATGAAGATAGATAGATAGATAGATAGATAGATTAGATAGATAGATAGATAGATAGATAGATAGATAAGATAGATAGATAGAGATGATAAGACAGACAGACAGACAGACAGACAGACAGACAGACAGACAGACAACGACAGACAGACAGAACAGACGAGACAGAGAGATGCTACCATAATTGGTAGAAATCACGTTGTTGTGAATGACACAGCAAGAGCCTACTACATGACAAAGCATTTTCTTCTCTTTTGCTTGTGGTTTTGTTTTTATTTTTTGTTTTGTTTTCATTTATTTGATTGCTGTCAGTTTAAATTGTAGTCTTTGAATACCATTTTGCTTGTGCGACTAAAAATACTGCTCCTTGCAAATTAACCCACTTTTAAAGTGGTCTGGGGCTAAGGTTCTTTTTGGCAGGGATGCTAAAAGGGGCCAGTGAGTTGAGTGTGCTGACACATCTTTGCTACTGTCGTATTCTCTCTCGTCATAATTATCATTGTTGTCACCCCCATTACCACCAGTGCCACTACCATTACCACCACCGCCACCATTATCGTCATTATTGTCACCACCATAACGGCAACCATGACCACCACCAGTAACATTACCACCACCACCACCACCACTTTCATCATCATCGTCCTTTTTTCCTTCTTATTCTTTCTCTTCTATCTGAGAGAAAATACAGAGAAAATGACAGACAGAACAGACAGATGGAGAGAGAAAGACAGAGTGCCAGAGAGTTAGACAAACAGTCATACAAACAGACAGACAGACAAACAGATAGACAAACAAACAGACAGACAAACAGACAGACAATCCCAGGTTTAAGGTAACTGAACAACTCAACATGGCAAGGAGTGAGACATGAAGAGCTGACTCCATGCTGAAGCATAATAATAATAATATATAATAATAATAATAATAATAATAAATAATAATAATAAATAATAATAATAATAATGATGATATGATGATGATGAGATGGATATGTGATATGAGAATCATATCATCATCATCATCATCATCATCATCATCATCCATCCTCATCATCATCCTCATCATCATCATCATCATCATCATCTTATCATTTTTTTAATGGAGGCTTATATAGCGCGAATTCCCAAAAACATGGGCCTACGCGCTGTACAATCAAATCAATTTAAATAGGTTACATTATGAACATGAAAAACTTGACTAGCACATAAAAAAAACATAAGGAAAATGCATGCACATACAATACACATCATTGACATGGCCAGACATAAAAGTAAAATAAAAGCAATATCATCAAAAAATGTGCAGTGCAGTATAATGCATACACACACACACACACACACACACACACACACACACACACACCACACACACACACACACACACACACACACACACACACACACACACACACACACACACACACACACACACACACACACACACATACACACACACACACATCACACACACGCGCGCGCGCGCAAAAAACACACACATACACAAAACACACAACACGGAATAACAAAGAAAACGCACATTCACGGATTTACCCTACATGTACTCTCATTAACAAAATAAATAAATAAATAACATGAAGAAAAATAGAAATGAAGAACCTTATCATATCCCCAAAACAGAAAAAGACCAGCACTAGAGTCAGAGACGAGTCAATAAAATGGGAAATCAATTCAGTGGTCAGGGACAAGAATCGGACAAAAAGGTGTGTTTTGAGCAACCTTATAAAGGAGGAAGTAGAGTCAGTGTGTCTTATTTCAGAGGGAAGTGTGTTCCAGAGAGAGGGACCTACATGACAGAATGAGCGCTCGCCTGAGCTGTTTTTTTTACTTTGGGAACTCTGAAGATTTTAGTGTCAGAGGATGAGCGGAGTGGTCTGTTTGGGTGGTACACAGAAAGAGTATCAGGGAAGTATGCTGGAACTTTGTTAAGAAGAAATTATGACAAGCAGGTCTTCCTGTTTTGCTGTGGTTTGTTTCTGTCGGTTGGTTTCCTGGTCTGTCAGTCTGTATAGCACCATGTTGTTGACCTATTAGTACCAGTAGTTAGCCGAAATAAGAAATGAAAAAACAAACTTGTGTCACAAATTAACCAACTTTTACAGCAGTCTCAAGCTAACTCGTGGTTTTTTTTCGCAATACTTAAAGCACCAGTCACCCACTTAACTTTTAATGATGCCAAAATATCCTTACACCTTTTGGGCATTGTCTGGACATCACTATTATCATCATCGCCGCCATCACCACCATCAGCAATGCCTTCATCATCGTCGTCGTCGTATCATCGTTGTTGTCGTCATCGTCATCATCTTCAACAGAAGAAGAAGAAAAGCAAAAATGATGATGGTAATGTAGATACGGGTGATTATGGCAGTTGTGGTTGTGACTTTGATGTTGTTCCTGCTGCTACTGCTGCTGCTGCTGCTGTTGCTTGCTGCTCTTGCTACTTTTCTGCTGCTGCTGCTGCTGCTGCTGCTTGCTGCTGCTGCTGCTGCTGCTGCTGCCTGATGATGATGATGATGATGATGAGACAACGACGACGACGACGACGATTACGATGACGAAAATGACGATGATCTTGATCATGATGATGATCACGATGGTGATGTTGATGATGTTGATGATGAAATAGAAAACAAAAGTAGTGAAGATGATGTCTCAGCATGATAGAAAGCTCGGTGAGTTGCCGGTAGCTTTTAGTGCTGTTGCACAAAACTTTAGCTTGAAGCTCCTGCAATGACGGTTAATTTGTAACGAAAAGTTGTTTTTGGTTCCGCGAAAGTAGGGTACACTAAGTAGGTCAACAACTGTCTGTTTAGACTAACAGACCAGAAAACAAAAACAAAACAAGAACAATAGAGAAAGAAACTGCCTTGTCATGGACTAAGCTCTTGCTGCGTCATTCCATGCCACCATCATTCTATGAATTAGTTGAAGTCTGTCTGTCTGTCTGTCTGTCTGTCTGTCTGTCTGTCTTCTGTCTTCTCTGTCTTCTGTCTGTCTGTCTGCTGTCTGTCTCTCTTCTCTCTCTCTCTCTCTCTCTCTCTCTCTCTCTCTCTCTCTCTTCAGTAAAAAAGGTAAAGGTGTCCCATAACCTATATGGTCGTAGGGGAGCAAGGCATCAAAGACCTCAGTTTTCTAGGGGCCAGCATATTGAGGGCGGCGCCCATCTCCTCTTCCTTGCTGCTTTACTTTCCCTGACCCTAAAGAGGGCAGGTACCCATTTAAATCTGGGTGAACTGGGGAATTGTTCTGAAACCAAGGTGCGCAAACAGTCACCCACCCAAATGGTGGTAACCACACTCGATGCTGCTTAACTTTGGCTGGGAGAAAGCGAGTGCTCTGACCACTGAGCTATCCCGTCTCCAAGTGTAAAACTAACAACGCAGACTTAACTGATCATTAGAAATAAAAATTCTCATCTTCAGTGGTTTCCATCCCCTCCTCAAGGCAAGCCACAATGCAAAAATGCACACATTCACATGCACGCACGTGCGTGTACGCGACCACACACACACACACACACACACACACACACACACACACACACACACACACACACACACACACACACACACACACACACACACACACACACACACACACACACACACACACACACACACACACACACACACCTCGACAACTGCAGAGGACTTCCAAGCAGCAGCAGCAGCAGCAAAGTAAGGCAGATGGGAGAGTGACAGAGAGAGAAGGAAAAGCGAAGACACCACAGACTGCAGACACAGAGGGGAGGGAACTTGTGAGTTGCAACCGCTGGGAGATGGAAATTGAACTAATCTGTCATCAGTCAAGTGCTTGCGTTACCAGACCTACACGTGAGGTGAACAGAGGAAGATGATTAATGGGTGCAATGGCTGTCATTCCCTGCTTGGCACCACCAAGGGAGTTGGCAACCGTGTTGTTTTCTTGGAGCTGGTTCAAACTAATATGACGGCTGGAATGCCTCACCTGTCTACAGGTATGCCAGAACTATCCCACTTTTTACATTTTCTTTCAGGAAGCACCTGTCTCATTGTTTTTCAAATTTTATATTTATTTTATTTTATACCGCTTTGAGTCACGGCAGATTTCTCCGCATGAAATTCTGTCTGCTCTCCTCAGGGAGAGCGCGTTGCCACAAGAGCAGTGCCACCCATCATTTTTTTCTTTTCCTGTCTACAACTGTATTTGTTTCCATATCAGAGTGTTTTATCTACAGAATTTTGCCAGAAACAATTTTCACTCTAGTACCCAGACCACCATTCATGGTCTAATGGATGGGGGGCAAATTTTCGGCCCAAACCAAGATCAAACCACCGCACACTTCCAACACAGACTTTTTGCTTTCTAGGCAGGTGCGTTACCTCTAGACCATCATCTACTCTATGTACAATTTCAGTTGTTTATGATATTCTACTGCAATTAATTCTTAAAGCTTTATGGGTGATGAGGAAGTTGTAACTGGATTCTTGCACTCTTTT
>CM060332.1:5679426-5686926 GCA_030674155.1 Stramonita haemastoma
CGCATTAGTCTGATCTTGGACTCGAGTGAGATCTTTTTTTCCAGATGGTGTTCAGTTTTGACAGTGCTGTTATCGTCTGTGCAATCCTATGCCATTGTAAAGAAATTAACTTTTTATTCTCTTTTTTTTTTTGACATTTCAGACGACCAGTGCAAAATTCTTTCTGCTTTGTGAATCAAATTTGAATTTCTTAGGTTTCAGATAATACAGTATTTGAATTTGAATTGAAATTTGAATACTAATAAATAAATTTTGTAGCAGCATCGATCTACGCCCCCCCCCCCCCCCCCCCCCCCTCTCTCTCTCTCTCTCTCTCTCTCTCTCTCTCTCTCTCTCCTCTCTCTCTCTCTCTCTCTCTCTCTCCCCCCCTTAAGGACCTGCAGACACGTTAAGGACATAACGCCCCGTTTAGTTGGGCAGCTCCTAAGTCAGCCCTAGCCAGATTCGCCCTACTAATTTCGGTCTTAGAGGCTCGGTACTTTAACACTTGGAATCAAAGGCACGAGACAGCCACCAGGAGTGAAGGGTATAATTTTCCATCCCAAGCCTTTTCTCTCTTTTCTCAAACCAGGCGGCTCGGATTTACTCTTTTGATGGTCGGCGTGTGTAGCGAGGGATAAAGAAGGGCGGGCAGGGGATTCCCTTGCTGTGGGGCAATTATTATGACTGATCACTCTGTTAGAACTCCCGCCTCTGCCTTGCTTGCTTGCTCGCGACGGCAGAATAGTCTATACATACAGAGTTATTGGCCTCTATGTCTCTGTCTCTGGGGTTTTTTCTTCTGTTTTTCTGTCTGTCTGTCTTTCTGTATGTGTCCGTTTGTCTGTTTATATGTCTACTTTTCTGTCTCTTTCTCTGTCCGTCTCTTTCTTCTGTACTTTCCTCTGTCTCTTCTCTCTCTCTTCTGTATTGCTGTACTGCTCTCTCTCTCTCTCTCTCTCTCTCTCTCTCTCTCTCTCTCTCTCTCTCCTCTCTCTCTCTCTCTCTCCATCCTCATCCTCTTCTCTTCTCTCTCTCTCTCTCTCTCTCTCCAGCTTTACTCCCTGATCAGGGCAATGGCCAGATGAACATAGTAGTATGTGTGTAACCCTTGAAAAATAAGATTCTTCTCTCTTCTCTCTTCTCTCTCTTCTCTCTCTCTCTCTCTCTCTCTCTCTCTCTCTCTCTCTCTCTCTCTCTCTCTCTCTCTCTCCTCTCTCTCTCTCTCTCTAGGTGGACAGGGGTCGTCTCTGTGTCTGTCAGACTTCGCTGCATTTCGTACCGGTTCGAGTCCGTCAGATCTCTTCTCTCCTGGGGTAACCGATAGACCCAGTGGTCAGAACATTGCTGGCAGTTTAACGACCCAGGTCGGTCCGGTGGAACGCCGCAGTAACATCTTGCGCATCATCCAAATCCTTGTGTGTTTTAAGAGAGGTCGTGTGCACGGCGAACATTGCGACATTTAAAACCCGTCCTTACTCTAAAGTGAACTGTGCCGGTAGGCAACAATGAGATTTTCCAATTACTGCTAACACAGGATGAGTAAAAAAGCACAAATCTAATTCATATCCTCGCTAATTCATCTCAAATCTCTCTCTCTCTCTCTCTCTCTCTCTCTCTCTCTCTCTCTCTCTCTCTCTCTCTCTCTCTCTCTCTCTCTCTCTTCCATAGGTGTGTGTGTACGCACGCGCGCGCGCGCATGTGTGTGTGTGTGCGTACGTATACTTACTTGCGTGCGTGCGTACGTGTAAGGCTTTTTTGTTGATATTAAAAAAAAAATTTATTTCGAGGATAATGGAATAATGGATACAGCACTTGTGCTTTATCTCTGTCTCTGTCTGTCTGTCTGTCTGTCTGTCTGTCTGTCTCTGTCTCTCTCTGTCTCTGTCTGTCTGTCTGTCTGTCTGTCTGTCTGTCTGTCTGTCTGTCTGTCTGTCTGTCTGTCTGTCTGTCTGTCTCTCTCTCTCTCTCTCTCTCTCTCTCTCTCTCTCTCTCTCTCTCTCTCTCTCTCTCTCTCCTCATTACTCATGACCCCACCTTGCAGATCAAGATTCAAAGGAAATTCCATACGTCATGTGGCGTCAGTCATTTGCCTGTCAACGTCAGGTCTGTCGTCATTATACCAGAACTGGGGCAACTGAACTGGGTCACACACACACACACACACACACACACACACACACACACACACACACACACACACACACACACACACACACACACACACACACACACACACTACGATCCCGGTTCAAATCCCGTTCAAGAGGATTTTCCCCTGGAGTTAACATCAGTGCAGACTCCACTCTCCCAAAAGTCCTTCGGATAAGACTATAAACCGAGGACCCGTATGCAAAAGCACACAGAACATCTTGCGCGCACGTTAAAACCTGCTCCGTATTTCGAAAGAGCAGGCCATTGTGTGCTGGTGGGAACAGATGACAAAATTGACAAAACTTCATACACACAGGGACTGGATGTAAAAAAAAAAAGCACATGAGTGCTTATTCCATTATCTATATAAACGAATAATGCACACACACACACATGCACGCACGCACGCACACACGCACAACACGCACGCACGCACGCACGCACGCACGCGCGCGCCGCCGCACGCACCACACACACACACACACACACACACACACACACACACACACACACACACACACACACACACCACACACGATTCAAAACATTTCATTATTCTTTGACCCTTCTTGATGCATGGAAGATTTCATGAAACAAAAGTAACTGTGACACATAATTATAGTTTATATCCACAAAACGATTGCCACAACACCGCATGTGACAGAAACACAAATATAGTCAACTTTATCATCCATGTCATGCATCTATACTCTTCTCGACTAATAAATGTCCTCAGTTTTAACAACGTCTTGATGTCAGAAGAGAACAAGTTAGAAAATGTGAGATCTTGGGCACAGATAGCTCTAGATCTATTCATGTGGTACAACATTCTTCCCAGGCTCACAAAACTTTGGACATTACATCACAAAGTAAAGCTCATCTCCTATCGCTTTTCATGCTACATAACATTGTTTACACAGACGATTTTCGCATTCAAAAGCCGTTTACTCGTCTTGTTTCAATTTCCAATGAACGATTGATAACCTGTATCTAAATGATGGAATCACTTTGTTGTTCGGTCATTCACTAGTATACTATGAAATCATATTGTTATAATTATGATAGTTCACTAGTTTACTGTATAGTTGTTGAATTACATATGAACAAACGCTATAAAGACGTACACAAAAGAAGAAGAAAGAAAAAAAGGTGGGGGGGGGGGGGGAGGGGGAAACCGGTAAGTTTAAACGTATTCTAAAAAGCACCTTTTCTTTTCCTTTTTTTTTTTCCTTCCTTAACTCCGTTTCTCGGCTAGAGCTCCAAAGTTCACCAATGGTGAGATTTTTGCATATGTGACCGGGTTTGGGTTTTTTTTAACCCACCATGAAGGTAGCCGCATTCCGACTTCGTGAAACTTTTTCTCGATCTTGAAAATGATGTCAGGTAACCATTGGAGGTGAGGGGGGGGTTCAGACGCCTTGCTGGTCGCGGACAATCTCCTCTTTGTGACAGAGCGAGACGTCAGCTCGGCTTACCCTGATGCGGGTTTCAAATAGCAGAGAGATACAGGCAGGCAGGTAGGGCAGAGTACAGGAAAACTTGAATGACAACACTTTGGGAGCAATCTTGGACCACCCTATTGAATTTGTAAAGTTGTGTGGTGTGTGTGTGTGTGTGTGTGTGTGTGTGTGTGTGTGTGTGTGTGTGTGTGGGGTGTGTGTGTGTGTGTGTGTGTTGTGGTGTTTTTTCGTGTCTTCTCTTGCTCTCACTATCTCTCATCTCTCCTCTCTCTCTCTCTCTCTCTCTCTCTCTCTCTCTTCTCCTCGATCTCTTAACCTCTCTCTTCTATCTCCTCATCTCTTCTCTCTTCTTCTCTCTCTCTCTCTCTCTTGATATTAATGTTTGGTTCAGCTGTGTATGTGAATACGTATTTTTCTCTTTTGTATTTAAAAACAATTATCAATGTATCCAGTCGGAGATTATGCGTTTTGTTGAATGTATCCCATCTCCTTTTTCTTTTTTATAATATAGGTTAAACCGTTGGTGGTAATGCTGGTTTGTGGAGGTAGGGGGTTGCTATTACCCTTTATTATTTTTTTCTTAGCTATATTCTCTGATCAGGGCAATGACCGGAGGAAAAAAATATGAAATTACTCATTAACCCTTGAAAAATAAAGATTATTGATTGATTCATTGATTCATTGATTCATTGATTCATTCTCTCTCTCTCTCTTCTCTCTCTCTCTTCTCTCTCTCTCTTCTCTCTTCTCTCTCTCTCTCTCTCTCTCTCTCTCTCTCTCTCTCTCTCTCTCTCTCTCTCTCTCTACTCTTCTCTCTCTCTCTCTCTCTCTCTCTCTCTCTCTCTCTCTCTCTCTCTCTCTCTCTCTCTCTCTCTCTCTCTCTCTCACACACACACACACACACACACACACACACACACACACACACACCCCACACACACACACACACACACACACACAAACACAAAGACACACACACACACATATGATATATACATATATACAAAATTTTGAATATATATGGAAAATTTTCAATGTACTTGTTGTTGACTCTTTTGTTCGCATGACACTACGATATGTATATATATATACATATATAATTCGGATGAGATTATAAACCGAGGCCCCGTGTGCGAACGCACGCAGAATATCTTGCGCACACGTTAAAACCCCGTTCCCCTTTTCCGAAGAGCAGGCCATCGTGTGCTAGTAGGAGTGGATGACAAAATTATATTTTAAAAACCAGCATGCACACAGGTATTAAGTTTAGACACCATCCCTGAGGAAAAATCGGGGAGTTGGAGTCCCAGGGCGGCTTGGGGCTGTATATATGGCAACATTCTGGTGGCTCCAATTCATCGTTTATTTACAACCACAAAAAAGAAAACAGGACAGCAAAAATTGAAATGACAGGCCGAAACCCACAAAGATGCCACCTGGATAAGTCTCATCACAGCATCGGGCCTGTGCCACTCCAGTATCCACAGTTTTTACCATCACACACAAACACACACAAAACACAACAACACACACACACATACACTACACATACACACACACACACAGATACACACACACACACACATCACATCGGTACAGCATGTGTTTGCTTATGAGTTGAATGTTGAACATGACACACTTTTGAAAGTCATTACTCACACGCACTCTCTCTCTCACATTGCTAAGAAAAACACACAAACACACAGCACACACAAAACGCACCCATCATAAATAAACCATACACATCACAACACACATATCACGCACGGGGGACACACTACACCACACACACACACAAACACACAACACACACACACACACACACATACACACAAACACACAACACAAACGCACACACACATACACACACAATACACCAACACATACACCACACAAATACACACACAACACACACACACTACACCACACATACACACACTCTCACACACACATCTCTCACATGTGATTACACACACACACACACACACACACACACACACACACACACACACACACAACACACACACACACACACACATCTCAACCCCCACCCCCACCACCCCTGTTACGTACTTCTGATTTGTCAGGTGTTACACACACTGGTCCCCAGAGCCCTGTGTCAGTATGACTGGACTCAGACACCTTTCCAGGCCAGTGAAGCAGAAAGTTATGATTCTGATAGCAGTGAAGGGCAGGCAGGCTGACAGGAGGCAGCCACAGGCCTGGTCAACTCATTAGCTCTCAGTACAGGCACAACATCTTCTGCACACATTCCTTCCTTCCTTCCTCCTTTCCTTCCTTTCCTTCCTTCCTTCCTCCCTTCCTTCCTCCTTTCCTTCTCCTTTTCTTCTTTCTTTTCATTCCTTCCTTCCTTCCACCCTTGAAGGCTGGGCCTGTGACTCAGGTCTCCTGATATTAAGGCTTGCCTGCTGGGATGTTGATAAGACCTCAAAGAATATGAATTTTATTCCTAGGTTGTAAAACTGTTGATCATGTTAGCTACTTTGAAGTCTTCAGTCTGTCTGTCTGTCTGTCTGTCCCCCCCCCCCCCCTCCTTCTCTCTCTCTCTCTCTCTCTCCTGTAGTGGTGATGGTGGTAGTGTGTGTGTGTGTGTGTGTGTGTGTGTGTGTGGTGTGTGTGTGTGTGTGTGTGTGTGTGTGTGTGTGTGTCTGTGTCTGTGTCTGTGTCTGTGTGTCTGTGTGTCTGTGTCTGTGTGTCTGGGTGTCTGGTGTCTGGGTGTGTGTCTGTGTGGGGCAGGCATGTGTGTGTGTAGGTGTGTGTGTGTAGGGGGGAGGTGTAAGTGTTTTTGTGTGATATAGTCTAGAATTTCTATTGATATTGAATCCTCTTGAGCAAAGAAAACTTTAATCAGAACACTTTCATTCAAATCATTCAAGTGCATGGGGCAGTTCACAAATAAGATCAACACATTTTAGATTCACAGCCACGCATGCATGCATGCACACACACACACACACACACACGCATGCACGCACGCACACACACACACACACACACACACACACACACACACACACACACACACACACACACACACACACACACACACACTTATATACACACACATGGAAAAGAATGAAAGAGATAGAGAAAAGAAAAAAATCCCAGCTACTACCAGTACTCAACCCCTGCCCCCACACCCCAACCCCGCTGTCACACCCCCCCCCTCCCACACACCCACTTCTTTCACTTTCATTTGTAGTGGAAGGTTACATAAATCTGTGTTTCCCCCTAAAGGACATGGAATTTCACAAGGCAAATGTGACGCTCCACCACATAATGAGACGGAGTACACATGTGGTCAATTTTTAGTTATTGGGATGTTATTAATGTGCAATAAAGTGGCTATCAAATACAAAAAACAGATTGAAAATCGGACAATTCTGTGCAACATTATTACAAATTGAAATGATAGACTGCAGAATGGGACAAAATGAGAAACGGGCAAGTTTATTTTAGTAACAGGTTGTCAGAATGAGTGCTTTGGTATTTTCAAAACACATTTAAAAGCAAAAGGAATAAAAATTATGCCTTGATATTTCATTATAAGATAAATAAACAGATCTAGTTTAATAATCAATCAAAATCTCAAAATTGACAGCTTGACCCCCACCTGCCTTTAATGGCTCCTAGCGCAAAATTGGTAATGTGCTAAGCGACTCATTTCGTGGTGGAGCGCCACAAATGTAACACACCTCCTCAAGACAATTATCACATCAATGGCCTGACCTAGGGTAGAAAAGGATGACTACCACCATATCAAAAGAGAAGATCAACTCGTAGTTCTAAGACTCTGGCACTGGACATAACAAACTAAATCACCACATGTCCACAAACTGAAACTTGCCCCTTCTCCCCTGTGTGCCTGTGGTAAAGAAAACCAGAC
>CM060332.1:5699426-5701577 GCA_030674155.1 Stramonita haemastoma
TCTTCCCTTTCTCCCCAGAGAAGAGAGAGAGAGAGAGAGAGAGAGGAGAGGAGAGAGAGAGAGAGAGAGGAGAGAGAGAGAGAGAGAGAGAGGAGACAGACAGACAGACAGACAATGTACGCAACCTCACCACCATACCCACCTAGAGAAAGAGAGAAGAGAGAGAGAGAGAGAGAGAGAGAGGAGAGAGAGGGAGAGAGAGAGAGAGAGAGAGAGAGAGAGAGACAGACAGACAGACAGACAGACAGACAGACAGACAGACAGACAACAATGTACGCAACCTCACCACCATACCACCCCTAGAGAAAGAGAGAGAGAGAGAGAGAGAGAGAGAGAGAGAGAGAGAGAGAGAGAGAGAGAGAGAGGAGAGAGAGAGAGAGAGAGAGGAGAGGGGGGGGGGGTGAGAGAAGGCAATACATGAATGCAGTCACGCAAAAAAAAACCTACACTATTTGAATAAATCATTTTACATATTTCTTTTTATTGAAAAATATATATCTCATGATTCATTTCTCTTTGAGACTGTTCATATATATATACACATGTACACCATTCAATATAAAAAACAAAACAAAAAGAAACTCGCAACCGCCAACCAACCAACCAATATGAAATAATGAGAACAAAACTTACAACAACCAACCAACCAACCTATCAAAAGCAAAGCAGAATAAAACATATACCACAAAAACAACGAAACGAACAAACAAACAAATAAACAAAACAGCAAGCATTATATATTCAAAGGTAATAAATGTTTTGTTCTTTTTTTGCACCAAACATACGTATGTCCTATGATATGGCAATTAAAAAAGGCAAGACATAGTCAAAACTTAGGAACATTCATCAATAGAATCACGGAGCATCACATGCAGCCTAGATATCTGAATACATAGCAGAAAATTACAATAACTGCAATTATATATAAATTCATATGTACATCAATATATCAATCCATAATTCACCCTTTTAGCTGAATTTTCTAAACCCCCCCCCCCCCCCCCTTATTATTATTATTTTTTTTTTTTTTTTTTTTTTTTTGGGGGGGGGGGTCTTTGCTTAGAGCTCTGAGATTCACCAATGGTGAGGTTTTGTGTATGCGACAGTTTTTACCTGCTATGAAGCTAGCCGCATTCCGACTTCAGGGATAATGTCTAAACACGACACCAGTGTACATGCGTTTTTGAACTTTTGTCATCAGTTCAAATTGGCACACAGTGGCCTACTCTTTCGAAAGGCTGAACAGGTTTTAGTATGTGTGCAAGATGTTTTGCTTGTGTTCGCACAAGGGACCTCGGTTTATAGTCTCATCCAAAGGACTTTTGAGGAAGTAAAGTTGGCACTGATGTTAACTCCAGGGGAAAAATCCCCTTGGATGGGCATCTTAGTGGTAGCTCAAACCTGCAATCGATCGGGGTTGTCAGATCGCAAGTGTTACTCTTTAACCACCAGGTTATCCCATTCCCCCCAAGCCGAAAAGCTGAATGATAAAGTGGCAACAAACTTTAAATCGTTACTAAAGTATTATGAATTCATAAGTTCATTTTTTTTCAAATACATGCCAAATACAGTCTGCCTTAATCCATGATGCAACAATTGACTTAATTATTTCATTCAGTTAATCAATGACTTAATCATCAATAACAAAATACTCATCCTTTTAACAAAACAAAACAAAAACTACACCAAACAGAAAAAGAAGTGCAAATTGCAGTAAAAGAACAAACAACAAACATAAAACAACCAACAACACACACACACACACACACACACACACACACACACACCAATAAAACCAGAAAGAAATCAAAATAATACTACTCTGAAATGTCTCACAGAAAGCTGTTATTCTATGATATTGCAACTTAGGAGTTTAGTATTGTCCATAAAATTTCATTTAGATACCAAAAAGCCTAAGAAGCAACACCCAGAAAACAGCAACACACATACACACACGTGCACACATGAACACACTTGTAAACATACACATCACACACACCACACACAAACATAGCACACACCAATCCAAACAATCCAATCGTGTTGTTTATAGCCCCGCAAACTACACAGGCCATATTGGGGCTGTCACCTTGTAAAATTATAAATCTTACAATAAAACACAGCACACACTAACACTTTCAAGAACACACA
>CM060332.1:5701677-5711677 GCA_030674155.1 Stramonita haemastoma
TGCCTTACTCCCTTTGACATATATATACACAGGTCATTTCATGTTGTTTATAGCCTCACCAACCACAAAGATCATTTCAGGGCGGTAACATTTTATCAATTTCAGCAATTCAAATAACATTGACCTCAAGCTCAAAATTAACATCATCTTATCCCTTCATACTCATAGGGTGGGAGGGGAGGTGAGGAGGAAACAACCCCTACCCCCAATTAATGCCAGGTTACCTGCATTATCTTATTCCTTTTATGGCTAATAAAACCAGGCCATGTTGAGTATATCACTATATGCCAGCCACTCAGCTTCATTCCCCATCCCTCCATTACAAAAAAAGAGTGAAAAAAGAATAATGAAAACTTTAATTCATTTAAAAAAAAAATCAAATGTCACATGGCCAAATAACAATGCAGAATGGACATCCTGTGCCCTTTCCCCAAAGTACAAGAACTCTGGGGCAGGAGGGGGGGGGGGGGGGAGTCAGTACAGATATCAACTCTAGGGGGAAAATTCCCCTTGAATGGGTGTCTCAGTGGCAACCCTGGGCTCAATTCTGGGCGTCAAATCTCGAGTGCAACCATCTAACCAGTAGGATGTCCCACAAACCCACCTACCCCTATAAATTAAAATAACATTCAGATTCAAAATGAGAAGAAAAGGTAAACTTTGAGAAAAAAATCATCAAACCAACACATTCACATTTAATACATTTCTAGGCCATTGAATGCCGGTGGGAATGGATGGAAAATTTACAAAATTACATGCACTCGGGGACTGAATGTAAAAAGCACATGAGTGTGTATTCATTTAAGTTTATCCTTGAAGAAAAAAGAATTTTAAAAGAGTATGAAAAAACGCTCAATTAATTATAAATAAGTAATGGTAGAAGGACAATTCTACAGAGTACGAACAACATATTGTATACTGCCACTACTCCACCCTCCCTGACTGACACAGTGACTGACAGGTTCAAATTTGCACACTTGTCAAATAAGATAATTTAACCTAAGTGAGCTTCAGTTTGCATACCATGTTATCAGATCTTCAAAAACAGCTAACCAAGGTGGCTTGGCATAAAATGAAAAATAGTATAAAATAAAATACATAACACATTATCATGATGTTGTATCAAGTTGTAAAGGTTCCTTTCAAATAATGGCAGTTGATGAATTTTAGTTACAGCCTAAAATATTCTTTAGCAGAGTTATCTCTTCAGCATTGTGTGTGTGTGTGTGTGTGTGTGTGTGTGTGTGTGTGTGTGTGGTGTGTGTGTGTTGTGTGTGTGGAGCGCACACACCCACGTGCGCATTTGCGTATGTGCGAAAAGAATGGGCCACTGTGCAAGTTAATCACAGAAGACTTACTAAACATCCATGTCACCATACTCAAAGTCACGGAGTGACTTTTCTTCAGATTTTATTTTTCAAGGATAGGGGACTATATTTTGTCAGTACAAAATAAAATAGGACTTTATTATTATCATTTTTTTTTTAGATCATTGTATGTATACAAATTTATGTTTCACTCAACTAAATTTATTGTATGTATTCAAAATTATGTTTCACTCAACAAAATTTCTATCTTGTAATGTGTTCCATATCCTATGTGGTCATCGGGGAGCAAGGCATCAGAGATCTCTGCTTCTCAAGCGCCAATCTCCTCTCCCTCGCTGCTTTACCTTCCCTGACCCTAAAGTCGTAAAGAGGGTAGGTAGGCCTACCCATTTAGAGCTGGGTGGACTGGGGAACTGTACTGAAGCCAAGGCTTGCGAACAGTTACCCATCCAATTGTAACCATGCCTGATGCTGCTTAGTTAACCTTAGTTTGGGAAAAGGCGGAAAGTGAGTGCTCTGACCACTGAGCTATCCTGTCCCATTCTATCTTGTACAACCTGGGGGATACAATACAAGAGACCAAGCATGAGATAGTGCCGGCTACTCAGACACATTATGGACTTTTAAAAAATCTTTTGGGTCTTATTTCATCATTTTCGGTTATTTTTCCTCCGCAGGGAAGATGGGAATGTATAGATCTAGGTATCATGCAGAAATAAAAGGATATCAGTAGTATAAAGTACATAATATTTGTAGTATAGAGTACATAATAATTATAACTGTCCATAAGGGAAAGTCTGAAATGAAGATCAATACCGGTCAGACTTGTCACTTATCAGTCTAAAAAAATGTTTTAGTTATTCTATAGAACTAACAAACCCTGCAGAACTCTTCATTCCTAAATTCATACAAGCTGCTCAGACTCTTCAAGAGGAGTTTACAACTGCTGAGTATGATCACATAATTCCATGAAAAAAAAACAAAAGCCCTAACATTCTGTTACATGTATAGTAACATGGACTTAACAATAGAAGAGATCAGTATTAAGCATTTGGCACATGTTATGTACATCATTACATGTATTTTTCAATACTACTTTACCTTGCTCAAATTAGATTACAGAGCAAAACTTCAAAAGATGATAATTTTTGCTTGGTTGTTTTTGCTTGTTAAAAAAAGAAAGCCTAATCAAGTTATGTGCTGGAGGACCAGAAGAAATAAACATAAAAACAAATTCTTATGAAGTATGACAAAACGCATTTCATGAAAAGGTGTAACTTGGAAAGATAACAAACAGAACAATATTCTAAATTTTGCATAGGTTATCAATTTAACTTAATCAGGAACTTTTGTGCTTCACAATACTTAAAGCCCAACTAAAATTTAAAAAAAAAAATAAAATAAAAAAATCCACCGGAAATTAGAAATGTAGAGCCTGTTGCATTGTTTTTCTTACGTAAGGATATCATTAACTTGAATTTGAAAGGGTTTCTTTTAACTATTTCATTTTTTTAAAACAATTAACATATCAGACATAATCACATTGCATTCATGAGGTATATTAATATGTGTCAGGTGTGTGTGTGTGTGTGGTGTGGTGTGTGTGTGTGTGTGTGTGTGTGTGTGTGTGTGTTTAGGCACTTGTGTGCAAGCGTGTACAGATCTGTGTTGCATCATATACAAGCATATGCACAAGTATGCATAGAGCTAAGTTATGTTTTGTGATCAGATTCACTCACTGACACTCCCAGACAGACATTAGATTAACATACAGACAAGCAGCTCTTTGATTTGGTTTTCTTTGGTCATGACTTTTTCCATTCATCCATATTTAATTTACACATGTTTGTCTGTCGTGTTTGACAATGACCTCAAAAACAGCAGAGGAGGCAGCTGCTGTTTCAGAAATTGGGCGTATACTGAATAGTGACATTTTATCAACTGGTGTACATAAACTTTGCAATTTCAAATAGGGTAAGACAGTAAAAAAACAAAAAAACAAAAAAAGAACACCCCCCAAAAAACCAACAAATCTATGCATTTCATTACAGGACTTGATATTTGATTTACAAAAATAATGAAGGGGAGGAGAGCCAGACGACAATATTTAAACAGTAAATAATAAACAAGAGAGATCACTTTTTAAAATTCTGTTTTTTTCCCATAACACCACAGTGTAACTTGACCCTCAAGATACCTCAAACTTGCCAGTTACCTGTGGACAGCATGATATTGATAAACACCACAACTGCACAAAGCTTAGGGGATGTCTTCCATTCTTTACTTTGCTTCATGAAAAAAAAAGTGGTAAGAAACTCGCGTAGAGGACATAGGGCATGAGGACTCTCTGCTGCCATGCTCTACGCAAGTTTCTTACCACTTTTTTTTTCATGAAGTAAAGTACTTCAAGAATGGAAGACATCCCTAAAAAGAAATTACGTCTTGCTACAGTATTCTTATTTCAGTACAAATTGGTATTGAACAAAAGTCAAAATATGAAATATTCCTTACCATTACTCATTAGCTTATTAAATTAATAAATGGTTGAAGGTTATCACCATCAGCTGTCTGATTTTCTTCATCACACATGTGTTGTTTAGGATCACCATACTGATATTCAAAACAAAAGGTCCTAAAATTGATACTTCCCACTGTTTTGCTGATGAATCTTGGGCATTACTATATTTGTTTTAGTGTTTAAATCCACATAGCTCATTAGCTGTCAAATAAAAATGATGAATAATCTGTGCTATTTAAATATGCTACTAATTAACTGAAATTACATCACATGTGTACATGTTCTAAAAAAAGGAGAAATATGATCTACATGTGCATGCTCACATCAAACCCTGGATACACACATGTATGCATCAGCATGCATACAAAATTTTTATAAGCCACACACACACACACCACACACAGAACATCTTGCCACACATTAAAACCCATTCCGCTTTTCGGATGAGTAGGCCATTGTGTGCCGATGGGAACGGATGAAAAAGTGGATAGTCCGATACACATGGGGACAGGATGTTAAAAATACACAAGAGTGCTTATTCCATTAACCTCGAAACAAAAGAATACAAATTGAATAAATAACACTAACACTAACATACACACGCACGCACACATGCATACATATTTATGTAATGATGTACATGCATCATTGCACGAATACATACACATGCACACACACCACCATCACACACACACACACACAACACACACACTGGCAGTGGCACATTGTCACTTGTGTCCTCTGCAAAGTTTTGTAGCAATTCAATGTGTATACACTTATGATCTTTAACCGGTTGAGAAAAGTGCATAATTTTATAAGCAAATCTAGTTTCACAAATAATGGTAGTGTATTTCAGTAAAAGAAAGACATAAAAGAAAAAACTGCATGTATCATCAACTTGGTCAATTCTAGTCATTTGAGAACCTTTTTCAAATTTGAATCTTGATTGCACACTGGAATAGTGGGATATTGGATAGTTAAATAACTTAAAAATAAAAACAAAAACTAACAGTTAAAATTGAAACTGAAATTATACATTGTGAGTGTATTCTTGACATAAAAAAAAAGCAAAGCAAAAAAAGATAAAGAGAAAGTAAACTCAGTAAAGTCAACAAATTTGCTCTTGAAAATTCTGATTTCCTTTGCGGGATTTAAGTTGTGGCTAATTTATGAAATCTACATTGTTCAAGCTCAGCAATGCTGATAGTGATACTGCAAAAAGCACTGTTCAATGCTCATCAATTTTTTTTTATATAAAAAACTATTGATACTATTAATAATAGATTAGATATATATTGCCAACAATATTGAAACAACATAATTCATGTTTAAACCAGACCTAAATTTTTTATCAGCACATAAAAGATCAGCATTTTTTTTTTTTTTTTTTTTTTTTTTAAGTGTAGGCCTAAATTATCATTAAAGACAAAAAACATTCATTACACAATTTACACAGCTTATTACTTGAGTGATTTCAAAGAATTCATATATTCTCTCAAAGACAGTAAATTACATCTTTATCGAACTTATTTTTAAAAAAAAATTCTTTTCACTGTGTTACTGTTAGTGTGTACCAGACAACTGGAATTGCTTTTTAAAAAAACAAAAAAAATTGTGTGTGCATGCACACAAGAACTTGAAAAAGTTGAGCCCATAGAATCGATATTAAGAGAGACTTCATATGATCAACTTAGATTTTGCCCCATTTTGTTTTTGAATGATATTGATAATCAAAAAACCAACCTATGTTATCATAAGAATGTTAAAGGATTGTATTGTATTCAGTAATGTTACACTAGCTCCTACCATCAAGGGTTAAGTTGAAAAAAAAAGTTCAAAAAGCTCCCAATGTCCATTTAACAGTGTTGCCAAACAAAAACACGTTAAAAATGATATACTGATAACACATAGTCATACACATTATGCATGCACACATACAACACACATCACACACACACACACAAAGTTCTTCATATAATATGAGACTATAATAGTATAAACCAGACCTGTTTCATGTGTGAATGCACGAAGAACATCTTCACACATGTTAAAACCTCTTCCGCTTTTTGGAAGAGTAGGCCATTGTGTGCTGGTGGGAATGGATGACAGAATTTTACAAAGCTGCATACACATGGGGTCTGGGTGTAAAAAAAAACACACAAGTGCTTATTGAACTATTAACTTATTCCATTATTCTTGAAATAAAAGAATAGAAAAACACACACACAGACACACATTATCTGACCTTTGGTTTTACTTCATCAGTAAAACAAAGCACTGTGATGAGACTACTGTCACTGAGTACTGTCCTAACTCACTTATAATTTATTATCCTAGGTGAGGTGACTGTGAGTGGAAACTAGTTTTGAAAATTAACTTTAAAAAGTCAACACTACAACAGACCTAAGAAAACCATTCATCACTAACAACAAAATTAACCTAATTCAAAACTTGTAAACAAAAATTGTTGAACAGACCTAAGAAAATCATCCATCTTGGCATCTGTAAAACAAATAAATAAAAAATTTATAAGTTAACACTCAAAGTATAACAGTTAGTGAGTAATAAAGAAAAAAACGTTATATAATACTTATAGTATTATATCATATTATACCCTGTTCAGTTTCAAATATTTTTTCTCAATGCAAAAACTGTGTGCACAGTAAGACTGATGGAGGTAAGAGAAACTCATCCAGCTAAAACAGTAAGAAAAAATATGATGTGTTGGAGTGCATCTATACGACTATAGCCTATCATTATCAATCATGAATTTGAACTTACTTATGTGGAGAAATGAAGAGTCCTTCAATGACTCCATGTGATTGATAATTGATGGGGGGCGGATAGCTAGTGGTCAGAACATTGCGTGGCAATTTGAAGACCCGGTTCGAGTCAGGTCGAGGAAATTTTCTTCCTGGAGTTAACATCAGTGCTGACTCCACTCTCCCCAAAAGTCCTTCGGATGAGACTTTAAACCGAGGCCCGTGTGCGAACGCACGCAGAATATCTTGCGCACACGTTAAATCCTGTTCCGCTTTTCGTAAGAGTAGGCCATCGTGTGCCGGTGGGAACAGATGACAATATTTACAAAACTGCTACACACGGGGACGATGAAAAAGCACATGATTGCTTATTCTGTTATCCTCGATATAAAGAATAAATAAATAAATAAATAAATAAATAAAATACTTTTTAATTTGCTTACACAAAATTAATAATGTTGGTCATAGGAAAAAAAATCCAGGATTATAGAAGAAAAGAATGCTTCCAAGTTTTCTCCCTTTGCTCTTCACCCCCCCCCTCCCCCCCCCCCCTTACTTATGCAATGACTTATGTACTGTTTGTGGCCAACAGGTTAATAGAGTTTAGAAATAATTATGCTTATCAGAATTTAGTGTATTAAAATGTCCACCAAAGGCACCAGCCTTGCAGATAACAATAGTCAATAATCACAAGAATGAAAACTGTTTCTATCAAAGTTCAAAAGTACTATTTCTCATGAACAATGCATCTTACGTAAGTCAGGGAAAGCTTTAGAATGACCACAATCAAAAATTCAGAGAAACCTAGATGCTCAAATATCTATAAAAAAAAAATGTTTTAAGTTGCTCTTAACTTAGGTTGAAATAAAACACTGTACTTGTGTAATGACTAAGTAGAATTAAAGTAAAGAACTAGATCATTTTAAATAAATTCAAAAAATGCAAATTATATAATGCATTTTATATAATATAAAGTCCAAAACACAGATAAATTTTGATCATTTTTCACCAATACATTTTTTCACCAATACATTTTTTCATCATTCACAATCACATGGCAAAATAACTCTTGGCCAATTACTGAATTAGCAGAATTCTTCACACAAGAGTCTTGCTACAAAGAATTACATAAATTTGTATGTGATCTCTCTCTCCACACCACACTACCACACACACACACACACACTCACACACACACACTCACACTGCGCGTGCACACACACACACACATGTATGTTCAAATACCATACAGATACACACACACACACACACACAAAGTCAAATACACATGTGCGCGTGCACACACACACACATGTATGTTCAAATACCATTACAGATACACACACACACACACACACACATGTGCGCGTGCTCACACACACACACACATGTATGTTCAAATACCATACAGTACACACACACACATACACATGTGCGCGTGCACACACACACATCACTGTATGTTCAAATACCATACAGATACACACACACACACACAATGTATGAATACCATACACACACAGACACCAGTGACACACACACACACACACACACACACACACACATACTGATACTCATACTGAAATAGACTAGACACACACATACTTTGACAATCATTGCTGTAATTTCATTTTGCACACACATGCATGCAAGCAGGTGCACACATACTGTATGCACGCACACATGCGTACGTACAGGCATGCACGCACACACACACATGCACGCAAGTAGGCGTAGTGGCGCACACTTGTGTGCGTGCACCCATGATACACTAACATACACACCCACACATTTATACACATGTAAAACATGGATTCATACAACATGTACATGTACATAAAACTAAAACTTTAAATGATCATCAAAATAAGATTTTAGACAAAATAAAAAATCTAGAGAAGTAAATTTTGACCGCTAATGTCATAATGATCAATTTAAATTTGGTAACAAAATTTTGCTACTTCAGCAATGCAATATGCATACATTACATTGTTACACTTACAGGAATGAAGCCACAAAAATACTAAGTCTAAGCCTCTTGCCACAAAAATAGTCTTGTTACTTGTTATACTAACAGTTGTACTTGGTTGTAATAAAAATACTGAGCACAAGTTTACTTAGTTTACTAGCCCAATGTACATGTCTTCAGCTCTCCCTCCCTCCTACACACACACACACACACACACACTTCCCTATGCCCCACTAGTCTTTAAACTAAAGTTTGATAAAGTGCATTAAAATATTTAAATTCAATACTTTGTAGAACTTTCTAAACATTTATGATTTTACCATTAAAAAAGTACAAGTAGCAAGTAAGTTTATATTTTTTCCAATAAAAGTATATCTTATTTATTCTATAAAAGAGGCATGATTAAGTTTTTTCCTGAATTCAGCAAATCACTGTTCATTTCATAACATTATGAATGTATTATTGTATACAGTAAGTAATGAATCTGTTGACTGCATAAAATAAATTGCAAACTAAACTGTAAACAATGCCTTGCTTTTTTACACTAAACTGGAGAGTTCATCATTCTGGTAGTGTTCTAGTATCATGTATGCAACAAGTGCTGTATAGTGGTTATAAGTCTGTTTCATCAGCTGAACACACATGGCTCAGACATCACCTCAATGTAATTAATACAAATTTTGAACTGAAAACAGTCTACTCTAAATATATTCCGTTAAGTGTTTAATCAAAAGCTCAGCTTATGAAACAAACCTCTACAGTTCTCAAAAGCCTAATTCTGACTTTCAATGCCAGACAGTGAACTGTCAATGATGTATCACTTCACTTTTTGTGCCAAAGACCAAGATTCAGGGTAGAAAGACTTGGCAACTGCATAATTTTTTCCAGTCCACCAGCTGTGATCTGTGTGCAACCGTACAAGTCAATGGATGTGAGATGTCTTAACTTTGTTGCAATCAGCGTGAGAGATCTGTCACTGATTTTGGAACACTGTCCAATGTTCAGCATTGTCAATTCATTCAGTTCGTTCACCACACTCTGGATACCTTCGTCACTGATGTTGCAGGCATTAAGGCTCAGGCTTCGCAGACTCAGCAATCCCTGTGACAAGAAGCGTAGTCCCTGGTCCCCAATTTTGTCACAGAAACTGACATCTAGAGCCGACAGTCTTGCTACACCTTCTGATAAATAACCAAGGCCAATATCACTGATATTGTCACAACTACGCAGGTTCAATTCCTCCAATGTTCGCATTTTGGACAGAAATTTGATACCAGTGTCTGTCACACTCCCACAGAAACTAAGATTGACTGTTTTCAGCTGACTGAGACCTTCACTGACATGTTTCAGTGCTTGATCAGTAAGCTTCTGACAGTCCTGAAGTCCTAGATGTTCAAGGTTTGGATTCCCACTGGGCTCTTTT
>CM060332.1:5716677-5719177 GCA_030674155.1 Stramonita haemastoma
GATCCCCTCATGAAAACACCGGGCTCTATCGCCAAGATCTCCGCTGAGTTTGCACCCCATCTCGACCTCTCCCATCACCCTGGCGATCTGGGCTTGACAAGAGACGGTAGCACCCGACGACACGGGCAAGGAATCTGTGCGTGCATTGTGCGATTGTTAACCTGTGAACCTCTGGGCTTTGGGCTTCTCTAAGGGAGAGGATTTTGCCTCCAATTTTTTTTTTTTTTTTTTTTGTGTTTGCTTGTTTTTGTTGGTTCAGATTCGTCAGTGAACGGAAAAAAGAAATCTATTCATGCCTTTAAAGTTGGAAGTCTTTCTCTGCGCCTGCACACAGGCGTGTTTGTACAGATGACATCAATGCGACATGTCTGGCTGTGTGTTGATCGACTGTCTGTCTGTCTGTCGCTGTCTGTCTGTCTGTCTGTCTGTCTGTCTGTCTGTCTGTCTGTCTGTCTGTCTGTCTGTCTGTCTGTCCTTCTCTCTCTCTCTCTCTCTCTCTCTCTCTTCTCTCTCTCTCCTCTCTCTCCTCTCTCTCTCTCTCCTCTCTCTCTCTCCTCTCTCTCTCTTCTCTCTCTCTCTCTCTCTCTCTCTCTCTCTCTCTCCTCTCTCTCTCCTCTCCTCTCTCTCTCTCTCTGTCTTCCTCTCTGTCTGTCCTCTGTCTTCTTTTCGTCTCTGTCTCTGTCTCCTCGTCTCTGTCGTCTTCTCTTTTCTCTTCTTCTTCTCTCTCTCTCTCTCTCTGTCTGTTCTGTCCTCTCGTCTTTTCTGTCCTGTCTGTCTGTCTCTTCTGTCTGTCCTGTCTGTCTGTCTGTCTGTCTCGTCGTCCTCTCTCTCTCGTCTCTCCTCTCTCTCTCTCTCTCTCTCTCTCTCTCTCTCCTCTCTCTCCTCTCTCTCTCTCTCTCTCTCTCTGTCTCGTCTGCTCTCTCTTCTCTGCTAGCTCATGATCATCTTCTCTCTTCCGTCTCTCTCTCTCTCTCTCTCCTACTCTCTCTCCTCTTCTTTCCCCGTCTTTGATTTGTTGGAGTCTGTGTTTTATTTTTGTGTCCAGTTTATTTTCAATTGCATTCGTATATTATTGGTTTTCTTGTGTATTACTTTCAGATGGCTGGATGTAAAGAGAGAGAGAGAGAGAGAGAGAGAGAGAGAGAGAGAGAGAGAGAGAGAGAGAGGAGGGGGGGGGGGGGGGGAGGGAGGGAGGGAGGGAGGGAGGCCATTTTTATGATTATTAAGTACTTGAAAGAAGATTTCGTTCTTTGTTCGTTCTTCTTTTCCATCTAAACCCTTTCTCTTGAAATAACAATAACAAAAAAAGAAGTTCAAATCTGTGCTCATCAAGTAAATGCAATTTAATACTCATATTACTCAAAATGACAGAAAAATGTTGTTCTGTGCACAAGCAAGCCTATGAGGCATTCATACAAGCACAATAACAGGGAGGCCTACTTGCATGGAGACAGAAAACAGAAAGACGGAAAAACGCACGCACGCACGCAAGCACGCGCGCTCATACACACACCAAAAACCACACACAAAACACACACACACACACATACACACACACGTACACGCGCGTGCGCGCGCATGCACACACACACACACGCACGCACAACACTCGTCCACACTCGCGCGCACACACGTGCACACGCACACACACAAACACGCGCGCCGGCACACACATACACACACTACATATAAAACACACACACAGACATACATACAGACACACACGCACGACGCAGCACGCGCGCGCGCACACACACACACACACACACACACACACACACACACACACACACACACACACACACACACACACACACACACACACACACACACAAGGGGGACGAGATAGCCTGGTGGTCAGAGTGATGCACTCTTGATCTGCTGACCTGGGTTCGAATCTCGTTCAAGAGGAATTTTCTCTAAAGTTAACATCGATGCCAACTCAACTCTCCCCAAAAGTCCTTCGGATGAGACTATAAACTGAGGTATAGTATGCGAATGCCCGCAGAACATCTTGAGCACACGTTAAAACCCGTTCCGCATTTCGGAAGAGTGAGCCATTGTGTGCCGGTGGGAACGGATGACAAAAGCACACAAGTTCTTATTCAATTATCCTCGAAATAAAAGGATAAATAAATAACACACACACAGGTGCGCGCGCGCGCGCACGCACGCACGCACGCACCACCACGCAACAAACACCGCACGCACACACACACACCACACACACACACAGTTCTTTACTTTTAACCCAATTGTTATTAGTTTGCACTCGCACCAGCTCAACTGACTGTTGCATTGACTCAGTGACTGTGCCTGGGGAATACCGGTATTGTCTCTACACTGTCGCTTCACTCCACCCAACCACCATCCCACTGACATCCTACCACCCCGATCTTCTCTTTCATCGACCAGTCCCTCAAATTCTCTGCCTTCCCGGACCTCTCTCAGCCCCCTCACTTGCTCAGGAAAAGGTTGACGTAGGTTTGTGCACAGCAAA
>CM060332.1:5724177-5726677 GCA_030674155.1 Stramonita haemastoma
CTGCATCCACTAGCTTAAACCAGTAACATAGCATCCTTACTTTTGCTGTTATTTCCACAGGAAACTGACCCAATTCTCCATAAATCATTTTACTTGGAGTAGATTTTCCAAGTTTAAGTATTATTTTAAAGAACTTAAGCTGTAATTTAGAAGCTAATTCACACATTGATGGTATCCAAATTTCACACCCATAGAGCAAAACTGGGACGACCACTCTGTTAAATAGCTCTATCTGAATATCAATAGGAAGACAGAGTCTTCTACATTTTTTTTAACAAAGAGAACATACTACGACGTGCCTGGTCATATAAATGTTTTTGTGCCAGGTTAAATCTGTTATTATAATTAAGGTTTAGCCCCAGATACTTGAAAGAAAAAACCACTTTAATTTCTTTACCACAACATGTAAAACAAGGCATTTTCTTGATCTTTCCTCGAGAGAAGACCAACACTTTTGTTTTTTCTACATTCATGTTAAGTTTCCATTTATGGCAGTAATTACACATAGCATTTATAGCTTCCTGTAAATCTTCTTTCGATTCGGCACAAATTGCCGTATCATCTGCATACAATAACAAAAACATTTTCAACAAAAGATTTTCTTTTTCACTTTCCCACCCAAGTTCTCTGGCTTCCTTTGACATTGTTGGTAAACCAGTCATTTTTTCAATAATATAAAATTGCATATCATTCAAATACAAAGCAAAGAGTAAAGGTGACAAGTTTTCGCCCTGACGGACCCCAGATGTGGATTGAAAAAAATCAGAACGCTCATCCCCACCACCAACACATGACTTGGCTTTAGTATAAATATCTTTGATAACCTTTAAAATATTTCCATTCACACCATGACCGACCAGCTTCCGCCAAAGAAAAGCTCTGTTAACACGGTCAAATGCCTTTTCGAAATCAACACATAGGAGAAAGGGCGAGAGCGGGTCACTGGCTCCTTAAACGGCGATGATTCAGGTAGACAGAACTCGTTAGCCGGGGAAGGCAGTTCGCATGGAGGAAGGAAAACAGTTCATTTTACTCTGGATTCCACTCCATCCCATCATCATTCAGTTTCAGTAGCTCCAGTAACTTGCACTTCAATTTTAAAACCAACACATAATACTCTCAAATATCTAACCCTAATAGTAATACTGTATGTATGTATGTATGTATGTATGTATGTATGTATGTATGTATGTGTGTATGTGTGTATGTGTGTATGTATGTATGTATGTATGTATGTATGTATGTATGTATGTATGTATGTATGTATGCATGCGTTTATGGATGCCTCTGTCACTCATTCTTGCATTTAGTTGCTGTCGCACTTGCCTTCTCATTTTCAAAATCTCACCATGTTTCATCTTGGTCCCTGCCCCCCAAAAACAAAAAAAAGCAACAATAACAAACAAAAAACCCCAACAAAAACAACAACAAGAATAAAGAAAACAAAACAAAAACAAAGATACATTCTTGTCCTCATTCATTCTTCTCAGACTGTAGCTGATGTTATAGAAGAGAAGCTGTGGGTCTTGTAGTTCACTTCGTGAGTCAGGAGCCAGTGGATTGTTATGAATGCAATTGCACTACATGTTTTGTTGATCGATGGCTTTATTGATTGATGGCTGAGTCACGGGAGATTCAAAGGCACTGTTCCCGTCATGTGTTTGTTTGATCACCTCACCCTTGCATCCCTTTGACTTGTTCCCAATCTTTGGTACAATAATGGAGGGGCATAAAGTGACGTGGTTCTAATCCTAATGGTCCTGAAGTCATGGGAAGTGGTTTCAAATCTCGGCAGTGATGTATTGTTTGTACTGTTTTGCATTTTATTAAGTTGTGTTGTGTTGTACTGTATTGCCTTGTATTACATTAGGTATCGTTTATTTAAGTCACAGCATATTTCCTATATGAAATTCGGGCTGCTTTCCCAAGAGAGAGAGGAGAGAGAGAGAGAGAGAGAGAGAGAGAGAGAGAGAGAGGAGAGAGAGAGAGAGAGAGAGAGGAGAGGGAGGAGAGTCCAACTATGCACCACAAGCCTTTTTTAATTTTTTTTTATTTTTCTATTCTGTCTGCTGTTGTATTTGTTCAGCTGATGACAGTAGCTATTATGTACGTAAGTACATACATACATACATACATACATACATACATACATACATACATACATACATACATACATACATACATACATACATACATACATACATACATACATACATACATACATACATACCCGTTCTAGATAGATATTGCACGTGGCACCTCAGCTTTTATTGTCTCATCAAAACACAAGCACCCAGACCACTACTCATCAAACTGTATTAAAACACTCCCGTTCTCTTGTAAATCGTTCAACAACAACAACAATAACAAACAGCGCCGACGCAAGCTTATAAATACATTACCACACAGCTATAACAGGCTCAACTAATAGATTACTTCAGTATTTCAAGAAGCATTTTGTTATATCTTTCTCTCTCTGTATCTCTGTATCTTATCTGTC
>CM060332.1:5731677-5739177 GCA_030674155.1 Stramonita haemastoma
GTGTGTGTGCCCGTGCGCGCCCATGCATGCGCCGGCATGTGTGTGTGTGTGTGTGTGTGTGTGTGTGTGTGTGTGTGTGTGTGTGTGTGTGTGTGTGTGTGTGTGATGTTTACTTTATATAAGGGCCTGGTACAAGAAAACAGTCAACTTATCAAAAGACTTTCAATGAAATATTTGCATTCTCCCTTCCCTTCTAACCCTTCATAGTCTTAATTTGGTTGAAACAAAGTTGTCTTGAAAATGCCAGATAATGTAGCAACCAGAAATTGAACAAGACAAAAAAAGTTCATCAACCATTTAGATCTACTTGAGACACCCTCTCGATTTTCCAGGATAGACAGGACAAAATACAATGCAAATTGGATGTCATTTGGTTTTGCCGTCAACGAAGTGAGAAAACTTGTCCTGTAACCTTATCTCTTCTAACATGATCCATTTTCTTTGGACGGAAAAAGTCATTTGTTTGTATTGGTAAAGTTTTCTTTCTCATCACAGTAATGACATGGTTGACACTTTAACATGGCTGATGATGAATGGAGACCACAGGAGATAGTTGGTGTACAACTATGTCATTCCAGTCTAAAATACATTCTTATTGTCGAGGAAAATTCTGCGTGTCCAGTTCTGTTCTTTAGTTTGAGTAAACTTTAAAAATTCTCAGGAGCAGAATGCTGCAATGTGCAGGATAACAGACTTGAACGACCCCAACAAGGGCACAATTTTAGAGTTGTTTTGCAAATTTGCAGCGCTCCAATGGAGAACATTAGGTTCCAGTGTACATCGATATCTACTTCTATATCTTCTGCCCCTACTCTGGTCACCTTAAGACATGACATATGTTGGATGTTGGAACTGAAATAAAAGCGAACGCTCACATTTCATTCGCTTGGCTGTAGTACTTGACAGTATTTCTATAGATTATGATATTGCAAAGTAGAGCAATGTATGTATGTTGGTGTCAGCCATGCACCCAGCCATCACCAATGTGTGCTTCAAACAACAACCCAACCCAACCCAACCCAACCCAACCCAACCCAACCCACACAACCCACACAACACACACACACACACACACACACACACACACACACACACACACACACACACACACACACACACACACACACACACACACACACACCAAAGAGCGAGAGACAGGCAAGCACACCGGCAGACAGAGACATCAAAAGAGGCAGAAACAAACACAAACTACATCATCGGCTTGCAAACAATACAGGAATTCCCCTGTCCTTCAACACTCAGTGAGCTGTATCAAGGCATTCCACTGACAGATCACAGCCCCCTTGGCTTTGTGAACTAGTAATAAACCTGCCGTTAATGTCATCTCCGTTGTTCAATCACCTCCATTCACACATCACCCCACTGAGTCTTCTCCACACATTGCCTCTCTCGGCCCATCCCCGCCTCTGCTCTAAGAACATCAAATCTGCACTCACCCTTGAACTGTCTGTTGACTCGCGTGAATGGGCAGTCTGTTGCAAATTTGTTCAGAAGTGCAATATTTTGGGGCGTCTCAAATGACCTGTTGCCTGGCTTGATGTCTTTATTTTTGTGCGCAATGTTCTCGGCATTTTGAAGATCCTGGACTATATGTCTTTTCTCTCCTCCTCCTTCTCCTCTTCTCCTCCTCGTCCTTACCCTTCTTATTCTTGTTCGTGTTCCTCTTGTTCTTGTTATTCTTGTTCTTTTTTTTTTTTTTTTTTTTCTTGTTCTTGCTCTTGTTTTTGTTCTTCGTCTTCTTCTTCTTCTTCATGTTTTTGTTCTATTTGTTCTTGTTCTTCGTCTTCTTTTTGTTCTTGATCTTGTTGTTGTTGTTGTTGTTGTTGTTGTTGTTGTTCTTCTTCTTCTTCTTCTTTCTTCTTCTTCTTCTTCTTCTTCTTCTTCTTCTTCTTCTTCTTCTTCTTCTTCTTCTTCTTCTTCTTCTTCTTTCTTCGCATTATACGCATTCTTCTTCTTCTTCTTCTTCTTCTTCTTCTTCTTCTTCTTCTTCTTCTTCTTCTTCTTCTTCTTCTTCTTCGCATTCTTCTTTGCATTCTTCTTCTTCTTCGCATTCTTCATATTCTTCTCCGCATTTTTTGCATTCTTCGCATTTTTCGTATTCTTGTTGTTGTTGTTGTTGTTGTTGTTGTTGTTGTTGTTGTTGTTGTTGTTTTCTTCTTCTTCTTCTTCTTCTTCTTCTTCTTCTTCTTCTTCTTCTTCTTCTTCTTCTTCTTCTTCTTCTTCTTCTTCTTCTCCTTCGCATTCTACGCATTCTTCTTGTTCTTGTTCTTGTTCTTGTTCTTGTTCTTCTTGTTCTTGATCTTGTTCTTCTTCTTCTTCTTCTTCTTCTTCTTCTTCTTCTTCTTCTTCTTCTTCTTCGCATTATACGCATTATACGCATTCTTCTTCTTCTTCTTCTACGCATTCTACGCATTCTTCTTCTTCTTCTTCTTCTTCTTCTTCTTCTTCTTCTTCTTCTTCTTTCTTCTTCTTCTTCTTCTTCTTCTTCTTCGCATTATACGCATTCTTCTTCTTCTTCTTCTTCTTCTTCTACGCATTCTACGCATTCTTCTTCTTTTGTTCTTCTTCTTCTTCTTCTTCTTCTTCTTCTTCTTCTTCTTCTTCTTCTTCTTCTTCTTCTTCTTCTTCTTCTTCTTCTTCTTCGCATTCTACGCATTCTTCTTCTTCTTCTTCTTCTTCTTCTTCTTCTTCTTCTTCTTCTTCTTCTTCTTCTTCGCATTCTACGCATTCTTCTTCTTCTTTGCATTCTACGCATTCTTCTTCTTCTTCTTCGCATTCTACGCATTCTACGCGTTTTTGTTCTTTTTCTTCTTCTTCTTCTTCTTCTTCTTCTTCTTCTTCTTCTTCTTCTTCTTCTTCTTCTTCTTCTTCGCATTATCCTTCTTCTGTTGCTGCTGCTTGTTATTTTTATTCTTCCCACTTGATGTTGTTGAATGTATACATGTTATCAACTTTTCAAAAAATCCTGGGTTCCACCTCCTTTTCTTCCACTACTACTGCTATTTCGACTACTACTACTACTACTACTACTACTACTACTGCTGCTGCTGCTGCTGCTGCTGCTGCTGCTGCTGCTGCTGCTGCTGCTACTACTACTACTACTACTACTACTGCTACTACTACTACTACATTCCAAGTTCAAATTCCACTATTTTATATTCTCAAAGACAGAGAAATTCACGCGGGTTACGAGCCACACATAAAAAACAATAAACATGTAAACATAGTATCACGAAAAATACCACAACATAGTATTCAATCATCAGCTCCCATTCATCACAATATAAAAAGCACCCACAAATCAGCAATACCTCAGCGCAGCCAGTCATAAACTCATACAAATAAATTTTCAAACAGTCCTGTGCGCACCAGTATGCCCACGCATCCACACAGTCACACACAGTTCGCGCGTGCGCTAACTACTACTACTACTACTACTACTACTACTACTACTACTACTACTACTACTACTACTACGACTACTACGACTACTACGACTACTACGACTACTACTACTACTACTACTACTACTACTACTACTACTACTACTACTACTACTACAGCTGCTGCTGCTGCTGCTGCTGCTACTTCTACTGCTACTACTACCACTTCTGCTGCTGCTGCTACTACTACTACTACTACTACTACTACTACTACTACTACTACTACTACTACTACTACTACACGACGACGACGACGACGACGACGACGACGACGACGACGACGACGACGACGACGACGACTACAACTACGACCACTTACTACTACTGTATATCTTCTATTTTTCCTTCTCTTCGTCTTCTATTTTGTTTCATGGGTACGGTTCTTAGGTTTACCACTAGCGATATTTTTGCGTATGCCTCTACTTTCCCACGTTTAACGTGGCCACTCTCTCTGTCTTTGGGTATGATAACTTAAGGTTATACCAGTGTGTGCGAGCAAGTGTCTTCTAAAATATCTGCAACGTAGATTTTTTTGGTCAAAACGGTATGTAAGGATAATCTGCTCTAGGCAACACCTATCAACTTTTGTTTACAGTTTTGAATGCTTTATGTCTGTATAATAGAAGTTGCAGAACATTAAGCCGTTGGCATTACTGTCAGTCCCCCCAAGAAAACAACAACAACAACAACAACAACAAAACAAACACAAAAAAACCAACAACAAAAGAACAAAACAAACCCGAAAGAAACAAAAAAAATGGGGGAAATAACAAAGGTAGTGAAGACAGTGGACAAAGTAACTTGGTGCTGTAACTTGAATGACGGATCATACATTTGGCCTGTGGAATATTTTGATTATTGCTGAGTGCCACTGTGTTTCTGTATGCAAAGATGTATTTATGTGAAAATGTGCTTACTTTCAAAATTAAGAATTATTTTCTTCCCACCCCACTCTCTCTCACTCTTTGACGTTAATCTTGGGCTTCTGTATCTGTTTGTCTCTCATGATCTCTGTCAGTTTGCCTCTTTGTTTCCCCCCAGACTAACCCCCCCCCACTCTCTCTCTCTCTCTCTCTCTCTCTCTCTCTCTCTCTCTCTCTCTCTCTCTCTCTCTCTCTCTCTCTCTCTCTCTCTCTCTCTCTCTCTCTCTCATGACTGTTAGTATCCCGTGTACAGTAAAATCACATGTCCAAATCGGTCCTTACAAAAGAACGAGTGTTATTAGTGTCATATCTATTTTTCTTTCTTACAGTCGACAAACAGTTCGTGGCACAGTTCGTTGCTCTTCTCGTTGTCGATATTAGTTGTGAAGGAAAAAAACTGGAATGAAGGGTGTTAGAAGTCATGTGAAAAGTATGCTTGGTTGCACCCTTTGCATCTTTCTTTTATGGCGATCAGTCATTGCTGTAACGAAGAAAGAACCTGTGCTTCCGTCTTTCACAAACCCATCACGCTGGGAATGCCAGTTATGGCAATTGTAAAAATACTTTTCTTTTTCTTTAAACACACACACACACACACACACACACACACACACACACACACACACACACACACACACACACACACACACACACACACACACACACAAATTGCAAAATACACTTACCCATGAAAGACAAACCCATAACTCATTACCGTACCCCTCAATCGTCACTCAGCTGCACCAATGCGCTTCACTGACAGATCTCAGCACCTTTGGCTGTATGAATCAGTAATAAATTCGCTGTTAATGTCATCTCCCTTGTTCAATCACCTCCATTCACACATCACCCCACTGAGTCTCCTCCACACATTTCCGCTCACCACCCACATATCCCCGACTCTGCCCTCAAACATCACTCTCACCCTTCACCTGCCTATGATATCAGCTGGACAGGATGGCCTGGTGGTTAGAGCGATGCGTGTTGCGCTCGTGATCTGACGGCCCTGGTTCCAACCCAGGTTCTACCCACTGCCAAGACGCCCGTTCAAAGGGATTTCCTCCCTGGAATGACCATCAGTGCCGACTCCTCTCTCCCCAGTCCTTCGGATAAGACTAAACCGACATCTCGTATGTGAAATTCACGCAAAATGTCTTATGCGCATTTTAAACCCTGTTCCGTCTTTCAGAAGAGTAGGCCGTTGTGTGCCAGTCGGAACGGATAACAAACTTTACAAAACCTTATGCACATGGGACTGGTTGTAAAGAAAACATATGAATACTTATTCTATTATCCTCGAAATGAAAAATAAATGGAAAAAAAACTTCAGACAGAAGTCTGGTGCGAATTTGCACCAAAAAATTGTCTGAACATGTGCGGCTGAATCGAAATATATACTGATCTGTCTGTTCTAAAACATACCCTATCAATAATTTCTAACATCCCCGAATTCATGTCATTACTAGGTGGATTTCAGATACTGCAGTCCACTAGTATAGTAAAAGAACGCAAAGCAAAGCAGACTTAAGAGGTCCCCTTTGTAAGTAACAGAGAAAAAAGTAAATCACACGCTGTCTTGTTTGTCCTTTTCCCAGTGAGTTGCGAAAACAGTATATGCCTTTCAAAGTTTACAGATTTCCAATCTGGTGTATGTTAAAGTCTCTTTGTGGTGTCTAAACATGGACAAATCGTTAGAAACTTTAATCAATTTTCAGTAGAGCATTTTAAATGCTGTTATCTCATATCTTGATACGTTTAGGAATATTTCTTTGCAAATACTAGTCATAATTATGTATTGATGTTGTCATGTGTATCTCAGCCTCTCATGAGGGGCAGTGGCCTGTGCATGACTACATTATCTGAATCTGAATCTCGCCTGACAATTCCTGTGTGTATACTCTCTCTCTCTTTGTTTTTGTATGTCTGTCTGTCTTCTGTTTGTCTATATGTCTGTCTGTCTCTATTTCTCTGTCTGTCTGTATGTATGTATGTTTGTCTCTGTGTCTGTGTGTTTCTGTCTCTGTCTCTCTTTCTCTCCTGACAATTCTTTTTTGTGTATGCTCTCTCTCTCTCTCTCTCTCTCTCTCTCTCTCTCTCTCTCTCTCTCTCTCTCTCTCTCTCTCTCTCTCTCTCTCTCTCTCTCTCTCTCTCTCTCTCTCAGAAAGTCGACAAAGTACGTCGGCTTAGTTCATTCCCCTTGTCATAGTCTACATTCTTGTGCAGCAAACAACATGACTAACAGAGGCTTGTGGTCATGTACAGTATTAATTGTGGTTACACCCACTGTGTCTCTCTGTCTGTCTGTCTGTCTTCTGGTCATCGGTCATTGTTGTGAAATACCTGTGCGACGGATGTACTTCATTGAGTGACGTTTGATAGCAAAGGTGTTGACAGTACCGTAAAATCCCTAGCATACGCCCATCCCCCCTGTGCACTGATTAAGGGCAAAATTGGGGGATGGGCGTTTGCTAGGGATAGACCCCTTTGCACAAAATAATTTTTGTGTTCAACCGTGTAATTGAGTGAATACAAACCCCGAAAGCATGTAAGTTAGGTCGTGTGAGTAGAAGTGAAGGAAAAAAGAAAAAAAGGGATTTTGAGGCAAAGAAGGCCAACGAGTTCCATAGCTTTCGGTTGTAGGTCCTTGTTTCGCAATACCCTGCCTTCAGATCTTTCATCTTCCAGATAATGCAGCACACCTTGGTCGACATGTTCAGATCTAACTGCTGGTCCTTTAGACAGTTTCCGTTTTTGTTCGTCTTTTTCGTACTGCTGTTCAAGTCTATCTCTGTTTTCACTCCATTCCCTAATCCTCTTCCTATCCACAGAAAATTCACGGGCACACTCCGAAACATTCCCACCTGCTTTGTTATCCAGGTACTGGAGGGCTTCCAATTTGAAAGATACAGTGTAAGACTGTCGCGGGAGTGAGGAGAGGGGACAAAGAATAAGAGAAAAGGAAAGAAACACGAAAAGATGACTTTTAGAACAGTCTGCACAAATCCTAGTGAAAGTGAGCATAGTCTCTTTGAAAAAAGCAGGGTGGGCGTTTGCTAGGTAGTTACCCCTGTGCACAATTTTTGGCCCAAAGTGGGGGGTGGGCGTTTGCTAGA
>CM060332.1:5744177-5746677 GCA_030674155.1 Stramonita haemastoma
GCCCATCTCCTCTCCCTCGCTGCTTTACCTTCCCTAACCCTAAAGACGGCAGGTACCCATGGGTGAACTGGGGAAACTGTACTGAAGGTCTGAAGCCAAGGCGTGCGCAAACGGTCACCCATCCAATTTGCAACCACGCTCGACGCTGCTTAACCTTGGTTGGGGGAAAGCAAGTGCAGTCTGCAAGCGTTTTGTAAAATTGTTTGCAAGATATTCTGCGCACGTTTTGAAAAGGGAACTTATAGTCTCATCGGTATGTCTTATGGGGAAGTGGAGTCGGTTCTTATGTTAACCTCCAGGGTGAAAACCTTCACAAAAGGTTCCTCTGTGGTGACTCAATCCAGGGCCCTCTTTCCTCCTCTTGCCTTTCCGCCTCCCCCTCTCTCTTCCCCCCTTCCAGACAGCCCTTGTTTCATGGCCTGTGTATTTCCGAATCAGTCATTTCCAAGGACTTACTATCATCACTGTTGTTCCTTTCTTTTCCTCCCTGAGGCTTGATACCCAGGGCACTGCTTCAGTTCATTCCCCCTTGCCTCTTTCACATCCTTGTAATGGAAGCAGCGGGCATGAAGGGGGTCAGTGATCGTGTAAATTGTCTGTGGTGACACCTATCGTGTTAGTTTGTCTTTCGGTAATCAGTCACTGTTACAAAGGACCTATACCCCCATTTTTTTTATTGAGTGATGTTGACTGACAACAGGAATGACAACATTAGCATTCTTGAAACGGTTGTTCAGTCGTAGTTCTAAACGATGTCTCTGTCAGTCTGACTGCCTGCTTGCCTGCCTGTCTGCCTGTCTGTCTGCCTGTATGTCTGTCTGTTTGTATATATCCATCCATCCATCCATTATATATATATATATATATATATATATATATATATATATATATATATATATATATATGTATGTATGTGTGTATGTATGTATGTATGTATGTGTGTGTTTTGTGTATGTATGTATGTATGTATGTATGTATGTATGTATGTATGTATGTATCTCTGTGTGTGTGTGTGTGTGTGTGTGTGTGTGTGTGTGTGTGTGTGTGTGTGTGCGCGCACGCGCGCGGTGTGTGTAAACTTTTTTCTATTTAGTAGTGATGTTTCTTGCATGTTATGTTTCTTGCATGTTATGTTTCTTATTCATAAGTGTTTGTCAGGCATCCTGATCACATAAGGACGGGTGAATGTATCCCTAATACTCAATTACTGAAGGCAAAAGATTAAAGTATCGACATAACTTTTTTCACCTCTTTTATGTAGATGACTCTGCTATCATTGCCCACGTAGAGAATGCATGACCTTCAAATGCAGACTTACAGATTTCCTGTCTGCATCCACAAACCGCTAAGGACTCGCAATAAACAACAAGAAGACTTAGTTGATGTCTCAACCTGCAAAGGGATCAACAGCAAACATGTCTGTAGTAAAGATCGGCGGCAAGGTCCTTAACAGTGTTGATTCTTTCGCCCATCTTGGTAGCAGTATTTTTTCTTACAACAGTCACGGTAAACAGGTATTCAGCTGCATCGCTAAGCAAGTGCTTCCTGTGGCAGACTCCACAAGTGGATATGAAAAGACAGGGGCTTAAAACTGAAGAGGAAGTGTGCAGTATAATAGCAGTGATTTTACTTCATTCAGCATCATTTCAAAAGCTATCTTGACCTCGAAATCTTGAATGCATGTTGAATTGGGGTTATTTGGCTTTTCTATTATTTTCCTTAAAAGCATAACTTGAATGTTTATTATTGTAATCCCTAATGACGGCAAGGGCTAGATGAAAAACAAAAGTGTGTTAATGCTTATCTGTAACCCTTGGAAATAGATATCATCATCATCATCATCATCATATCATCATCATCATCATCATCATCATCATCATCATCATCATCATCTCTCTTTCTGTCTTTGTCTCTGACTCTGTCTCTCACTGTGTGTGTGTGTGTGTGTGTGTGTGTGTGTGTGTGTGTGTGTGTGTGTGTGTGTGTGTGTGTGTGTGTGTGTGTGTGTGTGTGTGTGTGTGTGTGTGTGTGTGTGTTCCCCTTTAAGAATTACAGAAGAGGGGGGAGAGAGAGGGGAGGAGTTGGGGATTGACCGCCATTCATATAGGCTGAGCTAAAAATGGCTTTGACCTTGATTTCCCCTTACATATATATATCTACCCTAAATCCTTCATCCACGGGCTATCACCATTTTCCCACGTGTTCTAAGGCATATACCCCCTGTCCACAGTGTCAGCTTATCACTGTGATTATCACCATGTATTTTCCCCACAATTTGGATTGTTTCGGGTCATTAAGCCATACCCCTCAGCGGTTCTGGCGGCCATATCAAAGCTTACCCTGAGGCACTTTCGCCACCTACACTCAATGAAATCATCCTCTCGGATCGCGTAGGAAGTGCGAAAAACGCGAAAAACATCCGGGTGTTAGTCTTGCGCAGGTGCGACATTTTGTCGTCATTTCCGCCAGATTTGTGGTTTGCTTTGATCGGTCGATGTTT
>CM060332.1:5751677-5756677 GCA_030674155.1 Stramonita haemastoma
TTACAAGCCAGAGCATAGTTTCGCATTGCTTTGTGTATCGAAGCGACCAAGATTTTTTTGCCTGTTGGAGGAGAGAAAAAAGAAAACAAAGAAAAAAGAGAGGAATCTATTTCTGGCAGCATGTGGCCTTAATCAGCCAGTCTCAAGTGTAGTTAACCACTGCGTGCCAGGAGCCGAGTGGAGCAAGCAGAATTCAGGTTACAGGATCTTTGGCTTACATTCAACGCAGGCTCGATATAGGCTCGAAACTGGATGAACAGTATGAACGGACAACATATCTATCTATCTATCTATCTATCTATCTATCTATCTATCTATCTATCTATCTATCTATCTATCTATCTATCTATCTATCTATCTATCTATCTATTAGACAATATTCTATTCTACTTTACTGCTTGCAGATTGCATCAGTTAAAGCTTTGCCCCAGGTTTGATGAAGACCTATGCTTTGCATGGTATGCCATAATTATGGCCATGGTAGAGTTCTCTGTACGAAATCTAGGTCATTTGTCCCCGGGAAAGCCCATTGCCATTAGTACAGTACCATCCTTTTGAAAAAAACTTCTTAGTGCATGATGATCGATGATTATGAGGCTGATTTAATGATGCTAATAATAATAATAATAATACTGGAATTTATATAGCGCTATATCTTGCAAAAACAAATCAAAGCGCTTGCATTCAACCAATTCTTGCACATGCAGCCAACAACAATTTAGATTTTTAACAAAGTCAATGCACACACACACACACACACACACACACACACACACACACACACACACACACACACACACCACACACACACACACACACACACACACACACACACACACACACACACAGAGGTTAAACACTTTGGCAGGGTGGTGGATAGTTCGGCTGTTGAGAGCAGGGGCAGAAGATGAAACAGGATAGGAAAGTCTTAGCTTTGAAACAAGTGTGTCTTGAGGCTGGATTTAAATTTGATGCTGCTGTGGAAGTGCATAATACTTTGAGACTACTTGACAGGGCTGTACTCCACGCTTACTATCATACTATATCCCGGCGTTAAATGCCCCCGGGACATAAATATAGACACCTGCAGTGTTGGTCAGGTAATTTGAGCAACACTCTCAAACTCGCATCCGTACAGAGGATGAAGCTCGACTGTGTGGTCCCAGTCCTCCCACTGATATGAGCCCACAACACACTCACTCTGGGTAGGAGCTGGCCGGAGTCCGAAAAATCGCTATGACTCTTGTAGGAATCGAACTCACGATCGTCCAGTCTGAAATTCAAGGCGCTAACCTGTGCGCCATGGCGGCTGGTTAAGAAAAAATAACTTCCATGTATCCGAAGCTTCGGTACCAGCTTCGGGTTGTGTTTAGCCTCTTGGCCCTTTAGCCATTTAGTTTTGTGGATTTGTTTGGTAAATAATGTGTTTTAATGGCTGTGTAAAATATTCTACACCTAATGATACCCTGGGAAAACTTAATTATTCAAGTTTTTTTTTTTTTCGTTAGCATCTCTTACTATCTTTCATTGTCTTGAATGTCTTGCTTTATATTGCATTGTGCTGTATTACAGTTGTTGCGTTGTATTCGTTGTGGTGTACTGAGTTGTGTTGCATTATGTTGTTGTGTGTTGCAATATCATGGACATTTTGTTTTCCATGCATATCCACGACATCTATGAATTTTGGAGGGGGGGGGGAGTTTACAATTTCGCAGGCCAGCAAGTGGATTGGTGGATGGGTGGTCTAGAGGCCATGCTGCTGTCTACAAAGTTAGACGTACATGTTTTATCCCCGTTTGTGCCCTAAACTTTTGTCCCATCCACAAGACCGTGAGTGGTTGTCTGGGTGCTAGTCTTTCGAATGAGGTGATAAACCAAGGCTCTGTGTTCCACAAGCATTCAACACACTTTAAAGAACTCACAGCAACAAGAGAGTTGTTCATGGAAAAATCTGTTAAAAAAGCCATCTGATAAAGAAACAAATACATATGCAGACAGACATGAAAAAACAATGGGTGGCGCTGCTCTTGTGGTGACGCGCTCTGGAGAGAGCAGACCGAATTTTACGCAAAGAAATCTGCTGTGACTTACAGTCGTATACAGATACAACAAAAGTGCTCATTATTGTATTTGTGTCTAACTTATCTTCGTGTGTAAACGCATGCAGAAGATCAAAACAGTATGCATATTTGAGATGTCAAAAATCATATCAGCGTTTGGTGGGTTATCGATTTACGGGAATTTCCAGCGCGTACGCATGGCTTCAGAACGCACATCAATGGTGAAACATCCATTAATGAATGATCTTGTTCACAGAAATAGCACAAGGAATATCCCGTACACTCAGACACCTCTAGGGAAAAGTAATAAACTGTTGATACTGCCGATTCCTTTTGTTCTTTTAACTGTTCAGTTCCTACATTTTGTGCCCTTATAATATGTTTGTGTTGTATCAGATAAGCTGCATAAAAGCAGTATGCCCACTAAACTGTGGTGTGTACTATGCACCTCTTGCTTTTTGAATGGTCAATTTATTTTACTCACAAACTGACATTTGAGTGACAAGCTGGCTTTTCCTGTGGTGGTTACCTTTTTCATTTTTTAACCTGTGATAATTGGCCGGGGTAGAGGCGTTGATCTCGTCTGAAATGCTTGCTTGCTTAAGAGATTTTTCTTTGGAGTTCACACTGCTACCGACCGACTCCACTCGCCTCCAAGTCCATCCGATTGGCCCAGGCCAAAAATGTTGTCAGTTATTGATGTAAACTAAGTGCGAAAGCCTCTATCGAAATGTTGTTATGCCTCAGAATATTCGGTTGAGATTGTCTTCACACAGTCATTACAAACTTTCAGCATAACAACTTGCGCGCACCTTTAACTAGGAACAACATTCTCTGAAGTCGGAGTTTTGTCCCGTGCACCGTTTACTGTCAGAGAGAGAGAGAGAGAGAGAGAGAGAGAGAGAGAAGAGAGAGAGAGAGAGAGAGAGAGAGAGAGAGAGAGACGCCCACATAATTCCTGTTAAAAAGCTCGCTTCTTTTTAAAGTTAAAATACGTAGATCATCAATGGCCTATCCCCGCCCCCTAACAACAACGACAACAACAACAACAACACCTTTCGTAAGTTTTATACAATCCTACTCAACTTATGCAGTTTTTTTTCCAGTAAAACCAGATTCCTTTTATTTGCAGGTGCTAGTCTTTATAAAACGTATGTTTTATCTGTATTTCATTATCTCTAATTTTTCTGGTCACTGAAAGTGGTATCAAGTTATTTTTTGGTCTTTTTAAAAAGTAGATCTGGCTTCCACGGCGAAGTGAA
Organism: Stramonita haemastoma; assembly: GCA_030674155.1. Lineage (NCBI taxonomy): Eukaryota > Metazoa > Mollusca > Gastropoda > Neogastropoda > Muricidae > Stramonita > Stramonita haemastoma. The sequence goes on from CM060332.1 coordinate 5,755,000, forward strand.
ACGTGCGGTGCGGTACATACTGGAGTTTGGACAAGGGTAAGCGAGCTTGTCCCATCAATTTGTTAAAAGCCTGTCTACTGGGCAAGTCAGCGGAGCAAAGGGAGAAGCCTTTAGCGAATCTCTCCTGTCTTTGTCTCTGGTCACAACACATTCATTTGTCCCATGGAACTTTTAGCCTGCAAAAAGAAAGAAGGAGGCGGGCGGAGGGGGGCAGGGAGGGTGGGCTGAGGAATAAGTAAAATGGATTAGAGAGAGAAAAATTTAAATCTCTCTCTCTCTCTCTCTCTCTCTCTCTCCTCTCTCTCTCTCTCTCTCTCTCTCTCTCTCTCTCTCTCTCTCTCTCTCTCTCTCTCTCTCTCTCTCTCTTCTCACACACACACACACACAACACACACAACACACACACACACACACACACACACACACACACACACACACACACACACACACACACACACACACACACACACACACAACAAGGATGAGACAATACACTGAGGCCCCATGCGCAAACACACGTACAACAGATTGTGCACACGTTAAAACCTGTTCCATCTTTCGGAAGAGGATGCCATTTGAGTTGGTGTGAACGAATGACAGAATTTACAAAATTGCATGCAACAGAAACTGGATGCAAAAAAAAGCACATTGGTGCATATTCCTTTACCCTCGAAACAAAAGAATCATGCATAAAACAAAAAAGTCGCGCCACACACACACACACACACACACACACACACACACACACACACACACACACACACACACACACACACACACACACACACACACACACACACGGGTGGGAATAGGCCTGCGCTGGCAATTTGACAACCCGATTTCGATTCCCGTTGGAGGGGATTTTTCCCCTGGGTTAACATCAGTGCTGACTCCACTCTCCCCAAAAGTCTTTCGGAAAGACTGTAAACGGAGGCCCCGTGTGCGAACGCACGCAGAACATCTTGCGTTAAATCCTGTTCCGCTTTTCGTAAGAGTAGGCCATTGGGAACAGATGACAATATTTACACAACTGCATTCACACGGGGACTGGATGAAAAAAAACATGAGTGCGTAACCCATTATCCTCGATATAAAAGAATAGAATAAAAAATAAATAAAATAGAAAATAAACGCACACACACACACACACACGCACGCACGCACGCACGCACGCACGCACGCACGCACGCACACACACACTCACTCACACACACACACACACACACACACACACACACACACACACACACACACACACACACACACACACACACACACACCCTTAACCCACTCAATCAGCCCACCTGCTAAAGCCATGAAAAATATTGCCACCACCACCTCCAACCCCGCCACACCTACAAATCATTCGATCTGTACCCTTTCCTTGAGAGAGAGAGAGAGAGAGAGAGAGAGAGAGAGAGAGAGAGAGAGAGAGAGAGAGAGAGAGAGAGAGTACTTGTAAAAAATACATAATTTACAAAAAAAACTAACATAACAGAGAGAAATAATCCTCCGAGTTATGAAAGGAGAGGCGATCATCTGCCAACCTAAGCTCGAAATCACATTTGAGTGTGATCGGCTTGACACGGTCGATTAGTGGTAGGGTGCAAGCGACTATACTGTATTAAGGTCAGCGCTTGGTCAGAACTACACCGCCAGGCCGCCAAATTCTTCTCGT
>CM060332.1:5759177-5796677 GCA_030674155.1 Stramonita haemastoma
TGTTGGCAGAATGGCGAGGGGATCATTCCACACCATGTGCAGTGGACAGAAAAGAGCAACACAGCGACACATTTCTTTGTCTGTCCTCAGTAGGCTTCCTGTTTTTTCTTTTGTTTAATTGGGTTTTTGTTGCTGTTTTGTTTTTTTCTTTTGGTTGTTGTTTATTTTTGATTGTTTGTTCGTTTGCAGGAAGTTTGATTTATTTGTTTGCTATTCCTTTTTCTGACGATTTACTTATTTCATCTTGCCGCTTATCGCTGCAAGTCTGTTGAATTTGCTACTCTTTCTTCTTTGATTTTTAGGGTATGGTACAAAAGCAAAAGATACTAGCCTTTTTATGCATGTTTGTTTATTTATCCAGTAGACATGTCTTTTGGGGGAAAATAATCATCTGTGAATGTGGATACTGTTATTGTTCTGTTCAGTCGTTTTCCCCCTTTTTCTTTCGTCTTTATAGGGATCCACAGCCCCTGCGTGAATGCCGATGCTGTAAATGAGTATAATGATTATAAATATAAGCTACTTGCTTGTGGCTGTGATGCTCATATTCTTTGTGTTCTATTTGTTCCCTGTATTTTTTCCCTTAGCTAGATTCGCGAGATTCACCAATGATGAGATTTTGATTATATGCGACCGTTTTTACCATCATTAAGGCATTCCGACTTCGGGAAATGAATAAAAAAACCCCATTTAAATCAGGAGAGGAGCAACAGCCAACAATGAAGTGTACGGATCCGGGCTCCCACAAGAAGGCTGGGTCAGCATCTGATCCGAAAGATGGAGATATGGAGCAGAGGTGATGACAGTCATACTACAGAGATACGAAATATGAGATAGCAATAATAAATGTGGGTGCATTTGTAAGAGAGGGTAGACCTTGTGATCCTGGAAGAAATCCCCTTGGAACAGGCGGTGGTGGATTGAACAGGAGGAAGTCGAACAGCAGAATTTTGCATGTGCTGCAGAGAGTGAACAGAAATGAAAGGAAACAACTTTTTTCCCCTGAGGATAATAGAATCTAGTCAATGTGCAATAACTTTATTTCCATTCAACCCTCAAGGAAAAAAGAAGAAAGAGACAGAAAGTCGAAGTCAGTTCGTCAGCAAGGTGTTTGAAGAAGAATTAAAAGATTAAACGAATATGAAAAAAAAGAAGCAGAGAGCAACCGGGAGAAAAAACAAAAGAAAAACGTAAAGGAATAAACAAGCTAAGAGCAAGAAAGTGGTAGAGTCTAGTAGTAGTCGTGGCTATTGCCGTCGTCGTAGTGGTGGAAGTAGAATAGTGAGTAGTAGTAGTAGTAGTAGTAGTAGTAGTAGTAGTAGTAGTATAGTAGTAGTAGTAGTAGTAGTAGTATAGTAGTAGTAGTAGTTGGTGGTGGTGGTGGTGGTGGTGTAGTAGTAGTAGTGATAGTGGAGGTAGTAGTAGTAGAAGTAGTAGTAGTAGTAGTAGTAGTAGTAGTAGTAGTAGTAGTAGTAGTAGTAGTAGTAGTAGTAGTAGTAGTAGTAGTAGTAGTAGACAGCAGCAGCAGCAGCAGCAATAGCAGCAGCAGTGGGAGTGGTAGTAGTAGTATGAGGAGGAGGAGAAGAGAAAGAGGATGACTACCATGGCGGTGGAATTGCAGTAGCTAATGCTTGACAAAACAAAACGCGCAAAAAGATTTGACCCTTCATAGCGACAGCGAACAAGCTTTTGCTTATAGCGCTAACACATCGTATCTGATCGTCTGGTTGATAAATTTGTTTCTAAAGAGAGCGTTGCCAACAACAACACCAGCCTCTTCTCCTCTCTCCTCTCCTCCTCTCTCTTTCTTCCTCTCTCTCTCTCTCTCTCTCTCTCTCTCTCTCTCTCTCTCTCTCTCTCTCTCTCTCTCTCTCTCTCTCTCTCTCTCTCTCTCTCTCTCTCTCTCTCTCTCTCTCTCTCTCTCTGTGCGCGCGCGCGCGTGTGTTCGTAAGAACGTGGAGTTTGTTTTGGCAGCATTTTTTCATCAATTCAGGGCCATCCTGTTTTGAATATCGTTGAAATGCTTAAACGAGTTTATCAAGAAGGGAGGCAGATCTTCAGGAGACAGATGTTTGCATAGAAATTGTTTTTAATGATGATGAGTCATGATGTTCAATTGCTGTGGCAGTTCGGGCAAAGAGAACAGGTCACTTTTGTCTTTTCTTTTTTGTTTTGCTGGTTTACTTTGGTTCTCTTTTTAAAAATCCCAAACGGAAAACAAACTTTAAATCAGAGCTAAAAACGGATCCTTGTGGAATCCTGTTTTCCGGCTCGACCAGATCAGACTGAATGCTCTCGACAACAGCTGATGAAACCGATTGGTGAGATAGTATCTATCTATCTATCTATCTATCTATCTATCTATCTATCTATCTATCTATCTATTATCTATCTATCTATCTATCTATCTATCTATCTATCTATCTATCTATCTATCTATCTTAGTCTATCTATCTATCTGTAAGTCTGTATGTCTCATCAGTCTGTGTGTCTATCCCGTAGTCTGGCGACCGTGGGGGCACCCCCGAAGACTTAAAAGCCTGTTCCCTCCATTCCTCTTCCTGTTCTGCCTTTCTCAGGGTTTTGTTGAGTTCTAGGCCTGTCCATTCGCCGATATTGTCCTCCCATCTCTTCCTTGGTCTGCCTCTTTTTCTTCCTTCTTGGACAGTGCCTTGCAGTATTGTTTTTTGGAAGTCCTTTTGATCTTGTGACATGCCCATACCATTTAAGTTTACGCTTCTTTGCGATTGTTAGGGTTTCGTAGAGCCAGATGGTTTGCTGCATTTTGTTATGCACGTCTTGTTGCTTATGTGGTCTCTGTAGGAGATACCATGGAGTCTCCAGAAGCATCTCATCTCTACCGCCTGAACTCTTCTTTCCAAATCTGCAGTCAGGTCCACGATTCACAGACAGGGGAATGAAGATATGGATATGACACAGGGGCGCATTAGTCTGATCTTGGAGTTGAGAGATGCTTTTATCTCTTCAGAGGGTGTTCAGCAAGGCCTGTCCTATTGACGCTAATTGTACCCTGAGGACGACATCTAAATGTGGAATGGTCTGTGTGTGCAAGGCCTCTGTCAGATCAAGGAGGATGAAGTACAGATTTTCCCCTGAATCAGAAGCAAGCTAGAGATCGTTTGGGATGTGGAATAGTGGTTTGCTGTATATGGGTCGTGGAAAAACATCTCTCTCAGCTCACGCTATAGTACGAGGCTCCCCATCCCCACCGGAATGCTTAAGTGTTGATTGTCTACAAGAGTGGTTTTATTGACATTTTTGCCAGGAACAACTCACCTGTTGCGGTGGGGTTTGTTTTTTTTACGTGCGGTAATGTAGTTCATCAATGGCCATTTCACAGAACTTCATGGTCATTGTTGAAATAGTCTACCACGTTGTAGATGAATCCCTAATCCTAATCTATAATATTGGAGATATGTTGCTAAAAGAAAAAGTTCTTTAAAAAGCCTGTGTACGTGTGCGTTATTCTTTGAGGCCGGTATTTTACCAAATCGATAGAATGGACCGAGCAATGGATCAACTGACTAAACAATTCTGACATTAATTTTCTGAGAAAAAAAAATGACGACCATTGATAGACAATAAAAATCATTGAAAAAAATTGTTGAGCAATTGATCAACTGGTTGATTGATACTTTGTTTTTTGAACGGCTGCTCGGCTGAATTTCCATCAAACTGACACCAATCTCAGTGGCATTGTTGACTAATCTAGTAATTTGACAGACCGAATAACTTACAGATACCCTCTTAGAAAACCTTTGCGAGTAAACTATTGTCAGTATTAATGCCAAAACCGACAAAATGGTCAAAGGGATGGTGAACAGGCAGGGGAGTGAATCTCTTGCCGGTGCCTTCTCTCAACTTCTTAAAACCTCTCGTGGACCATTGGCAGATCTTTTCTTTGCAGAGAAATAAAAAAGAAAGTTTCTATCTAAAAGTTACACCGCCAGGCACATCCGGAATGACTGTGTGTGCACCACACACGGATTCAAAGGACAGCTTTTCAGGATCGTTCACTGTGACGGGACTCTCAATTACCAGTGCAAGCTATTTTATGTTCATAATGTCAGAAAACAGAGCAGATCAAAGCCACAGGCCCACCCGTAGTTTCCGTTGACATGGAATGATGACGGAGACAGACCCACCCTGCGAAGTCATGACCTCAATAGGATATCCTGTCGTCATGAGGGTACGTCATCACAGTGATATCGGCTTGCCTGGAGTTGCTGTGCCCCTCGGTCTTCTGTGTGGGAGGCAATGTAGAATCTTCTTGTCTATCGACATTTCTGCTGGGGGATGGTAGAAAACCGTTGCCTATCCCGGTGTCTATTAGTACTAAATGTTGTGATAGAATCGCACTGTTTCTCGCAATCGTGTGCGATGCAGGGGGTGTTGGATAGAATCACATTCAACTTTCACAGTCTTTTTCTATGCATGGGGCAGTGATCGATAGAATCTGATCTCTCGGCTGCATCTCACATTGTACAGAAGACGAGAATAGACCACGTGGATTTCTGTCGCAACCAAGCTTAAAAGGGGACAGAACATAGATCTAATTACTGGCACGTGATACGTTTTCGCTATTTGGGCTGTGTTTCCCCTCGGCCAACAAGATAACCAAAGGCAAACATGAACAATGCTGTCAGAGGCAGTAGAGTGGCCTGTCCCAGTTCGTAATCATCCAAAGTATAAGAGGATGGCTCATTTGAGATAAATTAATATTGTACATATCTTTGGTTCTTCTGTGTGGTTCTTAACATACTTGTCTCTGCTAATGTTCTCAAGACATGATCATTAGGAATTTTTAGCTCTTTTATACAGTGCTTTCAAAATTTGAGACATAATCCCTTCACAGCATTCAAGGTGCTAGCATTTTGCAGTTTGTGAAGTTATCCAAAGCATAACAAGATGGTTTCTTCAAGATAAATATTATAGATAGCTTTAGTTCTTCTGTTTGGTTCTTCTGTTTGTATCCGCTGATGTTATCAAGGCATGATTATCAGAATTTTAGACAATCTGTTTTTATAGATTCTACTGTGTTTCCAAAACACGAGACATAATTGTATCCTCACACCATTCAGTGCACTTGCACTATAGATGATGATTTTAATCGAGTTTTTTGCTCTTCCTCATGGACCATTTCACTTCATTCTGGGGGCTCGACCTCCCCCCCCCCCCCCTTCATCCTTGTGTTGTTGTGTGTGGTTGTTGTGTGTGTGTGTGTGTGTGTGTGTGTGTGTTGTGTGCGCGCGCGGCGTGCGTGTGTGTGTGTGTCTGCTTATCTCTGTCTCTCTCTCCATAAGTCTGTCTGTCTGTTCCTCTCATCTCAGTCTCTGTCTGTCTTTTCTGTCTGTCTGTCTGTCTGTCTGTCTGTCTGTCTGTCTGTTTCCTGTCTCTCCTCTCCTGTCTCTGTCTCGTCTATTTTCTTTGTCTTCTCGCTCTTCTCTATCAGTGTTTGGGTTTTGTGTGTGTGTGTGTGTGTGTGTGTGTGTGTGTGTGTGTGTGTGGTGTGTGTGTGTGTCGCGCGCGCGCGCGCCAACATGGTATCCACATGCTCACGAGGGCAAGCTTTCCTTTGTACTTTTTTTATTTAGATACATATTTTCGTGTGTGGCAGACAGGAGTTTTTTTTATCACTTGTCAATGAAGGACCAAGCAAAACTTCCGCCAGAAGAGTGCCTTTGTTTTCTTCCTTGTCTCCTGTGTTGGCATTATGCTAATGTATGCATGTTTTCCGTACCTCCATCGTCAGTCATTGAGTCAAACACTTCTCTTAAGGCTAGGTGGCCTTTCCCTCTGCATGCCTTTTTCGCACTCTCCATCCCACTTCTTGCTGAATATCATATCTGTGTGTCTGTCTGTCTCTATTTGTCTGTCTACCTGTCTGTCTATGTCTGTCTGTCTGTCTGTCTGTTTGTCTGTCTCTGTCTTTCTCTCTGTCTCTGTCTCTCTGGTTTTTTTCTTGAAAAATTAATATTAAAATTTGAGAGTAGCGTTGTTTTCTTTCCTTCTCTCTCTCTCTCTCTCTCTCTCTCTCTCTCTCTCTCTCTCTCTCTCTCTCTCTCTCTCTCTCTCTCTCTCTCTCTCTCTCCTCTCTCTCTCTCCTCTCTCTCTCTCTCTCTCTCTCTCTCTCTCTCTTCTTTCTGTGTGTGTGTGTGTGTGTGTGTGTGTGTGTGTGTGTGTGTGTGTGTGTGTGTGTGTTGTTGTGTTGGTGTTTTTGGAATCTGGCAGTTTAATAGGCCTTGTCAAAATAATTATGCATTTATGTGGTGAAGCTTGTTTGAGGTAACTTTATTTTTTCTAGACAAACTACGCACACACACACACACGCACGCACGCACGCACGCACGCACGCACGCACGCACGCACGCACGCACGCACGCACGCACGCACGCACGCACACCCGCGCGCGAGAGAGAGAGAGAGAGGGGGGGACAGACGGATAGGCAGACAGGCAGACAGGCAGGCAGGCAGACAGACAGACAGACAGACAGACAGACAGACAGACAGACAGGCAGACGAACATAATTGTATCAAAGATCCAGAGAGACAGACAGACATAGATAAAATTATATCAAAGATCTTATGGTAATTGTGATATAGATTTTATGTTCGCTATAATGCTCATCTTCGGCAAGATCTGGGAGGAAGAAGAAATACCAACAGAATGGAAAGAGGGTTACCTCATCAAACTCCCCAAGAAAGGCGACCTCAGTTCCTGCTCCAACTACAGAGGGATAACGCTGTTGTCCATCCCAGGAAAGGTGTTTAACCGCATCCTGCTGAACCGGATGAAGGACGCAGTAGACCCGCATCTCCGTGACCAACAAGCTGGCTTCCGAAAGGAAAGATCATGCACGGATCAGATTGCAACACTGCGCATCATCCTGGAACAGTCCCTGGAGTGGAATTCGCCACTATACATCAACTTCATAGACTATGAGAAGGCTTTTGACAGCGTTGACAGACAGACCCTCTGGAGACTACTGAGACACTATGGAGTGCCAGAGAAAATCACCAACATCATCAGGAAATCATATGAAGGAATGACCTGCAGAATAGTTCATGGCAGACAGCTCACCGACGCCTTTGAAGTAGACACCGGAGTAAGGCAAGGATGCTTACTATCTCCTTTCCTGTTCCTGCTGGCCATCGACTGGGTCATGAAAACCTCAGCGGACCAGAAACGTAATGGCATCCAATGGACACCCTGGAAACAGCTAGACGACCTTGACTTTGCGGATGACCTGGCCCTTCTCTCCCACAACCAGCAACAGATGCAGGAAAAGACCAACATCGTTGTGGAGAACTCAGCTAAACTGGGCCTCAACATCAACAGAGGAAAGAGCAAGGTACTCAAGACAAATGCAGCCGACGCAACACCCATCACAGTCAAAGGAGAAGCGCTGGAAGAGGTGGAAAACTTCACATACCTCGGCAGCATCGTGGACACACAGGGAGGAACAGACACAGACGTCAGAACCCGCATCGGTAAAGCAAGGGCAGCCTTCAAGCAGCTCAGAAACGTCTGGGGATCAAGCGACATCAGCATCGCCACCAAGACCAGGCTCTTCAACACCATCATCAAGCCAATACTAATGTATGGAGCAGAGACCTGGAGAAACACCGTCACCACCATGAAGAAAATCCAGGTCTTCATCAACACCTGCCTCAGGAAGATCCTCAAGATACGCTGGCCAGACAAGATCAGTAATGAAGAATTATGGCAAAGAACCAGACAACAGCCTGTTGAGAAAGAAATCCTACAGAGACGTTGGCGATGGATAGGACACACCCTGCGGAAACCTGTATCCAGTATCACAAGACAAGCTCTCACCTGGAATCCACAAGGGAAAAGAAAGAGAGGGCGGCCTAGAAATACCTGGCGCCGGGACCTGGATGCAGATGCGAAAAAGATGGGCAAGACGTGGGGACAACTGGAACGCCTAGCCCAGAGCCGAGATGCCTGGAGACAGCTAGTTGGCGGCCTATGCCCCAGAAGGGACCACAGGCAGACATGACATGACATGATAATGCTCATGGTTTTGATGATTGTAGTTGATATAATTATCATTATTTTGAAACCTGATTCATAATGTACATTTATGAAATAATAATGATGATGATAACAATTCTCCTCCTCCTCCTCCTCCTCCTCCTCCTCCTCTCCTCCTCCTCCTCCTCCTCATCATCATCATCATCATCATCATCATCACAATCATAATAATAGAAAAAAATGACAAAAGCAGTGATGATGATGATGATGATGATGGAAATAACTTTACTGTAAAAAATGCATGAACAAATATTTTCCCAGACCTTATGTTCTGTGCAGGCGTGTTCATAAAAGAGACATTAAAGTCCCATGACAAGCTGGCTTCAAAAGTGCTTTATGTCTGCTCCAAGCTAGACGTTTAGAGCTGGTATGTTGGAAGTATTCTCTGTAACTTTTTATCACAATAGTGTTGGCTTTTGATTTTTTAAAGCAGCATGCAGTGAAAGCAATAACCGTGAAATTTTGTTGGGGGGGGGGGGGGGAGAGAGAAGGGAAAGAAGCTGGTTATATGGCTAACTTACTGGATGCCTAGTTGGCGGATTGCTGGTCAGCTGGGTGATTGGCCTACTAGACAGCTTACAGAGACAGTAATTGACTGACTCACTGACTTTGATCAGTGTTTTATTTTATTCATTTATTTATTCTTTCAGTTCCAGGAAAATAAAATAAACACTCATGTGCCTTTTTAACATCCAGTCCCCGTGTGCATGCGGTTTACATGAACTGACATTTCCGTTTAACTCTGTGAGGAGTCATTGAAGCACCGCTCTGAGACTCTCAGGGTTAAGTCAGTCTTGGGCACTCTGAACCTGGCGGAGCCTGTCCCTCGCCATGTCGCTGATTACGTACATACTGCTGGGTTTATTCGTACCATCCATACCCCAGGCCATAATTCCTGCGAAAAGATGGATAGGTTTTCAACTTGTGAACAAAATGTATAAGTTTACACATGGAGGTTTTGTTTAAAGTCGGAACAATGGGACCCACCAAAAAGAAAAGAAAAAAAAAGGAAAAGGAGGGAAAATCTCGTGAAGTGGACAGCTCCAATTCAATCCAGTCCTGTTGTTTATAGCCCTGCCGACCACAGAGGCCACTCATCAGGGCTGTCAGCCAAGAGGACAGTGAAGCGGAACTGCCCCAGGTTCAGAATCCCTCAGATGATGAGTTTGACGCTCCAACAACAACCACTGAGTTACTCCCCCTCTACATGATGCATGGCCACAAAGGGCATTTGTACACTTTGAAAGATAACACGCAATTGTGTCGGCTTGAAAAGAATTTTTTTAAGGGGGGCGGGGGGGACAGAGAGAGAGGCAAGGTCACGAAACTCTCATTTGTTCATCTTTTCTTTTCCTAGCAAAAACTGAAAAAGGCAGTGTAGAGAATGATCAGAAGAAGGGGGGGGGGGGGGGGGGGGGGGTAGGTGTGAATGGGAAGGGGGGTTTTAAAAGATCGGAGTGCAGGAAACAATGACGAAAGAAGAAGACGGTAGTGACGAGGAGAAGAGAAGACGACAGAATGAGTAATGATGTCACAAAGCAAGAGCACGTCATAGCAGCAGCAGCTCTGTCATTGATGACTGCTGTCGGATTGCCTGGGTGCCTTGTGCCTTGTCACCGTCACTCCGTACCCCTTCCCGATGTCTCGCGCTCATCCATATATGCATTTCTTCTGCCGTCAGTGTTGTGTGTGTTGGTGTGTGTGTGTTGTGTGTGTGTGTGTGTCTGTGTCTGTGTCTGTGTCTGTGTCTGTGTGTGTGTGTGTGTGTTGTGTGTGTGTCTGTGTGTGTGTGTGTGTGTTGTGTGTGTGTGTGAGAGAGAGAGAGAGAGAGAGAGAGAGAGAGAGAGAGAGAGAGAGAGAGAGAGAGAGGAGAGAGAGAACGCTGGTACATGTGCATGCATGCGTGTGATAATGATAAAAATGTCCACTTTTTACAGAAAAAAAAGAAAACAAATCATCAAAGAGATGAAGAAATATACGAAACAAAGAAACTTAAATTTGTCAAGTGGTCGTAAATCTCACTGTGCAAAAAAATGTGTGTTGTTGGACATGGCCCAAACCATATCAATACTGGCTCTAGTTTACAGCTGCAGATGAGGTACATATTTTCCTAAATTCAAGTTTAAAGTCTACACCCACTTTTGAAAAAAAAAGCCTAAATAATTGATTCTTCTTGGGACATCAGTGGATTCTCAAACATTTTAAAATAGCTGAAATTTACCCCCATTGTCTGTCTGTCAGTCTGTCTGTCTGTCTCTGTCTGTCTGTCTGTCTGCTCTCTCTCTCTCTCTCTCTCTCTCTCTCTCTCTCTCTCTCTCTCTCTCTCTCTCCTCTCTCTCTCTCTCTCTCTCTCTCTGTTTTGAAATGACAAGGCCAATACCTGTCGGCACTCGGCCTTTTGACATTAGCGGGCATCCAGAGAGATACAAAATACCTTACATATGCTATTTCTCCAAGGAACAGATACCAGTGGATGACAAATTACAAGAAAAACGTCTTTTACTATTGGCTCACATGTCGCATTTATGATGTAGCCGTACACATACGTGCATACAAAATGTGACGACCAACCGCGTCTGTTGTGTCGCAAAGTGGTTATTGTCCTAAAGTAAACAGGCTCAGATGAGATAAGAATTTCTCCCTGGGTCTAGAAACTTCTGATGTAAACGTACCTTCTTTTCCTTCACCAGGTGGCCTGAAAATGCAGAGACTGCAAATCCCAAGAGAAACCATTCCAAATCTGACATTGTTGTCTTTGTGAGCGTGCCAAAGGGTACTCACTCGTTTTGGGTTCGCAGTCTCGGCAAAGGATTTGTTTGGTCTTTTTAATGTTTTATAGTGTAAGTAATATCTGTATATTGCCTTTTTAAAAATCCTACTTTCGTGTATTTTAATTGAAAGCAATGTGCTAAGCAGTTTAGAAATAATTTCAAGTTCCTTTTTTGGCCGGATTTTTGTGGTTGAACGTCTTAATCCAGTTAAGGTCAAAAATTCATTTAACGACACCACCACTGACGTCTCCATTCCTTTCCGCGTTGCTCTGCTTTTTTTTTTTTTTTTTTTTTAAACTAGATCTATATGTTAGACATCGAGTCGTTTTCATGCATCCTTAATAGTTGGAATTCTTTTTATTTTCGAAATTATTATTTTCATTTTCTCAACCTGACACCTTTGTGCCGTTTTCGTCTTCCTGGCTGAAAACTGTCTTCATTGGCTGGAAGGTTCTAACACTTGGAAAATAAGCATTCGAAAGCTCTTCCTTTCATTGACATTTCTATTTTTCTCCTCTATACCCTAAAGCGTTGCTGAGGCACCCCACTCTTACGCTGTGTTATAAGCAAGTCATTCTGGAGGAGCTCGTCCCTCACCAGAACGCATGTGATGTGCTGAGTATGTTTGCATCATTCTTTTTCTTTCTTTCTTTTAGTCTATTCTGTCGAGGATATTGGAATAAGCACTCATGTGCTTTTTCGCAGCTAGTCCCGTGTGTTTGCAGATTTGTAAATCTTGTCATCTGTTCCCACCGGCACAGGATGGCCTACTCTTACGAAAAGATACGGCTAGCTACAACTGGTTTACTCTTCCGCTAAAGTGAGAAAGGGTAATGAAATGCACCCAATACACTTTCAGCAATTTCAAAAAAAACAATAACAACAAACAACAAACAAACCACACGGCAACAAGATAGTTTTCCCTGACAAAATTCTGCATAAAAAAGCCATTCAGACAGGGAACCAAATACACATGCAGACAGGGGTTTTTCTTAAACACTGCTCTTGTGGTGAAGTGCTCTCCCTAGGGAGAGCAGTCCGAATTTCAGGCATACAAATCTGCCGTGGCTTAAAGTGGTAAAATATACTCAAATACAAATAAAATGTCATGCATGATGCTTAAACATTCCAATCTCAGCCATCAAGTTGTCTGAAAAGGACCAGTATTGTACTGTGTCATCAAAGAGAGCAGTTAAGATAATGAGGTGTAGAGGGGTTGGGGGTAAAGGAGGGGGCGGGGGGTGGGGTGGTGGTAAAGGTAAGGGGAGACAAGCATGTAGGCATGCAGTAAAACAACAGGAAGTGAAAGGCCTGCATGGCGCCATTGTCATGGTGTTGTCGTCATCCATTGTGGGGAGGTGGAGAGTGACAAGGGAGATGACTGACATCTTGTGTTTTCCTTTGAACACTTCCACACCGTGACTCACTCCCTCAGTCCTCTGGCTCTCTGTCCCCCTCGGCCATACATTCTCTCCACGACTTCTGTCAGTCTGCACTGTGCTTCAGTGTCTTCGTCTGTGTACCTTGTCTGTTGTCTGGTTGGGGGGGGGGGGGGGGGGGGGGGCAAGAATTTCGGGTGAGGGTGGGAAGCGGTAAAGAGCAAAAAGTATAGGCGGGCATGGGACTGATGAATGTGTGAGTGGTGCTTGGTAATGTAATGTAATGTAATGTAATGTAATGTTAATTTTATGTAATGTAACGTCTTTTTTTTTTTTTTACACTTTTTCTCGTATAGTTGTGATTAATTTTTTCTTATTTTTTTCGGGTATATATATATATATATATATATATATATATATATATATATATATATATATATATATATATATATATATATTGTGTGTGTGTGTGTGTGTGTGTGTGTGTGTGTGTGTGTGTGTGTGTGTGTGTGAAAAGTGATTTTGTTCATAGGTGTGTCACTTGTCTGCATAGGCATCAAATATTAACTTATCCTGGAGCGGGGTTTGAAATAAGCTGTATAGCTTGATGCCTTTACCCTGCTGCATTGTTGTTTGCTTGTGTGTGTGTGGTGTGTGTGTGTGTGTGTGGTGTGTGTGTGTGTGTGTGTGTGTGTGTGTGTGTGTTGTGTGTGTGTTGTTGTGTGTGTGTGTTAAATGAAGAGAGTATGATTAAACTACAATGTCTCGTGTTGTATTGAATTGTATTGTGTTGTACTGTCTTGCATTACCTTGTAATGCATTGTTTTGTGCGCAACATGTTGTAAGCATGACGTGTGTGTGTGTGTGTGTGTGTGTGTGTGTGTGTGTGTGTGTGTGTGTGTGTGTGTGTGTGTGTGTGTGTGTGTGTGTGTGTGTGTGTGTGTGTGTGAAGGAGAGAGAGAGGAGAGAGAGGAGAGAGAGAGAGAAGAGGAGAGAGGAGAGGAGAGAGAGAGAGAGAGATTGCTTACGTATTTAAATGTTAGTTTAACAGATAGCTGTTTTTCTGTTCTTTTTTGTATTTTGTTTTGTTTCTATGTTCCTAACTATCTATTGTCACAGTTGTTTTTCATGTCAGGTAAAGTACTACACATTACGTTACATTGTATCGCGTTGTATTTTGTTTTGCATCCTGTTGATTTCATGGTACTGTATCGTCATGTGGGGTTTTTTGTTTGTTTTTTTGGTGTTTGTTTTTCCATCACATCGTACTGTCACATCAGATTTGTGGCCACGACATAAGGGTTGCTTGTCCAGAAACAAGGCAGCCATCATGTATAATTAGGGGACGGGTGGGGCTTTTTTTCGTCTTTCTCTTCCAATGGTAGAAATTTGCCAGTCAACTTTCTGTTTGCCGCAGGTTCTTTTACCTGCATTAAAGTCCATGTGCACTAAAACTGTGTCTTGTGTCGTTTTTTCCCGTTCTTCAGCTAGAGGTCTGAGGTTCGTCAGTGGTGAGATGTTTGAGTATGCAACTGTATGTTTACAAGAACAGATCGTAAGATTAGGTTTAGTCTGAAATCCCCATCCTTGCATATCAATTAATTAAAGGTCACTCCTCCCTCCCTCCCTCCTTCCCTCCCTCCTTCCCTCCCTCCTTCCTTCTCTCTCTCTCTCTCTCTCTCTCTCTCTCTCTCTCTTCTCTCTCTCTCTCTCTCTCTCTCTCTCTCTCTCTCTCTCTCGCTGCCACTTCCATGTTTGGCTCTAACAGTACATGTATGTCTACATCCATGTATGTATGTACACACGGCAGTCTCAGCCACAACCACAGCCACCGCCTCATAAAGCAAGCAAGCAGGGGCCGTCAGTCTCACACATCAAGTGTCCAGGGAACAGGTGTAAGGCATTAGGGTCCCCTGTCTGTCCCCTGTCTGTGCCCTGTCTCCGGTCAGCGTGTTAGCTGCCCACAACTTGTCACTTGCATGTCTCCTCACCCTGACTGACTGACTCTACAAATGATGAATGGCAGGACCTTACCCTCCTCCCCCCCCATTCCCCACCCCACTCCACTACCTTCCACCCCCTCCCTCCTGTTTTTTCTTCTTCTTTCTTTCTCTTTCCTATCTTTCCCTTCCCGTGTCTTGTTTTGGTTGACCCTAGTTTTATCCCATCACCCCCACCCCACCCCACCCTGTACTGCTGTCCTTGGCTTCTTTCTTGGTTTTCTTTGTTTTGTGTAAACTAGACTATTTCAGAATGTTGTTCTGAGTTTGCTTTTTTCATTCCTCGGCTAGAGCTCCCAAGGTTCATCAGTAGTGAGATTTTGCATGTGAGAACAGTTTCTGCCCACCATTAAAGGTAGCTGCGTTTCCACTATGGAGATGAAGCCTAACGGGATAACGTGTACACAAGATGTTATCTGTGCATTTGCACAGAAGGCCTCGGTTGATAGTCTCATCCAAAGGACACTTAAGGGGGAGAAGAGTCTGAACTGATGTTAACTCCACGGGAAATCCCGGTAAACCCTCGAACGGATGCCTCGGTGGTGGCTCGAACCCGGGCAGCTCTAATAACTAGGCTACCTTCTCCCTACCCTCTCCCCCAAAAATTGTCTAAAAGTTTTCCTAACAATATGGGTGTTCCCCAGGGTATAGTATTGCTACCATTTCTGTTTCTGTTGTAATCAGCTACCTGTGAAATAGTTAACAATAATATTTGGTTAAGTCAGGTGGTGATTTTTTTTCCTTCTACCGGAGTTCATTACTCACGATACCAGTATCAGCTACAAAACTTGAAAGAGAGGAGTTTATTACCTAGCCTAACAAAAACTTCTCGGAGCTGAAAGTTGAAAAAACAAAAGAATTTGTGATAATTTGAGAGAGAGAGAGAGAGAGAGAGAGAGAGAGAGAGAGAGAGAGAGAGAGAGAGAGAGAGAGAGAGAGAGAGATTTGAACCTGATAACATTATTACAATGGACGAATCTGTAGAGTGTGTGAAAAAGTACAATAATACCTTTGTATAATCCATAGCCAGCTGTCCGTGTGTAAACTATTTCGCATAATATAATGAACACCCGCTTCCTACTCTTCTCCCATCTTTGTTGGTTATTTGTTCGTTTGTTTGTTTGGTGTGTCTGTTATCTGTTTTTGTCTGTCAGCCTGCACATCAAGCCTCTTATCTCTGTTTTTGTGTCTCAGCCTTTCTGTCTGTCTGTCTGTCTCTCTGCCTGTGTGTCTGTCTGTCTGTCTGTCTGTCTCTCTCTCTCTCTCTCCCTCTCCCCTCTCCCTCTCCCTCTCTCTCTCTCTCTCCTCTCTCCTCTCCCTCTCTCCCTACCACCTTCTGTTTCTATGACACATCTTTTCAAAGGCTGTAGCATAAATTATTAGCAAGTTCATGAAAAAAGTGGACAACAAAGTAGGGAACCTGCCCACAGACAGAAATGTGTGTCTCTGAATCAACAGAGGAGACCAGCGAACAGTCTGGCTGGCAATGGTACACAAACATCATTCTGGCCAACGCTACACCAGTAGGCTAACACCTCCACGGAACTGTGCTGAACCCGAACATCCGTAGTATTCCTCTGTGACTCGTGGACGGACCCTTAACCAGCTCTCCACTTACATCCAGGCTCCCTTCCACCCCTTTTTGATTGGTCGATGGGTCAATGGCTTGTTCCCTTTGATTTAGTTTACATGTCAATATTGTGACATCCTTGGGCTGGCGGCTCCACGACAATGAGGTTTGGGTGGCTGGGTGACTGGCATATACACACCACCCTGTCTGGCTTGATGGAAAACGATCTCACCTGCGTGTTTCCTGTGTTGTGTTGTGTGTGTGTGTGTGTGTGTGTGTGTGTGTGTGTGTGTGTGTGTGTGTGTGTGTGTGTGTACGCGCGCAGGCGCGCGCGGTGTGTTGTGAATGTGTGTGTGTGCATGCACGCACGAGTGTATGTGTGTGTGCGTGCGTGCGTGCGTGCGGGAGGGTGGGGGTGGGGGTAGAGTGTATCTGACATGTTTGATGATGTTGGGTAATGTGTCGTGGTTGTTGGGACCTATTCAAATCAGGGAGGTGGAGTTAACGTTGTAACGTGGAATTTGGTGTGTAGAGGGAGGATGGTGTTCAGTAAAGAGGGGGGGGGGGGGGGTACAGGGTGTTCAGTAAAGGGGTGCTGTATAGGGTGTTCAGTAAAGGGGTGATGCACAGTTTTGGGGGGGGGGTTGTTTGGTAGACTGGCTAAGCTTTTTTTTTGTTTGTTAGCTTTCAGGGTTTTTGAGGTTAGTGTTTTAACACAAGAGTACTGATGAGTAATAGTGTACTGCAGCTGCAAGAAGCTCAGAAGCAGATTGTTTTTGTCCGTCCTTTATTTTCCCGCCTGTCTGTTTGTGTCTTTTATTTCTGTATGTTTGCTTTTCTTTTTAAAAATTGATAGGAAAACAGAAGGCACACACACCACACGCACGCACGCACGCACGCACGCACGCACGCACGCACACACACACACACACACACACACACACACACTGATGCCCACAAATAGGTAGGGACTAAGATAGATGCATGCAGAGAGCGAACGGGCAAGAGAGAACTGTATCGTCTGTTCCCTTATCTGTGTAATAAGGGTCAGTTTTTTTTCTGGTGTAGATAATCACAGCCTAGCTTGCGATAGTGTTGCCTTGCTTCGATACATATACACACTTGTTCATCTTTGTGTATCTGCTGTTTCGTTTTCTTGATTTTTTCACGTTTCTACACTTAGATCTAGTCTAGTTATCTTGCCTTTTTTCATGTTATGTTTGACGCAGTTTTCTTCAGCTGCAGCCTAATTTGCACATAAATGCTTAAAAACTCATAAGCAGTTGCCTGATTTTTGTACTCATGATGCATTGGTGCTGCGTTATTCTGAACAAATAATTTTTTGAAAGCATAGCAGCAATTCCTTTACTGCGCTGATCTTCATTATAGTTTACAACTGGCCCTACAGCAGGCAACACTGACTTACAAACTGACACTTCAATGTTGCAAACACACACACACACACACACCACACACACACACACACACACGCGCGCGCGCACACACACACACACACCACACACACACACACACACACACACACACACACACACACACACACACACACACACACACCTGCCGACAGTTTCCTTCGCCTCCATCCTGCCCCCTCTTTTTTCCACCTGTATCTATACCTTCTACTGTTCTTTACAGCACTTCTGGGTGGGGAGCTAACTCTTAGGCGGTTAATATGCAAGTTTAGCAAGAAGCGTGCTGAAAACACTGCAATTAAGTCTTGCCACTTTAACCTAGTAAGCGTAAGTGAATGGGTGCATACTGGGTGGGATATTGCTGCACACCACTTACTTTTGTTTCACCTTAAAAAGAAAGGAGAAGCACTTCTGGCCAGTCTAAAAGTACTTATCGTTACTTCGTAGAAATATCTGTGCATGCACGCGCTTGTGCGTGCATAATTGTACGATGCATGCTCGCGTGCACGCTCGTACGCACACACACACATACACACAGACGCATCCACGCACGCACACACCAATAGGGGATACTATTATGCAAAACACTGTATATGGGAGAGGAACGTGTAGCAAATATTGCAAGTAAGTGTAACCTACTTTTTTCATGTTTAAGATTGTATTTAAGTGCAACAACAATCCGCTCCCTCCCCCCCCCACCCCCACCCCACCCACCACCCACCCCACCCCCCCCCAGTAAACACAATGTATAAATCAGTTATGTCACCAATGCTTGATTTTATGGAGAAATGGTTTGAAATAGTTAATTGCACTAAGAAATTAGTCTATCTGATACTTTAGAAGTTCACTTAACAACTATAGGAATTATTACTGGAACCGTTCGTGGTTCGAGTCATCTGAAACTTTATCAAGAACCAGTGCTTTGGACTTTAAGTAAGAGAAATATGCATAAATTGGTGTTTTATCTAAACTAATCAGTGACAAGGCTCCAAGTTATAACCTTCTCCATCCACTACTTTCTTCCCAAAACCCGAACCACATACGGAGACTTTCTCAACAGATAAGTGCCCCCAAAGTATAACTGAAACATACAATTCCGTCCACCACTAGACTATGGAACGAATTACTACTACTACTACTACTACTACTACTACTACTACTACTACTACTACTACTACTACTACTACCATAATGATAATGATGTTAATGATGTTAATAATGAGAAGAAGAAGAAGAAAAAAGAAGAAGAAGAAGAAGAAGAAGTAGAAGAGGAAGAATGACAATAAGGAAGAGGATAATAATAATAATAATAATAATAATAATAATAATAATAATAATAATAATAATAATAATAATAAATAACAATAATAAATGGAAACTTCATAGCTCTGAGTCATGTAAAGCTAACAAATCTTTGAATGCCGAACTATTGTCTTTAGCTGTAGGGGACAAATGGAAATAACGACTCATTCAGCGCGATACAGTTTTATTAGATTGAGACACATCCTCGAAGTCATAATGCCTCTGCCTTGATTGCGGGCAAAACAGGTTGCATGAGCACCAATCTCACCATTGGTGAATCAGAGCTGTCGCCGAGGAACAAGGAGGTAAACCGAAACAAAAAGAATAAAAATCAAATGTATGACAAAGCAACACAATACTACAGTACAGCGAGTGCAGAGCAGTACAGAACAGTTCCACAACATGTTCAATGTGATGCAGTGCAGTGCAGCACAAGCACACTACACTATGCCACATTCTAAACACAAGCATGCTTCTACTCAGCACAACACACTACACTATGCCACATTCTAAACACAAGCATGCTTCTACTCAGCACAACACACTACACTATGCCACATTCTAAACACAAGCATGCTTCTACTCAGCACAACACACTACACTATGCCACATTCTAAACACAAGCATACTTCTACTCAGTACAACACACTACACTATGCCACATTCTAAACACAAGCATACTTCTACTCAGCACAACACACTACACTATATAGTATATGCCACATTCTAAACACAAGCATACTTCCACTCAGCACAACACACTACACTATGCCACATTCTAAACACAAGCATACTTCTACTCAGTACAACACACTACACTATGCCACATTCTAAACACAAGCATGCTTCTACTCAGCACAACACACTACACTATATAGTATATCTACATTCTAAACACAAGCATGCTTCTACTCAGCACAACACACTACACTATGCCACATTCTAAACACAAGCATGCTTCTACTTAGCACAACACACTACTCTATGCCACATTCTAAACACAAGCATGCTTCTACTCAGCACAACACACTACACTAATACCAACATTCTAAACACAAGCATGCTTCTACTTAGCACAACACACTACACTATGCCACATTCTAAACACAAGCATGCTTCTACTTAGCACAACACACTACACTATGCCACATTCTAAACACAAGCATACTTCTACGTTATTACATCATCCTCATTCTCATTGATCATCATGCAATGAAAAAAGCTATGCTACATTCTAAACACAAGCATGCTTCACTCAGCACAACACACTACCTATGCTACATTCTAAACACAAGCATGCTTCTACTCAGCACAACACACTACACTATGCTACATTCTAAACACAAGCATACTTCCACTCAGCACAACACACTACTCTATGCACATTCTAAACACAAGCATGCTTCTACTCAGCACAACACACTACTCTATGCTACATTCTAAACACAAGCATGCTTCCACTCAGTACAACACACTACACTATGCTACATTCTAAAACACAAGCACTGCTTTCCACTCAGTACAGCACCAACAGATGGAATTCAAGCTACTACGACTTAGGACGTCAGGTAGCATTTTTTGCTGTGACTTAACAGCATTACCCTACTGGTATACGGTGGCCAGGCTACAGCCAGGAGCAGCTCGCTACTATACTATGCTAGATATATATATATACTACAGCGTAGATTTTTTACCGACTCTCGTCACGGGTCAGTCGCGATCTTGAGCTCCCCTGGAGACCCCCTACCTGGAAGTCAGGCATAACTCAAAGTCCACAGGAGTGTCAGACTACATGAGCACTCAGTCCGTTTCTCTCGTGAGTTGCTCTCATTTTCGCCCTGCAGGCCCTACACCCACACCCCCCAGAACGAAACCCTCAGCCCCGAAGTGAACCTTGTCCGTCCGCAGCAAGCCGACGACCAATGTGACAGGAGCTTGAATGACATGGCACCACGACGACACTGGGTCATTATTTCCACCAGCTGACCCTACAACCAGCTAGGAGAGAGAGAGAGAGGAGAGAGAGAGAGAGAGAGAGAGAGAGAGAGAGAGAGAGAGAGAGAGAGAGAGAGAGAGAGAGAGAGAGAAGGAGTGTTAGAGAAAGAGAGGGGTAGGGGATCTTTCCCTCTCCCGGGGGATCATCTTGTGTGCGTGGCCAATGCGGCGTGATTCGAACCCTGTGCCCTCCGTAATCCTGCTTGTGTACTGTCTTCTTACCGACCTCTCTACCTACATACCTACCCCCCCCCCCCCCTACCCACCCCCTGCCAGTCTTATCCCTACCCCCTGTGTCAGCCCACTCCCACCCACACCTACATCAGTGCCCATCCTCTTTCCCCCCCACTTTAATCCTAAAGGGAGAAAGGCAAAAGTGATGAGATCATGTCAATTATCTAACAATCAAGAGCGGAGTTGATGTGTGTTTAATTATTGTATTGTAATCTCTGTCAGGGGTGGGGGTGAGGGAGTCCCCATCCGGTTGGTTTGTGACATCACATTCCAAAACATCTCCGGCGCAGCGAGGCGAAAAAGAAACAAAAAAAGAAAGAAAAAAAGAAACCTAAACCGAGAGAAAAGAAACAGTTTTGCGTTGAAAATGCGCAGGAGCCAAACCTGGGGAACCTGAGGATATCTAAAACTTGTTACATGAGACATATCTATCTATCTATCTATTATCTATCTATCTATCTATCTATCTATCTATCTATCTATCTATCTATTTATCTATCTATTATCTATCTATCTATCTATCTATCTATCTATCTATCGTCTATCTGTCTATCTATCTATCTATCTATCTATCTATCTATCTATCTATCTATCTATCTATCTATCTATCTATCTATCTATCTATCTATTCTCTTGGGGGGGGGACTGTCTCACTTTAGGCAGCGTGTTTCCCCCTATGCACTGTACAGTCAGTATTCTATCCCCCAGAAAACGGAGTCAGTGTGGTCCAGGCAAGGACAGTGCTCGACTAGGGGTAATCCAAAACGGCAATACCCGCAGTCCGCTGAACTTCAGAGGTGCATGCACTTGATGAACCTGTCTTAATAAGGTTGCACGAATGTACCAAGTGACCTTTCGCCGCTTACTTAAGTCTTAGGCTGTGTAGAGAATGTAAACATTTCTGTGGTGCGATTTGATGCCTTGTTTTTTCTGAACATTGTTTGTATGCTTTGTTTGTTTGTTGGTTTTGTTTTGTTTTGTTTTGATTCTGGGTGCTTATAAATAAAATTGATGATAGGTGTTGTGATTGTCATGTTTGATGTTAATATTGCTGTTACTGCTGTTATCATCATCATCATCTCATCATCATCATTCGTCCGTCGTCGTCGTCGTTCGTCGTCGTCGTCATCATCATCATCGTTGCTGCTTTTGTTGTTGTTGATGCTGTTGTTCTTAATTACATGAATCATCAACTATATAATTACACCCAGTGCACCAGACGTA
Organism: Stramonita haemastoma; assembly: GCA_030674155.1. NCBI lineage: Eukaryota > Metazoa > Mollusca > Gastropoda > Neogastropoda > Muricidae > Stramonita > Stramonita haemastoma. The sequence continues at coordinate 5,781,160 of CM060332.1, forward strand.
CTCCACATGCAATGAACCAAACACTAATTTATTTACAGTAAACATGCTGAATATCACACATGGGGTGCAAAAAGAAAATAAAGAACCTCCGCCCCCCCCCCCCCCCTCTCTCTCTCATCTCTCTCTCCCCTCTCCTCTTCTCTCCTCTCTCTCTCCTCTCTCCCTCTCTCTCTTCTCTCTCTCTCTCTCTCTCTCTCTCTCTCTCTTCTCTCTTCTCTCTCTCTCTCTCTCTCTCTTGTCTCTCCCCCCCTCTCTCTCTCGTACTTTGGTGTACTTATACTTATTCCCCTTTTGAGGGCTGAATGAAAAAGTCATTGTACTTAATCTACTACCTTCTGTTAATAACATTTCGTATCCCCCCCTTCTCTCTCTCTCTCTCTCTCTCTCTCTCCTCTCTCTCTCTCTCTCTCTCTCTCTCTCTCTCTCTCTCTCTCTCTCTCTCTCTCTCTCTCTCTCTCTCCTCCCCCCCCCCCCCTCTCTCTCTCTCTTCTTTTTTCTTTATCATTATTCAACTTACTTTATTTAGTTTTTTCCCTTCAATCATGGCAATGTTTTCTATTCTAACTCCAGATCATATTTTATTTTCGTGTACTTCCTCTAGTATTTGGGTTTTTTGCAATCTTTTTATGTCCTACAATTGTAAATAATTGTCTGTCTGTCTGCCAGTCTCTTTGTCTGTCTGTCTCTCTGTATATACTGGTTTATGTTTACATAATCCACCGAAAGCTGACGCGAGTTACGGATTTTTTTTAAAGCCTTGCATGCTTAATCGTCCCATGCATGCACACACAGAAAGAGCCATGGTACTGGCAGGCCTGCACATGAACTGGTCTGGGATTTTGTGAAAGTTTATTATCATTTAAGTTCGCCAGGTACTGTCGTGACCTAAAACTGTGAGAATGAGGACGATAGAGTTATTAGTAAATTGTTTATATCTGTTTGGATGCTCATGATTTTAACCAACTTTCTGGTTTTGTTGTTATTTTCTTTTCCGTTGTTCGTTCCTTGGCTGCAGCTCCGAGGTTCACCTACGGTGGGATTTTGAGTATGCAACAGGTTTTACCCGCCATCAAGGTAGCCGCACTCTGACTTCGGGATTGAGTCTAAACACGACACCTGTCTGCATGAATCTTTTTTTTTTTTTTAATGTTTTATTCGTTCTTACCAGCACGAACTGGTCTACTCTTCCAAAAGGTGGAAGAAGAAGAATGTGTGTGCAAGGTGATCTGCATGCGTTTGCACACAGGGCACACTCCGTTGTAAAATCCCCTAAACGGACGCCTCCGTAGTGGCTCGATCCCGGGCCGTCAGATCACCAGCAACGCCCTGACGAGTAGGCCAACTGGAACTTGACTTCTCCGGTCACTTTTTGAGGAGTTGTCGGGGGTACTGCGGTGATTTTTTTTTTTTAGACGAGTGTGTATTAAGACAGGCTACGCCTTGCGGATCCCATTGCTGTCCATGTCGCAGATCGAATGCTGTGTATGCCCAAGTCAGTAATGGGTACACCACCAGCCATAGCTAGTGGGCGGTCTGCAACTGCTGTTGCTGTTTGAACCTTTCTTCTTCTTCTCCTTCTCCTTCTTCTTCTTCTAGTTCTTCTTCTTCTTCTTCTTCTTCTTCTTCTTCTTCTTCTTCTTCTTCTTCTTCTTTTTCTTGTTGTTGTTGTTGTTGTTGTTGTTGTTCTTCTTCTTCTTCTTCTTCTTCTTCTTCTTCTTCTTCTTCTTCTTCTTCTTCTTCTTCTTCTGCTGCTGCTGCTGCTGCTGCTGCTGCTGCTGCTAAACCTATTACTTCTACTTCCACTACCACAACTACTTCTATCACTCTTGCTACTAAATCTATGACTATGAGTGCTGTGCCGTTACGTTTTTAGTTTTCCTACCATTGACACAGCACGCTGCTCAACAGCCACTACAAGTGATAACATTAGTTTTCTGACGACCTGTTGTCTACCTGTTCCCCCAGTTTCTGCTTTCATTCCGCGCCGACTAGGCCTACTACGTCTGCCAGTGCTGCTACCAGCGCCTGCCTAGCTACCTTTGAGCAATGACTTGTGTAGATACCGTAGTAGTGGTGTTACCATCCCTACATTTCTCTCTCACTTTTTATTTCTCCGCCTGTTTTCTTCCCGGTGGCCGATTTTTCACACCTGGTGTGAGTGTTGTGAGCAAACATGGAACCCCAGGCGTTACAAATGATCCTAATTGTCCAAACGTCTAGACCCACCCAGGCGAACCCGCTCTGCTGACAACCTGAAGTAGCCCTTAATTGCTGAACTCCCGTACTCTACACCCCACTGTTGCTGTACTTGTTTCAACAAGCTCCTATCGCCTCTATCAGCTAAACTACCTGCCTTCTGCCTCCGTCCCCAAACTCTCTCTCTCTCTCTCTCTCTCTCTCTCGGGGGGCTCGGTCGGCTCATTGAAAGGGAAAAGTGTGTGCAACGATGCTCTGTGTTATTTACGAAATTATGATGGACTGAAAGCTTTATTCTTGAAAAGTTTTTGCAAGGTGGTGTATGTGGTATTAGTGTAAACAAAGGTGCAAAAAAAGAACCGAAAAGGTTAGTGGTTATGGCATGAGAAACAATTTTATTAGTATAAGAAAAAATAATAATTTGAATCTGCTGCGAATTTTATTTTGAACTCAAGTTCTGCAACTTCTGGTTTGCAAGACCCCCACGAAATAAGTGTTATTTTCACGTGCAAGTTGCCACCCTACATCTACGGTGGCCTGCCCCCCCCCTCCTCCTTTTTTTTTTTTTTTTTTTTTTTTCCAAAGCAGGAGCAATGTTAAAGAAGAGGAAACAATTTGCTGTTTGGAGGATATAGCCAACTTTTCCAAATGTAAACAAATACCTGCCTGACCATAGGCGCTTGTCATCATGGCTGAAAACGCTTCATACCCACCTGAAGCCAATATTCTACAAATGATAGATTGGAGATTAGCACAAATGCAGCAAGGCTTTGTTCTCCATTCACAAGGAATAAAAACTGAAATGAATGAAAAATTTTGTTCCCTGGAAAGCAGCATTGGACGTTTCTGTTCAGAAGTAGTGAAAGTGAAGGAAATGGCTGTCTCCAACTCAGAGGAGATCAAAGAACTCAGAGAGGACAATGGCAGTCTGTATGAAAGGATCGACCAGTTAGAAAGAAAACTTGAAACACTGGAGCGAGGCATGAAAGCATGTAACCTCAAGTTTTTGAATGTACAAGAGAGTGAGTGGGAAGATGAATATACAACCACACAAACAATAATCGATCTTTTGAATGATCACTCATATTCTGCAAATTGGCAACCCCAGGATATCATCAGAGCCTTTCGCATTGGAAAGCTGCGACATTACAGCAGGGATTCTTGACCCATCCTAGTGCAACTACAGAGATGGACTGACAAAATGGCCATTCTTGGTGACAGAGAACTCAGGGACAGCTTACGACAAAGTGGAGTACGAGTCGCATCAGACCTCACCTCACGACAGAGAGAGATGGTGGAATTTTATCGAAATCAAGGCAAAATTGCGTATATATACAATGGCAAGTTACAAGTAAGAGAGAAACAGCAAGCTGCTCAATTCATGGACAACAGACAATGGCGTAAGGCTTCCCCAAGCTTTCGAAGTAAAGAAGAAAACTGGCCTCGTCTGCCTCCAGCAAAAACAAGCAGGAACAGCATGAGCACAGGAACACAGGCCTCGGGAAACAACTACGGTCAAGAATACAAAAGCCGACCAAGTGGACGGAACAGAAATTATGCTATGCAAAAATTTGTTAAACAAGCAGAGACAAGTGCATGGAGTGATTTCAATGTTCAACAACATCCCTACGCTAAAAGAGAACAGGACTCTGAAGACGAGGAAGAAATCTATGGCTACCACTCTGATGCCAGTCAACTGCAGGGCAGAGAGAATAGAGGGTATGGAAGACCAAGAAAAATTCACCACAGAGAGGTGGACAGACGTACCAGAGACAGACATCCCTCTGTACCAATAGCGCCAGGCACACGCTCTTACAGTGAAGTGATGAAGCAGCCAGCACCAGCAAGTCACAGAGCATCGGAAGACAAGAGGATTGTCTGGATAAGGGAACGCTCCAGCAACAACACTTCAAAGCATGCTGCCTCAGAAGTGGCCAGGGAGGTCCGCAGTCTTGACAGGGATGAACAGCTACCTGAAAGACAGCACGTGCTATTCCTGGAAGAGAATAATCTTGATGAAGCAGATCAAAGTGACCAAGACACCAATCCCATTCAGATGAGGGAACCTGATCAGCATTTGGATTCTGCAGTGCAAGTTGATAAGGAAATGTACCAAGGGGTGGTTACAAACAGAACTGACAGTATGACTGGATTAATTGGGGCAAGTGACGTGACAGATGACAGCACGATGACTGTTTTGGGTGTTACTAATGAAACGAGAAGGGGAAACAATGACAGTCATGTTGACAATCTAATGATTGGGGAGGAAACATGCAAAGCAGACAAATCTGATGAAATACATCATCATACAGAACAATGCAAAACAGATATGAATAATGTAAACAAAAACACCACAGAAAACTCTGTTACAGAGGACATGTCTAGACAGAATGAGACATGTGAAAGACAGTCAGACGAGAAGAACAACAGAAAGACTGATGACAAGACAGGACAAACAGTGACAGGACAAAAACGGAGCAGATGTACAACGAGAGACCTGCGTCCAAGAAGTTGTGCTCCAGGGGCAAGACACAGTAGCCTGACTAGTGGTAGACAGCCCCAGAGATCCCACAGTCAGAGCAGCATTATAGACTCTTTCAGCAAAGCCATGCCAGGGGAGCAAACAAAAGTCACTGATAAATGCATGCGCTCTAAATCTCATGCTGCTGAGCAGACAGATACACACAAATAGGGATTCGGCCGGGCCACAGCACCTGAGCAAATGTATACAATCTCTGAGGAGAATAATGTGGCATGCACAAATGGTCAATCATTGACAAACATGTCAGAAAACCATGCAAAGCAAGTTGTACAAAGTGTAAATAAGCTACAAATAAAATTTCTAAATTATAATGTTAATGGATTGTTACAGAAACTGGATAATGCACATTTTGTTGAATATCTTCTTTCCCATGATTTTCTTTGTTTGACAGAAACTTTTGTTAGAGATGATTTTAATTCACCTTTGTTTGCAGACTATGTCACATTCACAGCAAAGGCAAAGAAACTCTCTCGGCAGGGAAGATTCTCTGGAGGGGTCATAGTAATGGTTAAAAAATCTTTTGCAGATTCTGTGCAGCTAATTCCATTGGATATTGAAAATACAGTAGTTTTGAAAATAAATAAAGATTTATTATGTACAGACAAAGACATAATGTTTATTAGTTCTTATGTACCCCCCAGCGACTCTCCTTACTGGAAATCGCTGGAGGGTGCTTATGGCATTGAAAGGATAGAACAATGTTTAATGGATCTGAATGAAATGTATGATGATTTTTATATTATGTTGAATGGTGATATGAATGCAAGAACTGCTTCTGAAAATATGTGTTTCTTTGGGGATGTTACTGATTTTGATGAAATAGTTGTAAAAAATGACCACTTTTCAAGAAAGTCTCAAGATAGTCAAATGAATAATTTTGGTGCACAATTGATTAACTTGTGCAATATATTTGAATGTACCATTTTAAACGGTCTAAATGAACGAAGATTTGATGACAGCTGTACTTTTATTGCATCGTCTGGTGCAAGTACAGTAGATTACTTTATAGTTTCTTGCGATTTGTTGTTATCTGTGAATTGTACATCACTTGTGGTTGAAAGTTTAACAGAGTCTGATCACCTACCAGTTGTTTTACAAATAGAACATAAACATAATGTAAATGATTCAGGGATACCAAATTTAAATATCGATATGACACAGGAGAAATTTATTTGGAAAGAAGAAAAGGAAAGCGAATTTTCTGAGATGTTGCAAAGCAGCATAATCCAAAATAAACTGATTGAAGCAAGTTTAACTTTAGATACTAATGTAGATAGTGCTTTGGGTGTTTTTGTGGAGTGTCTGAAAGACTCTAGCCAATGCATGTTTAAGGTACTTTCGGCCAAGAAAAAGAGAAAATCAGTATGGTTTGATGAGGAATGTTGTAACTTAAAGAAAGAATGTCGAAAAAAGCTTAACATTTTTAGAAAATCTCGTGAAGAAGAGGATAGAATAGTTTATGTAGAAGTAAGGAAAAGGTATAGATATCTGTTAAAGATGAAAAAACGAATGTTTAGGAAATTACAAACAGATAACTTAGTGAAAGAAATGAATGAGTCACCACGGTTTTGGAAACTTTTGAGAAACATGGGATGTGGTGGCAAACAAAAAGTCGATAATAACATTAGACTGGATGACTGGTTTAACCACTTTAAATCTTTATATCAAAACAGTAATCAAACTCAAGCAGAGGATATCAGTATTGAATATGATCTCTCAGAAGACCTAGATCATGATCTAAACCAAACTATTAGTGAGGGTGAAGTTATCCGAGCCATATCTAAACTTAAGATAGGGAAAGCATGTGGTATAGACAGTATCTCTGCCGAAATGCTGAAAGCTGGTGGAAATGTTGTTTATAAATTTCTAACAAAATTATTCAATAATATCTTTGACCAAGGAATCTATCCTGTTCAGTGGTCTAAAGCTATAATAATTCCAATATACAAAAAGGGGGACCCAGATAATGTTGATAACTACAGAGGTGTATCTTTATTAAGTATAATTTCAAAGTGTTATACTTCTATACTAAATACTAGACTATATAACTGGTTAGAGACTAATAACTTGATTTCAGATAAACAAGCCGGATTCCGGAAAAGACATTCTACAGTTGATCACATTTTTACTTTATATGCCTCAGTCCAGAAATGTTTGAGTAAAAAGGGTAGGAAGCTGTATGTAGCCTTTGTAGACTTTAGAAAGGCTTTTGACTCTGTGTGCCATAATAAACTTCTAGAGTGCTTGATTAACCAAGGTGTTAACGGAAAATTCCTTGCTTCTCTTTCTGCAATGTATAACTCGCTTTTGTCATGTGTACGTTCAAAATCTCAGTTGACTGAACTGTTTAAATGCCCAACTGGAGTAAGACAGGGTTGTGTCTTGAGCCCAACGTTATTTTCAATATTTATTAATCAGTTAGCTGATGACGTTGAGGAAAGTGGTAAACATGGCGTACAAATGCTGCCTGGTATTGCAGATTTGCTGATTATGTTATTTGCAGATGATGTAGCTCTGCTGTCAACCACTCCGAGAGGTCTCCAAAATCAACTAAATATTTTGCACTTGTGTTGTAAAAAAATGCAATTATATGTAAATAAGGATAAGACAAAAATAATGGTGTTTAGAAAAGGAGGGTTTCTGGGATGACATGAAAAATGGTTTTATGATGGAAAGAGATTAGAAGTAGTGAATAGTTATTGTTATTTAGGGTTTAATTTCACCACTAAGATTAGTGCCAAAAGGGGTATAGATCATTTAGCAATAAAAGGAAAGAAAGCAGTTATGCAATTACATAAAGTGTTCAACAAATACAAAGAAATGACCTCAAGTGTATTCTTTAAAATTTTTGACATAAAAATTCAACCAATTCTGTTATATGCATCTGAGGTATGGGGCATAAATAGACTAGAACATATTGAAAAAGTACATTTAACAGCTTGTAAAAGATTCTTAGGTGTTCCAACGAGGACGCCTAATAAAATGGTTTATGGAGACCTTGGGAGATTCCCATTGTACATCAATTCGTATGTTGCTTGTATAAGGTATTGGCTAAAATTAGTTGAAATGGATAATGAAAGATTACCCCACAGAGCATATATTATGTTATTAGAATTGGACAGATGTGGCAAAAGTTGTTGGGTTACAAATGTGAGAGAGATTCTGTGTGAGACTGGTTTTGGTATTGTCTGGTTGTTGCAAGGAGTGGGAAATGCTAAAATGTTTTTGAGAGTTTTTAAACAAAGACTTGTGGACTGGTTTATTCAGGAATGGAATGGAACAATCAGGGAACGAGAAAGATATCAAATGTACAGTTCATTTAAAACAGTTTTTGAAAGAGAAAAATATATAACCGACATGGACATTTATTGTTTTCGTGTGGCTGTTACCCAACTAAGAGTTGGTGCACTTCCCATCAATGATAACATACATAGATATAGTGAATCTGCACAGGATAGACATTGTCTGTTTTGTGTTAATCAAATTGAAAATGAACATCATCTCTTGTATGATTGTAACCTTTACACAGACCTTCGAGACAAATTTCTTGGGGAATCGTTAGGACTATCTCTTCATGTTCTACTAAAAGCATCAAATGAAAATCACAGACATAATATATCCAGGTTTGTTTTTCATGCAATTAACAGAAGGAAGATGATGCTTGGCTTACAATGATAGGCAGCCAAAACTGCTGTATTGACATTTGGTAAATCATGTAAACTGATACAAATTTGAAATTGTAACTACTCTGTTTATTATGTCACAACACATTTGTTTTGGTTTTTGCTTGTGTGTGTGTGTGTGTGTGTGTGTGTGTGTGTGTGTGTGTGTGTGTGTGTGTGCGCGCGCGCGTGTGTGCGTGTATGTGTGTGTGAGTGTGTGTGTGCGAGAGAGAGAGAGCGTGTGCGTGCTTGCGTGCGTGCGTGCGTGTGTGTGTGTGTGTGTGTGTGTGCGCGCGCGCGCGCGCGCGTGTGTGTGTGTGTATGTGTGCGTGCGTGTGTGCGTGTATGCGTGCGTATATGTGTATCTGTGTGCACAATGTATTCTTGTTATTGGTTTGAAATTTGATATGCCCAACATTGTTTGGAAAGGAAGTAAAACTGGTATTGATAATGCAGTATACCCTAAATAGGCTTTCATTAAGCCTATTCTTGCTATAGTATACTATGAGTGAAATTTTTCCATACTTACATTTTGCATTGCTATAGAACGTGTGAAATTTTCTCCATGCTCCCTTTTTTTCATTGCTATAGTTTGTTTGAAATTCATTCATGCTTTTTTTTTTTGTTTTTTTTTTGTTTGTTTGTTGTTTTTTGGTTTTGTTTTGTTTTTTGTTTGTTTGTTTGTTGCTATTGCATGTGTGAAACTTATCAATACTTTCATTTTGCATTGCTTTAGTGTAAGATTTATACATGCTTTCATTTTTCATTAATAGTATGTGTGAAATCTATCCATGTTCTCATTTTCATTATTATGGCAGTCATGGAATTTATCCATGTTTCAATTTTCCATTGCTATAGTACGAGTGAAACAAATCCAAATTTTGATTTTTCATTGGGGCAATTTGTGTGAAATTTTGCAACGCTTTCATTTTTCATTGCTATAGTATGTAGGAAGTGTATCCATGCTTTGATTTTTGGATGGTGTAGTATGTATAAGATTTTTTTTTTTTTTTTTTTTTTTTTTTTTTTCCTTCCCTACCATAGTATGTGTGAAATTTATTCGTATTTTCATTTCGCATTACACACACACCCCCGACCTCCCCCCACCTGGTGTATTGTGGTACAAGGCCAAAGTACCATTAAACCATTTCAGTGTTCAGTGTTCTCTCTCTCTCTCTCTCTCTCTCTCTCTCTCTCTCTCTCTCTCTCTCTCTCTCTCTCTCTCTCTCTCTCTCTCTCTCTCTCTCTCTCTCTCTCTCTCTCTCTCTCTCTAACCTATGTTCCACTTTCTGGCTGCAGTGATCACTTCCCTATATGCATTACATGGTCCAAGAAAGGAGTAAAAATTCCAAAAGTTAGCCACAAAACTATAACTTACAGAAATTTCTCACACTTTAACAGTAACGTCTTTCTACAGGATCTTCTTAATTCACATCTAAGCAATGTTTATCAAATTACTGATCCCAATCTAGCCATTGAATATTGGTATTCTATTTTTTATAATGTTTACAATAAACATGCTCCATTACAAACAAAAAGAGTTAAATACAAAACAAAACCACCTTGGCTTACCGACAAAATACAGAAACATATATATCATAGGGATTATCTATTAAAGAAAGGTTTCCGAGACGATTATAAGAAACAAAGAAATTATGTAACTTCACTTTTACGGGCTGAGAAAAAAAAAGTATTTTGAAGAGCTTCTTAAAAACAACAGGGACAATAGATGTATTTGGAAAACTATTAACCAGCTCACCAAAAAAAGTTTTAATAAAAACTCAAACATTCACTGTGATATATCTGCTGATAAATTAAATCTTCATTTCACATCTGTTGTTGACCAACTAATCTTTAAGGACAAATCAAAAGAAAATGACTTGAAAAAATTGAACGCTTTCTGCGACAGTAAGAATATTCAATCTAAAATTGAAATAAAACCTATTACAGTCAATGAAGTATTCACTGCTTTAAATCATCTGAAACAATCCTCAACACGTGGTCTCGATGGACTAGATGGGAAAATTCTTAAACTATCCGCATCAATTATAGCAGAAACACTTACGTATGTCTACAATCTTTGCATAAGCAAAAACACCTTCCCTAAACTCTTAAAACAGGCAACAATTATTCCTTTACACAAATCTGGCAATACCTCAGAACCATCAAACTACAGACCAATAGCAATATTATCCACTCTTTCAAAACCATTAGAACAGCACATTTACAAATGTTTACTTGCCCACTTAAACAAACATAATCTATTACACCCAAATCAATCTGGTTTCAGAGCAAACCATTCATGCCACACCACTCTTGTTAAACTGACAGATAAATTGCTGCTTAATATGAATAAAAAAGAATTCACAGGTATACTCTTTATTGATTTTGCTAAAGCTTTCGATGTTATTGACCACAAGCTACTACTACGGAAGCTTGCAGTCTACAAACTATCTCCTAGTATCCTCGAACTGATTTCATCTTTCCTGTCTGAGAGACAGCAAAAAGTATATCTAAACAACACTTCTTTAAGTTTAAGGCAAATCACACAAACATCTGGACCGGCTAAGACTGTCCTACAAGGAACATTACAGGTAGGGAGTCGAAGAGGCAGACAGAGAAAACGATAAGAAGACATCAGATGGTGGACTGGCCTTGAGTGGAATGACATACTACAGAAAGCGGAGAACCGCGAAGAATAGGCCTAGAGTACGCTGGTTACAAAATATTCAGTGGTGCCCCTACGGTCTAGTAGATAACGCAGGAGAAGGTGAATGTAACATTTTTTTTGCAAGCAGTAGTTGTGAAGATAACTGTCAGTGGTAATTTGGAATTTTTCCAAATAGGCTATACAGCTTTCAGGGGTAATTTGGTTTATTCGAAATTATTCAAGTTTCAAAAGGCATCTGTTGTTATCGTGACTATATTTACGTCCCAGCGGCGATTTTCGATTTAGGAACAGTAAAACTAAAAGCATTTGGTGGATAGTTATGTGAGTATATGTTGATGGCTACATCCTGCTTAAATTCCCTGTTCAGGCACTGCCGGAATGCAAGTGCAAATACACACACACACACACACACACACACACACACGCACACACACACACAGCACGCACGCACGCACACACGCATGCACACACACGCACGCACACACATGCACGCACGCGCACACACACACACAACTTACGCACACTTTAAAACTCGTTCCGCTTTTCGGAAGGGTAGGCCATTGTGTGCCGGTGGGAACGGATAACAAAATTAACAAAACTTCACACACGGGGACTAGATGTAAAAAAAAAAAATAAAAAAAAAAGCACGAGTGCTTATTCCATTATCCTCGAAATAAAAAGAATGATTTAAAAAAAATTAATGTATGATGAACACACAGACACACACACACACACACACGCACACACACGCACGCACATACGCAACGCACGCACGCACGCACGCACGCACACACACACACACACACACACACACACACACACACACACACACACACACACACACACGACTGTGTACACGGCGATGCATGCATACAAATAGTCCAATTTCCTCCATAGAAGAGTTGAGATGAAAGATTTCGGCGGTTCGCTCTACGACACCGGCCGGCATCTGAACGCGACAGTTTCAAACATACCGTTTGAGTTGTAGTCCATGAATCAGAAATCTCCGCTGGGACTTCAGTATAACCCCATCATCACTTGTTACCCCGTCGGTAGAGTCCCAGGTAGAATAAACATTTTCATGTAGGGGGCGGGATAGCAAAGTGGTCCGAGCGCTCGCTTTCCCCCAGTCAAGTTAAGCAGCGTCGAACGTGGTTACCAGTTAGATGGATGACTTGTGCGCCTTGGTTTCAGCAGAGTCCCCCCCAGTTCACCCAGCACCTACCCTCTTTAGGGTCAGGGAAGGTAAAGCAGCGAGGGAGAGGAGATGGGCGCCGCCCTCAACATGCTGGCCCCTAAAGAAGCTGCGGTCTCTGACTCCTCGCTCCCCTATAACCACACAGGTTATGGGACACCTTTACCTTTGCCTTTTTATGTTCCCCGAAATCAGAATGCGGCTACCTTATGGTGGCTGAAAACGGTCGCATACACAACATCTTACCTTTGGTGGACCGTGTAGCTTTAGTCGAGAAACGAAAAAAAAAATCCTTATTACCTGTGGCCGTTGTGAAAATGGTCAACACGAGAGCAGAAGGCGGACAGGTGGGACCAGTGGGGAAAGCCCATTAGGCCAGCAGCGGGGTGTCTGTGTTTGTGTCTCTCCCCCTCCTGTCTTTTGTGAAGGCTCTGTGGCAAATTGGCTCCCGTTGTCAAGCTGTCTGGGGCGGAGACGGGGGCAGAGAGAGAGACAGAGACAGAGACAGAGACACACAGAGAGAGACCGAGAGAGAGAGACAGAGAGATAGAGAGCTAGAGAGTGAGAGGTGATTGACAGGTAGGTGTGAAACATGTGGTCAAAGTGGTCTCTGGAATCTCAGGGGGTTGGGGTAAAGGCGGTGATGTTTAGTTCCCAAAGTGGCAGCTGTGGTGAGGAGAGGAGGTGAGAGAGTTGAATGACTGAACGAATCTATGATTTATAAAGCGCATAAAAACCACGACACCCACAGGCGTCATCAGAGTGCTGAGTGATTGTAGGTACTAAAATAGGGGAGCACGAGGTGAGGAGAGGGGTGGGGGTTGGGGACCGGGGGATCGATGTGAAAAAATAGTCTGGAAGGGGTATTACAAGGAGAAACTGAAAGTAACCAGAGAGAGAGAGAGAGAGAGAGAGAGAGAGAGAGAGAGAGAGAGAGAGAGAGAGAGAGAGAGAGAAGTCATTTAAAGGTTTACAGATAAGCATGAACATTTTTTTTTTATCAGGCCCTTACTGCTGATTAGGGAGCTATGATCCAAATGAAAGAAATAAGAAGAAAGGAAATGAACAAAAATACCTTAAAATCATACATGTACACTAAAGAGAGAGGGAGGCACAGGGGGAGAGACAGACAGACAGACAGACAGACAGACAGACAGACAGAAACACAGAAACACAGACAGACAGGCAGGCAGGCAGGCAGACAGATAGACAGATTTCTCTATTCACTTTAAGATCAAAGCCCCATAAGCAGCAAGTGCAGCACGGTGATTGTAATCTTGGAACACATTCAAAGGAATCATAGAGCTATATCACCTTTCCTCCTTACTTCAGTCGACATCTAATGACTATGTATGCGCAGTGTTAATATTATGGTCACTGTAAAAACAAAGCCGAAGGGCTACTGCCTTCCACAGGGTCTGATCTTCCGTGCCTTCAGGACTTCAATAAGGCTTGTACCAGGAATTGGGGACTTCTGGGGTCAACGGAGGAGAAGGTGGATGATATTACTGGATTGGTTGACAGCTTTGGTGGATTAAAGAATAATTTAGTCTGGTTTTGCCGGCCTTGTACAAATGGTTTGGTCCGGGTTTGTTGTTCTTTTGTTGTTTTGATTTTTTGCGTGTTCCGCAGCTTAACACTGTGAGGGTCACCTAGACTATGCACTCCTCTGTTTCACTCATTCTACCTGGGTGAGGAATCTGTGCCTTCATCAACTGGGCTTTATCACAGTTGATTAAACCATTGATGCTGGGGTAACAGCTTATTGAGAGGCTGTATGATCCGTGGCTTTCCTTCTGGAATTCCATTTTACAGCTTAATCTTTAAAGTGATCAACTATGACTCTTAGACTAGGGGCTTGACTTGCACAGTCCTTATGTGCTGTAGCCCTGGGGACTAGTTGGCCTTTAAACAATATCACCTACACCGACTGTCCTTATGCCCTCTTGGCCGAGAGAGTGGGGATGTATATATATATATATATATATATATATACATATATATATAATATAATATTACACACACTCACTCACTCACTCACTCACGCACACACACACACACACCACACACACACACACACACACACCACACACACACACACACACACACACACACACACACACACACACACAGGCAGTGAAAGAGGCAGACAGAGACACATAAACACATAAATAGGGTCGGTGAGAAAAGTGGACGGGACACAGACAGGCTGTCGGGACGGGATAGCTTGGTGATCAAAGTGATGCACCCGTGATCTGCTGACCCGGGTTTAAATCTCGTTGAAGAAGATTTTTTCCCCTGGAGTTAACATCAGTGCCGACTCCACTCCGCCCCGGAGTCCTTCGGATGAGACTATAAACGAAGGTCCTGTGTGCGAACGCACGCAGGACATCATGCGCACACTTTAAAACCCGGTCCGCTTTTCAGAAAAGTAGGCCATTGTGTGCCGGCGGGAACAGATGACAAAATCGACAAAACTGCATTCACACGGGGATTGGATGAAAAAAAAGCACATGAATGATTATTCCATTATCCTCGAAATAACAGTAAATAGATAAAGAAATAAAATAAAACACACGCATAGCTATATAGATAAATAAAATCACACACACACGCACGCACGCACGCACGCACGCACGCACACACACACACACACACACACACACACACACACACTTCCTCCACACCTCCTCTGATTCTCTGAATCCGTTTTTGGCTCTATTAAGCCTGTCTCTCTGTCTCCCTTCCACTTTTCTCACCAACCCTATTAATTTTTTCGTGTCCATGTGTCTCTGCCTCTTTCACTGCCTCTCTGTGTCTTTGTCCCTCTGGGTTTTTTTTTTTTTTGCTCCTCTATTTCTGCCTCCGACTTTTCCCCCTCTTTGTCTCTGTGCCTGGGTTTGTATTTTTCTTATCCCCCCTCCACCATCTTGCACACACATGTATGCAGGCGTGTGAGCACACACAAATGTACACGAGCGCGCGTGCATGCACGCACCCGTGCACAGAGCGAGATAAAACTGTATCTTTAAGCCACTACCAAGTTGAGAATTTTTGTGTTTTTGTTTGTTTGTTTATGTTTTGTTTTGTTTTTTTCTTCTTGTTCTTTTTTCTTTTCTTTTTTTCAGAGAGGGAGAGGGTGGCACAGAGAGAGAGAGAGAGAGAGAGAGAGAGAGAGAGAGAGAGAGAGAGAGAGAGAGAGAGAGAGAGAGAGAGAGAGAGAGAGAGAGAGAAAATTATACATACTAAGCG
>CM060332.1:5801677-5806677 GCA_030674155.1 Stramonita haemastoma
TCTTCTCTCTAGCTCTCTCTGTGTCTGTCCGTCTGTCTGCCTGTCTGTCTGTCTGTGTGTGTGTTGTGTGTGTGTGTGTGTGTGTGTGTGTGTGTGTGTGTGTGTGTTACTTGTGTCTGTCTGCCTGATTGTGTCTATCTGTCTGCCTGACTGTCTGTCTGTCTGTCTGTCTGTCTGACTGTCTGTCTGACTGTCTGTCTGTCTGTCTGTCTGTCTGCTGTCTGTCTGTCTCTCTCTCTCCTCTCTCTTCTCTCTCTCTCTCTCTCTCTCTCTCTCTCTCTCTCTCTCTCTCTCTCTCTCTCTCTCTCTCTCTCTCTCTCTCTCTCTCTCTCGCCCAGTGTGATGTGCCTTTTCATTCACGACAACGGAGGTTGTCTTCAGGGTACTCCTCCCCCCCCCCCCCAATTCACTGTATAACTAATACCTGATGAATGAATCCGTGGGTTTATGCTGAATAGAGTGTAATAAAAGGGTATAACTTTCAACTATTCGGATCACTTTAAAAAAAAAAATAAGCACAAAACTTTTATACATAAACATGATAGAATAATAAATCCGAGATTTTTTTCCTTATAAAAGATTGTATTTAAAGGGAACCATTCTGAACAATTCAAAGTAGACCTAGACTAGATCTATCTTTTATAATCTTGATAGATTTTTTAAAATCTTGATATATTTGTATCCCTTCATAAATCCCACTCATCGTATCACTTGTTGAATAAACTAATCAATCTACACAGAAAGGATTGTACTGAAAGGGTACCATTTTTAACAATTCAGAGTGCATTTGGTACCTTTATACATGTTTACCACTTCATAAATCCCATTCTCTGTATCACCTGTTGACAAAATTCGTGAGTTTATACAGTAAACCTTGTACTTGAAGAGAATCATTTGGAACAATTCAAAGTACATTCCATAAACCATAACAGAGTTTTACATCTTGATAAATCTGCAGGTCAGCAGAAATAGGGAGCTGTCCCAGCGCATGATATTAGGGGGGGGGAGGGGGGGGGGAGATAATTCTGAAAAGAATGTGGATGTCTTCATTGGAGCCAGGAGATTACTGAGGCTTGTAATGTGACTTTCCCTGGACCTCTCTCTCTCTTTCTGTGTATGTGTGTGTGTGTGTGTGTGTGTGTGTGTGTGTGTGTGTGTGTGTGTGTGTGTGTGTGTGTGTGTGTGTGCGGGCGCGGGCGCGTGCGTGTCTGTCTGTCTGTCTGTGTCTGTGTGGGCGTGTGCACTTATGGCCATGTATGCGTGCCTGCACAGATGCATGTGTGCTCCGTAGCTTGCCGATTCATATGTGTGCATGAGTGTGTGTGTGCGCGCGCGCACGCACGTGCGTGTGCATTCTCATGCGTTCGTGCGTGTGCATGTGTGTGTGTTCGTGCGTGTGTGCGTGAGTGTGCACATGTGCGTTTGAGTGAGTGCTTGTACATTTTTAGCAGAGATGCCAACCCTCGCAACATATAATTAGCACATTGCCTTATGCTTCCGGTGGTGGTTATCTAGACGTTCAGACAATGCTTGAGGGTTCGACTTGGCTTTTCTTGTCTTTTCTTTTCTTTTCTTTTCTTTTCGTCTTTTTTCTTTCTTTGAAGCATGCAGGTATGCCTCTTAAGCTCTTTTGGTTTTGTTTTTTGGTTGGTGTTTCTTTTTACACCCTCACCGCAGTCTACTCTGACTGCTTCCCCTCCGCCCTTTCTCCTTTCGTCGCAAATCTTTTTTTCCTTTTTTTTTTCCCTCCGAACTTCTTTCCTCTTGCACCCACCCCAGTTGTACTCCTTGGTATGTGGCGCGTACTGAAGTTCATTCATAAGGAAGCCAGCTAGCTACTCCACCCTCCACTCTGAGCGAGGACTGAAGGACAAAACAAGTCGTGGAGGAAAAAAAAGGATGGACAGAGAGAGAGAAAGAAAGGCAGACAGACAGACAGACCGACATCAGGAATGGATGAAGGTATGAAGGTAGAAAGAAAGAACAGACGTTAAGGAACGGAAGACTGAAGGAAGGAAAGACAGAAGGGAAAAATAAAAACAAGAAGGATGAAAGACAAAAATGGAAGAAAGAAGGGAAAAGAAAGAAGGAAGAAAAGAAGACCCAGAAAGAAAGACAAGTGTTACCTAATCAAGTATCCAAACTATTCTCTTTTGGCTTGTCCCGCATTCCCTACTTGTTTTTGTTTTTTTCTCCCAGCCTGAATGCCTGCCTGTCTGTCTGCCTGTCTGTCTGTCTGTTCTGTCTGTCTGTCTGTCTGTCTCCACCCCCCCCCCCCCCCCCCCTAGTATATATAGATCTCTCTCTCTCTCTCTCTGTATATATATATATATATATATATATATAGATATAGATATAGATATATATATCTGTGTGTGCGTGTGTGTGTGTGTGTGTGTGTGTGTGTGTGTGTGTGTGTGTGTGTGTGTGTGTGTGTGTGTGTGTGTGTGTGAACTTGCAAACATGCATTTGTGCGTATGCACATTATATCAGAGATGTCAGCCCTGGCAATATGATAATTATTGTCTATTATGTTCCTGTACTCGTGTATACCCCTATGGGTCTAGCGATTCGTTCCATACCTGCAGATGTCTGCTTTTATGTCCGAGTAGCTATGCATCCAGTGCCAACACTTTGTTACCTCAATAAACAGAGAAAACGATTGGTTTACAAGCCATAGCGTCCCAGAAAGTAATATAGTCTAATTCAATCTTAAAAAAACAAAAATACCTCACACGCAGCACACTCACAAACTCGTACCCCCCCCCCCCCCCAACACACTCATAGATGCGTAGTTTCCTTTTATGTTTCGATACCTGTAAGTATGTATGTATGTATGTATATATGTATGTATGTATGTATGTATGTATGTATGTATGTATGTATGTATGTATGTATGTATGTTATGTATGTATTGTGTGTATATCCATGAAACTGCCAGTCCGTGTAGGTGTGCCTGTACTGTGATACTATATTCCCATACCTGCGAAATTTTGTAGGTATACCTTTGATATTATATTCCATGCCTGTGAATCCCTGTAAACGTGCCTGTGATATATTCCCGTACCTGTGAGTCCCTGTTGGTGTGCCTGGGATATTATATTCCCGTACCTGTGAATTCCCGTAGGTGTGCCTGTATTATATTCCCGTACCTGTAAACCACTGTAGGTGTGCCTGTGATAATATATTCCCACACCTGTGAATTCTTGTAGGTATGCCTATGACATTATTTCATGTACCTGTGTGCCTCTGTCGGTCTGCAGGTATCTTCTCATTATTTGTGTGACCCTTTAGGCTTGTCTGGGGTATGACATTCCGAACCTGTGTGTTCCTGCAGGTTTGCCCATGAGTGTGTTCTTGTACCTCGGTGTCCGTATAGGTTTGACTATCATATCCTTGTACCTGTGAATCCCTGTAGCTTTACCTGTGTGTTCCTGTGCCTGTGCATCCCTGTAGGTTTGCCTCTCTGTGGGTTTGCCCGTATGTTCATGTATGTGTGAATCCCAGTATGTTTGCCTGTATGTTCCTTTATCTGTCTCTCTGTAGGTTTGCCTGTATGTTCCTGTGTCTGTGTCTCTCTGTAGGTTTGCCTGTATGTTCCTGTACATGTGAATCCTGTAGGTTTGCCTGTATGTTCCTGTGTCTGTGTCTCTCTGTAGGTTTGCCTGTATGTTCCTGTGTCTGTGTCTCTCTGTAGGTTTGCCTGTATGTTCCTGTGTCTGTGTCTCTCTGTAGGTTTGCCTGTATGTTCCTGTGTCTGTGTCTCTCTGTAGGTTTGCCTGTATGTTCCTGTACCTGTGAATCCTGTAGGTTTGCCTCACTGTAGGTTTGCCCGTATGTTCCTGTATGTGTGTCACTGTAGGTTTGCCTGTATGCTCCTGTATCTGTGAATCCTGTAGGTTTGCCTGTATGTTCTTGTATCTGTGTCTCCCGGTAGGTTTGCCTGTATGTTCCTGTATCTGTGTGTCACTGTAGGTTTGCCTGTATGTTCCTGTATCTGTGTGTCACTGTAGGTTTGCCTGTATGTTCCTGCATCTGTGTGTCACTGTAGGTTTGCCCGTATGTTCCTGTATCTGTGTGTCACTGTAGGTTTGCCTGTATGTTCCTGTATCTGTGTCTCCTGTAGGTTTGCCTGCATGTTCCTGTATCTGTGTGTCACTGTAGGTTTGCCTGTATGTTCCTGTATCTGTGTGTCACTGTAGGTTTGCCGGTATGCTCTCCTATTCGTGAGTCCCTAGAACAGGCAATGGTTGGTCAGTTCACGCGGTGCTTGTTTGTAAGGGACTCATAGGTAAGAGGAAAGTTAGGGACGTGAGGACGTTTAGGTACAGGAGACACCTGGGTAAGAAGCCTTCTGTCTTTCACACATGCAGACGGAGGCAGGGAGACACATTGGTTAAATGTCATTTCTGTCTGCTACGTTGTGGACTTAGAGCTCTATACAAATGCATGATTACTTCAGCTTTGGGAAATGTGTGAGGTTGGGAGGGGGGGGGGGAGACATAAGTACAAAAACAAAACGTGAAACGTAAGCAGGCCATGGGGGTCCATAGGTACGGGAACACAAAAGTTAGGCTACGGTGTCATTTAGGTTCGTACGGGGACAAACAGGTCCCGGGGAAACAGCGACGCAGACGACCCTGTCCCATCCCAGTCTCAGGAACAGTCAGTCAGTCAGTCCCATTTCATCAGCTTACAGCCCTGAAAGTTGTGTGGAGGCTTGAGTGGTTATGGAACAGGCAGTCCTCAGTCAGTTCATGCAGTGCCTCTCTGAATTGAATTCCACACAGTGTACGTCGTCGTATCACTGCCGGCTGCCGCCGTCACTCTATTCAGCCCAGGCACTCTAGGGGGCGGGCCGAAACCTGCACCGCCGTTCATAACAAAAGTAGGCGCGTGAAAGACAGTCAGGCCCTTAGCCAATGGGCTTGGAGGCTGAGGCTGTCAATCAGGCAGGCCCCTCTCACTCCACTGTGCAGTGCCGGGGTGTCGGGGCTTCT
>CM060332.1:5814177-5824177 GCA_030674155.1 Stramonita haemastoma
TGATGCGTTTGTTTGCTTGTTGCACTAAAATCACGAAACTCAGAAGCCGACTTAACGAACAAAGAGAGAAATCACAGAGTGAAAAACAAACAAACAAATCAAACATTAAAAAAATCCAAACCAACACCCCCCCCCAAAAAATAAAACAAAAAAAAACAAAAAAACAAACCAACAACAAAAACCCCACACATAAACCCATTAAACAACAAACGAAAAACACAACAAAAACAACAAACCCCAAAAAGAGAAGGAAAAAAATTGTATAGACTCGATGCACCTAAAACTGTTGGGCACTTTTTGCACTGAACACAGTCAGAAACCTTTTCACAACAGCAATATTTTGATTTGGACTGATTAGGCTTCTTTATGATATAATTAAAAGCTCATAATCTTTTATCATTGTTGTTGTTTAAATCGATCATTTTGTCGCCCTTTTCCCCCCTTTTAAACTCAAGTAATTCAACGAATCACTGTTCGTTAAAGAAACGTGAGGGAGACATTCTGCGGGTGGTGGGGGGGGGGGGGGGGAGAAAAAAGTAGTTATGGTAGTAGTACTCAGTAGTAGAAGTCGTAGTAGTAATAGGATCTAGAGGAAGGGGAGCAGCAGCAGCAGCAGCAGCAAGAGTAGTAGTAGTAGTAGTAGTAGTAGTAGTAGTAGTAGTAGTAGTGTATGTAGGGTTGTGTTTAGTGTAGTAGTAGTAGTAGTTGTAGTGTGTGTTGTTGTTGTGTTGTTGTTGTTTTGTTGTTGTTGTTGTTGTTGTTGTTGTTGTTGTTGTTGTTTAGTAGCAGCAGCAGCAGCAGAAGCGGCAGTTGCTGTTATAGTGGAAGTAGCAGCAGCAGCAGTAGTATTAGTAGCTTAGAGTAGTAGTAGTAGTAGCAGCAGCAGCTAGCAGCAGCAGCTAGAGTAGTAGTAGTAGTAGTAGTAGTAGTAGTAGTAGTAGTGTAGTAGTAGTAGTAGTAGTAGTAGTAGTAGTAGTGTAGTAGTAGTAGAAGAGACAAAGTAGATAGTAGAAATAGATCAGTAGAAGTTTGTGAGTCAGTAATAGTTAGTAGAAGTAGTGGTGGGTAGTAGTGGTAAGAAAGAAGAGGACAATAGTAGTAAGAGAAGCAGAGAGCAGAGCGAGAAAACAGCACGAAGCAGAGCAGAGAGTACGTAGTGAGTAGTATAGTAGTCATATAGTCGAGTGTATATAGTCAGTAGAGACATCAAGAACCAGAACAGACAAGAACAAAGAGAAGAAGAAAATAGAACAGGAAGAAGTTTTGTCGAGTCCTTCCCAGTAATATGCGTTTTTAAACCAAAAAGAGGAAGAAGTGGGGGAAGAAGGAGAAAGTACAAGGAGGAAAGAAGAAGAAGAACAAAACCAAGAAGAAGAGAAGAAGAAGAAGAAGAAGAATTAGAAGAAGAAGAAGAAGCAGAGCGAGAAAAAGAGACGAAAAAAGAAGAAGCAGAAGAAGACGAAGGGAGTCCAGCTAATAGCCATAACACTACTAGCTCGGGTTACTAACTGAGCAGCAGTACGGCAGACCACTCATACTGGACCCCGCTATCTCTGCCTTTTATTGGTCATGGCCCGGAAGAAGTGTGGTGTCCTTAAATGGATTTCCTGTCGTTAAGTGGATTGAAACCGTCAACAGTGCTGTGCATACTTGGTCCAATCGAAACTGGAAATTATTTGTTAACTGTTCAGCACATCGTGTTGTATCCACACACACGGAAAAAAACCAAAACAACCCAAAACAATGGCAAAAAATAATAATTTAAAAAGAAAACCCTCAGTCGAGGTTGCAACGTTAAAACGAGTACTCTCCTTATTTTCCTGGAATAGTCTGTTGTTTTGACCGATTCGCACGCTGACAAAGACAATAGATCTTGCAGTTATCGATGTGGAATCATGTGTCTTGCATATTGCAGTCTGTGCATCAGCAGCCCTTCTGGTGAAGGAAAGGAACAGACTGTTTTAATCCAAAGGAAGTTTCCAGGCAGAGGGAGGAGTTATCTTCATTGAGCCTATCCACTTTAGGACAACAGCCACTTTAGGACACAAGAGAGGAGGCATTTGGCTGTATAGTGGATGCAGGTCACCACTCCTAGAGATTAGTGAAGATGCTGACGGACAAGAGGCAGAGCAGGGCACGGTCATGTGGGAAGGAAGGAAGCTGGCCTGTCTGTACTTGCTAGTAGCAATAATACAGATGGTCAGGTTGCCCTTCATGGAGAAAGGCAGAAAGGCAGAGAGCGACACTGCCGGGATGTCATTTATACAGTTACAGCAAAAGGAAAAGGAACTAAGCAATGAATAAATGGATGATCTGTTGTGATACTCTATTATTTAAAGGCCAAGCCTAGTCTTACAATCACTCCGTGTAAATATATATATAAATTGTTAAAACTGTAAATTGTTGTTGATTGTGTTTTGTGTAGGTCGAATGCAAGCGCTTTGATTTGTTTTTACAAGATATAGCGCTATACAAATTCCATGTATTTATATATATATATATATATATATATATATTATATATATATATATATATATTTGTGTGTGTGTGTGTGTGTGTGTGTGTGTGTGTGTGTGTGTGTGTGTGTGTGTGTGTGTACATATTATATGTAATGTAAGGTACGCACATAACAGGAGAGGGCATTGGGATGGGTGATTGTCTCTCCCTTTCTGTCTCTGTGTCTGTCAGTTCTTTTTCTTTGTCTGTTTGGCTGTTTTTCTCTTCCGTTTCTGTCTGTATGTCTGTCTGTCTGTCTGTCTGTCTATATTATTCTCCCCCTCCCCCTGCCTCCCTTTCTCTCTCCCTCCCTTGCTCCCTCTATACCTCTTGCCATTCTGCACCCTACCCTACCCTACCCTTGCCTCTCTCTCTCTCTCTCTCTCTCTCTCTCTCTCTCTCTCTCTCTCTCTCTCTCTCTCTCTCTCTCTCTCTCTCTCTCTCTCTCTCTCTCTCTCTCTCTCTCTCTCTCTCTCTCTCTCCTCCTCCCCCCTCCGTCCAAATGATATAATAATTTGAGTGTTTTCGTTGCAGTTGCTTTCATCTTTTAATTTCTTTGCGCGAAGTAGCTAGCATCCGCTGATGCCATTACATCCCGAAAGTTTATTTCCCTCGCTTTTCCCTTCGCTCCTTCGTTGATTCGTTCGTTCTGGTGTTTTTTTAATATTTTTTTTTTTATTTAATGTCTTTATTTCTGTATCACTTCGTTCTCACATTAATGTCGTTGCTATCTGTTACTCACGTAAACGGCCCCGGTGAGTTGAGTGCAAATATATATGTATATATGGGCAGATAGTTTGCTTGATATACATGTGCGTGTGTGCGCGCGCGTTTGTGTATGTATGTATGTGTGTGTGTGTGTGTGTGTGTGTGTGTGTGTGTGTGTGTGTGTGTGTGTGTGTGTGTGTGTTGTGTGTGTGTGTGTGTAGGGAGAGAGGGACAGAGAGAGATAGAGACAAAGGGATAGAGGGAGAGAGAGACAGACAGATACAGAGGCAGAGACGGAGGGGCAGAGAGACGCATGAAAAGGTCAGGAATAAACGATACAGAACACGGACAGTGTGCAAGAACTGCAACCAGCGTATTAGGTCACCATTTGATTCTCATTGTCATGATCATCATCATCGCCTGACATCAACATAACTGCTTAATGATCATCCTCGAAATAAAAGACATTTTTATTCTAGAAGACCTACCTCTATAATTATTCTTTAATTGGGAAAGACATCTCCATCTTTTTAATTTTCCTCTTAGGCGTTGTAAAAATGGATTTATTGATTTTGTGATGCATGTGCTGTTTATCATCATCATACACCACCACCACCACCAACCACCACCACCCTCTTCATCTTTTTCTCCTTTCTTGTTCTTGTTCCTCTTCTTCTTGTTAATCTTCTTCTTGTTTCTTTGTTCTTCTTCTTGTTCTTGTTTTTCTTCTTCTTCTTCTTCTTCTTCTTCTTCTTCTTCTTCTTCTTCTTCTTCTTCTTCTTCTTCTTCTTCTTCTCACATTTCATCACCATACCATCACCATAAATCATTATCATTATCATCATTATCATTATATTATTATCATCATCATTACTATTATATCATTATTACCATTATTTCATTATTATCATTATTATTATACTTATTATATTACTATTATTATTATTTATTATTATTATTTATTATTGTTATTTTATTATGTTATTATTATTGGAAAAAAATGGATGCTCCTCCCGTTTTGAAGAGGAGCTGTTTAAATAAGCCCTTAATCTGTGTTCATCAACATCGTAAGTGGAAACATCTGTTTCTGTCCCAACTTAATCCTTCATTATCGAGGCAATGATTATTTTGAAATTGGGCTGACTTGCCTGGCCTCTATAAGTGAGGAAATGAGTGCGTGAGTGGAGTGAGTTAGTGCGTGGTAAGTTGTGTGTGGTGTGTGTGTGTGTGTGTGTGTGTGTGTGTGTGTGTGTGTGTGTGTGTGTGTGTGTGTGGTGTTGTGTGTGTGTGTGTGTGTGTTGTGTGTGTGTGGTTGTGAGCATTTTCAAAATTCACTTGCGTGGCATTTGACGTATCTAAAAGTAATTGGTTTTAGCATTTCGCCTAAATGATTTTCTGGAAAGTGTCTATATGCCGTGTATCTTTGAATTTATCTCTGTCAGTCTGTCTTGTCTGTCTGTCTGTCTGTCTGTCTGTCTGTCTGTGTTCATAAATATATCTGTATGTCTATTTTTGTCAGTGTGCTTGCATGCGACTTAATAGGAGGGAGGGGAAAAGACCAACATGAAATGTACTAAAAAGCCAGTAAATCAGGCAGAAGGAAAGCAAATTTTTAAGCAAACCCAACACCATCACCAAAACAGCCGCCCCCCACCAAAAAAAAACACCCACCAAAACAAAACAACAAACAACAAGAACAGAAAACAAAAAAAACAACCAAAATAAAAACAAAACAAATGAACCAAAACCAACAACAACCAAACAAAAAAATCCCCACCTCTGTTACTTTTGTAAAGAAAAAAAAAGGAAACTAGATCTATGTTCAACACTTGGTGTTTGTTTTTTTTCTCCTTTGAATATGAATAAATTGGTTGTAATCGCACTGTCCGGTAGCTGTAATCTGGCTTCAGAGATAATGTCTAGGCACGACGTCAGTGTAAAACCTTTTCCTCTTATGTTTTGGAAATCTGTGCGTTTGTTTTGAGATAACTGCTTTTACATCTTTTCCTTGACACACAACGACAACCCATTATCGATATAGATTCTATGATCAATCCAATATTTTTGTTGTGGGTGTTGTCATTTTCGGTCAACTTCATCATCTATGGAACTATCCCCAAAGTCGGAATGTGGCTACCTTGACGGTTACATATTATGCAGAAATCCCAACGGAAAGGCAAAAAAATAAATATTTATGGAACTGAACAAATTCTATTTAAAGAGGGTTACAGAATAAGCATAATAAAAGCCTTTAAAAAAAAAACAAAAACGCCCAGCACTCTTTAAAAAAAAACACACGTAAAGAACAAGCAAATGTAATGAACTGGCAAAATGCATTATATAAAGAATGTATATAATATATATATACTATATATATAATATATATATATTATATGAATGATATATAATATATATATATATATAATATATATATATATATATATATATATATATTATATATAATTCTATGTATATATCCATTCAGGAACTCCCCAATATAACCGTGATGTAGGTCTACAAAACTCTCTGTCCTGAGGGGGAAGAAGGGAGAGAGAGAGTCAGAGATAGAGATTGAACATGAAAGGGAGAGGAGGAAAGATGAAAAACGTAGGGACAAATTTTATACACAGACAGGCCACGAGACAGGAGACAGAAGCAGAGAGAGACAGAGACTCTGAAAGCCAGAGACAAAATGAAAGAGCCACAGTGAACGAAAGAAAAAGTCACCCACTTTTCAACTGATGTCAGAGAGTCACAAAGCACAGTGTCTCCCTCCCCCAAACTCTCCATACCTCCCTCCTGCCCTCCCTACTAGTCTTCCTCTACTACCCCACCCTCCTACCCCTAGTCCCCCCTCCCACCCGTATCCCCTTCCAAGTGGGAGGTTTGACAGGTATGGCAGTAAGAGGAGGGTAAACGATTGACAGGTCCTCACAACCACCAAACTACCATACCACACAGGCCATTCTCTGTCTCTCACTGTCTGTCTCTCTCTCTGTGTCTCTGTTCTGCCTGTCTGTCTCTGTGACTGTTCTCTGTCTTTGATCTCTGCATCTCTGTCTCCTTCTGTTGCTGTCTGTCTGTCTGTCTCCTGTCTGTCTGTCTCCTGTCTGTCTGTTCTGTCTGTCTGTCTGTCTGTCTCTTCTGTCTCTTCTGTCTTCTGTCTTCTGTCTTCTGTCTCTGTCTGTCTTCTCTCTCTCTCTCTCTCTCTCTCTCTCTCTCTCTCTCTCTCTCTCTCTCTCTCTCTCTCTCTCTCTCTCTCTCTTGTGCAGGAAGATTATATTAAACAGTCTTCTCTGTGTGCCACTTGTCAGCTCTTCTATACAACCATGAAGAGGGTGTTGGCGAAGAGGGGAAAGGGCAGCATGGGGGGGGGGGGGGGGGGGGGGGGGGCGGCAGGAGAGGGGGAGGGGGACATGGATAGGGAAGGGGGGGAATCAGGCTGAGACTGAGAGAGACAAACAAGGCTGGCAGAGAGAGAGAGAAGAAGAGAGAGAGAGAGAGAGAGAGAGAGAGGAGGAGAGAGAGAGAGAGAGAGAGAGAGAGAGAGAGAGAGAGAGAGAGAGTATATGTGCATGGGAAACAAATAAACTACAATCATACATCAATGAACTACGATCCTATACCTCCCCCCCCCCCCCACACACACACACACACACCCCTTTATGTCGACTTTGGCCTCGAAGAAGGCAGAAAAAAAGATAGACAACCAGACAGATAGACAGGCAGACAGACAGACAGACAAGCAGGCAGGAAGGCCAGATATTAATCCACTGACTTGTGGGCAAGTGGACAAGTGTTTGACAAGCTAACCCTGTGGTCGTGGAGTATGTTAGGAATGCATCGTATCCCACACTTCCACCCTGACCCCCTCCCTATCTCCAGAGAAAGCCATTTAACAGATAGTGTTATGTCTTTACTGTTGTCTGTATTCGCCCATCTATTTTATCATTTATTAGTAACGGTGTTAGCAGTCCCCCCCCCCCCATTATATGCCGCAGGGGTAGAGGGTAGGGGTGATGGTGCGCGCGTGTGTGTTATGGGGGGGGGGGGGGGTGCATATATCATATCATGGGGCGTTGACATAATGACGCTTTTCGTTCTCGTCAAAAAATCGAATTAAATCGAATCGTTTCGTGGTCATAATATTATGCATAAAAATTAATCAGGCCTTCTCGGACTGCATCACTGGTTGAGTTTTCATTTTTTGTTTTCAGATCGTAGTTTTCTTGAGATTTCAGATTCTGTCAGGCAGGTTAATTTGCCTAAGACTGGTTGCTTTCAGATTCATCTCACCTCATCCACAACTCCCAAAGTAAATAGTAAATAGAGTACGAAGTAAACAAAATCACAACAAACGAGATATTCCATAATGCTTAACGCTTTACACACATCGCCTAATAAAATCTACATTGTAGATGCTCAACTGTTAAATGTTCCAAAAAGCGTTCTACATCATCTGTCAAGAAATCATCTAAGCTGGTCCTCGACTTCACCGCAGAAACCAACGTGCACTGTGGTATAGTGATGGCGGGATGATTGTTTTGGAGTAGATTGTCGAGTTGACAGATGAGTGATATATGAATCGTCGGTTGATTGTTTGTTTGATGGATTGATTGATTGATTGATTGATTGATGATGGATGGATGAATAGACTGATGATACCACGTAAGCTGGTAGGCAGTTAAAAGGCTTACCGAGTCTCTCTGGTTGGGATGGAGGGAGTGGGAATTCCGGACGAGTTATGCATTGCTGTGAAATGTAACTGTGGTCTCGGACGTATGTATTCTTCAGATGTGCGCATTGAGGTAAGAGAGAGAGAGAGAGAGAGAGAGAGAGAGAGAGGAGAGAGAGAGAAGAGAGAGAGAGAGAGAGAGAGAGAGAGGAGAGAGAGAGAATTTTGAGGGTAACTGGATAACACAGTACCATGGGTGGAAAAAAGGGAAAACGATCATAATTAAATCAGAAAATTGAGAGAGAGTGAGAGAGAGTATGTGTGTGTGTGTGGTGTCGTGGTGGTGTGTGTGTGTGTGTGGTGTGTGTGTGTGTGTGTGTGTGTGTGTGTGTGTGTGCGAGCTGCGAAACTCTGGTGTTTTCATTTGAAAGCAGTAAACACTGAGGGAACTACGCTTTCCTTCATTTTATGTATCTGTTAGAGCCGCTGTAACGCTTGGAGGTGCGGGTGGGGGTGGGGTAGAGATGGAGGTGTCCTTACCACCATCAACTCCCCCCCCCCTCCACATATTCCCTGTCTCTTTCTTGCGTGCTTTCTCCAAGTGTGTGTGTGTGTGTGTGTGTGTGTGTGTGTGTGTGTGTGTGTGTGTGTGTGTGTGTTTTTGTTGAAGATGTGAGTGAGTGTATTTTGCAAGATGAAGAGAGAGGACTCAACAAGAAGAAACACACACACACACAGACAACAGTCAGACAAACAGGCAGTCAAAGATAGACAGACAGATAGGCAAACAGACAAACGGGCAAACAGAGAAACACGGAGAGAGCATTGTAACCTGAGCGGGGGGTGAATTTGGGGGAGGATGTTTCCATTTGAGGTCTTACGTCCTCCGATTTCAACTTCCATCTTCCCCCGTTAAGATTGCTTAATTACGTTTTCCGCCCGCCGCCAACCCCATTTTTTAATTCTTTTTTCAACTCCAGTCAGCGGAAAGTTGAGATTGTTGCATTCCTTCTTTTCCTTCACTTTTCTTTTCCTTCTTTTGCTCTGCCTTTTTCAGCTTTTCCTCTCTTCCCTCCCTCCCTCAGGCTTTTTTTTTCTCACCCTCTCTTTCTCTTCTTTTGTCTTGGGTCCAACGGATCAGTCAGAATTACCACACTCGGGGAAAATCGTTCGTGGAACTTTAAGACTCGCGAATCCTTCCTCCTCCGTCTGTTTCTGTTCTTCTGTTTCTGTTTCTTCTTCTGTTTCTTCTTCTTTCTTCTTCTCTTCTTCTTCTTCTTCTTCTTCTTCTTCTTCTTCTTCTTCTGATAATGATATAATAATAATCATAATCATCATTATCATTATCATCATTGTCGTTGTCTCGTCGTCGTAGCCGCTGCCTTTCTAATTTCCTTTTTCTTCTGATCGTTTTGTTTATAATATAATTATATCTTAATGATTAATAGAGAGCTATGTTCCTTTTCCCTAGTAATCATCTCTTTTTGTTGTCTTTCTTTTTTCCGTTCCTTCCTTGCAACTTTACTTCTTTTCTTCCCACATACCTTCCTTCTGAAAATTGTTTGTTTATTTGTGTGATTTTCTTTCTTTTTGCACAGGTTTTTTTTTTTTTAAAAACGTTTTATTTTACTTTTGATACACACTAGTGTTTTCGTTGTTATGTAAGTGGTTGTTTTGGGGGATTTTTTTTTAAGGGGGTGGTGGTGGACGATGTTTGTTTTGGAATGATGAACATCTGTGTTAGTGAATACAGAATGAATTCCTATGACAAATTCATATTCGCAGTTTTTGTCTGTAGAGTAGAATAGGCAGGAAAACCGCCAGCTGTAAACTGGTTATTGTTAAGTGGCTGCTATCATGTCAATGCAACGGTTGTTTTCAGCAGGAGAGAACAGCAAGTAATGCAGAGATGGGCAAGCGTGAAATAATTATACACCTTATGAGAATATACCATCCTCATACATTGCTAACATAATCTGACCAAGCTGATCCTGTTCAACAGCGAACAGTTGACTTGTTCGATCGTGCTTTGCTTGTTCTTGAAGTAAACTGACTATTCTTTGTTTCATTTGTTAAGTGACATAAGAAGTATATGTAGTAGTTAAGAACTGTTTATGGATT